>JAHLJS010000089.1:0-378736 GCA_038502445.1 Eremochloa ophiuroides
TGATCTTTTTTTTGCCCTACTTGAGATTGATGTGAAAAGGTGTGGCACTAGCCTTTCAAGACTTTGTCCTCGCAGCCACTTGTCTATCCAGAAAAAGGTGTTTCTTCCATTGCCGACTTCTGAAACTATGGCAACAGAGAAGAAAGCTTTGGCTGACTTATGCACTTGGATAGGAAAAAATGTCCACGGCTTTTCTGGTTCAGTCTTCTGCAACCAAAGCCATCTCAACCTGAGAGCCCACCCTAGTTGTTGCAGTTGTGAAATACCAAGCCCCCCCTAGCTCGAGTGGCCGAGTAACCTTGGGCCAACCAACCAGCAGTGTCCCCCCTCACATCCTTTCTAACCCTTCCAAAGAAACCCCCTTCTTATCTTATCAATAGCCTTGAGAGCCCAAGATGGGAGATCCAATGCCATGGCTAAATAGATCAGCATGGAGGTGAGCACAAACTGAACTAAAACTTTTCTTCCTGCTCTTGTTAACAGATCAGCCTTCCACCCAGGCAATTGGTCTGCTAATTTGTCAATTATTGGTTGGATTTGGGCTCTGGACAATTTTTGTAAAGATAAGGGCACACCGAGGTACTTACAAGGAAACTCTACCAGCTGACAGGGGAGATGAAGTTGAATTGTTTGTCTATCCTCCTCTTGACAATAAATGGGCAGCACACTGCTCTTTTCAACATTTGTTTTTAACCCGCTGGCTCTACCAAACAGCTGTAGAAGGTCCAAAGTGATGTCAATATCCCCGGCAGCTGGTTTTAAGAAAATCACCACATCGTCAGCGTAGATGGAAATACGATGCTGTAAGGCCCTTCTAGCCAATGGCTGCAAAAATTCTTCTTCCTCAGCCTTTTTGAACATAAAGCCTAGGACATCCATGACCAAAATAAAAAGCATTGGTGATAGCGGATCACCCTGCCTCAACCCTCTTTTGTAATAGATTTTCTCTCCCGGGATACCATTAAGGATCACCTGAGTGGATGATGAAGAGAGGAGTCCGCTGATAATATCACACCATATCTGTCCAAAACCCAAGTTTCTCATGACTTCCAATAGAAAAGGCCAAGAGACGGAGTCAAAGGCCTTTGTTATATCAAGTTTCAGCAGTATTCTGGCTTACTTTTGCTGATTGAGATAGCGAGCTGTTTGTTGTACCAACATGAAATTATCTTGGATGAAACGACCTTTTATGAATGCACTTTGAATTGGAGAGACTAACTTGTTAAGTTGACCAGCCAGCCGGTTGGCTAGCATTTTGGTAACAAGCTTAGCAAAGGAATGAACCAGACTAATAGGTCTGAAATCTCTGACATTCAAGGCACTATCTTTTTTCGGCAGCAAGGAGATATAGGCCGAGTTTAGCTGCTCAAAGTTGCTGATTTTTCTACTCCAAATAGCTGAGACTGCCGCCATAACTTCCAACTTTATTATAGGCCAGCATGCCTTGTAGAAATGCCCCGTAAAACCATCCGGCCCCGGGGCTTTATCGGGAGGGAGTCAGCAGATTGTCCTCCAAACTTCATCTTCAGAAAAAGGAACTTCTAACTCTGACAAATCATGCTGCTGAATACCCAGAAAATCCAGGTTGATGGTTTCCACACGCTCCATGGCCACCCCTAGGAGATTATTATAAAAATCAAGGATCTTTTCCTCCTTCTCAGCATGACTAGAGAGCAATTGTCCATCCTCCGAGACAAGCTTGCAAATAAATTTCTTCCTCTTACGGTGTCTAGCAAAGGAGTGGAACAGAGCCGTGTTTGCATCCCCTTCATTTAGCCAGCAAATGCGTGAACGGCTGCGTGCAATCGTTCGCTGCAAGGAAGACAAGGCCAAAATATGCCTTTTAAGTTGATTCCGTAGCCATGACTCTTGGTGGGACAGACTGCGATTGTCTTGAGCTATTTCGACTTGGTGCAGGACCTCCCTGGCAAGAGCAAGTTGAGAATTAACATGGCCCACCTTCTTATGACTCCACCCTTGGAGACCCCTTACTGTTCCTCTGAATTTTTTGGCCAGGGTGTCAAAAGGACAAGCATTCACAGGGACAGAAGCCCAAGCTGTTTGTACTGTCTCCGAAAAACCTTCTAACTTAGTCCAGAATGCTTCAAAGTGAAATCTAGCCTTTCCAGGCTTGACAGCGCTCAGGCTGAGAAGAAGTGGGCAATGATCCGAGCCATCGGAGGAGGCACTTTGCAGTAGATTATTAGGGAAGGTTTGGTCCCAATCCGTGGAGCACAGAGCTCGGTCCCATCGTACCAGCGTAGGTGAATCTTGATGATTCGACCAAGTGAACGTTCGCCCATGTAGATGCACATCAATAAGCCCAAGATCATTGATCAGGCGACGAAACCTGCCCATCATAGCCCTGTTAAAATTGTCATTGTTTTTGTCCTCAGCCCTGAGAATTAAGTTAAAGTCCCCCAATACTAGCCAAGGGCCCTGACAAGCAGCACGCAATTCTCTCAATTCTTGCAGGAACACAAGCTTATCTTCATCACCCTGGGGACCATATACACTAGTCAACCACCAAGCCTGACCATCCACCGGACAGAACTGAACCAAGACCGAGAAATTATCCATCCGCATCGCAGCAGCAGGTCGGAGACAGTGTTTCCAAGCGATAAAAATCCCACCACTAGCTCCCACCGAAGGCAAAACGACCGAATGTGAGAAATCTGAGCCAAGCGTAGCCAAGATCACTCCCTGAGAAATTCCTGCCATCTTAGTTTCTTGGATACAGACTACATCCACCTTTGAAGCCGCAACCAGAGAACGCACAGAATCCTGTCGTGCTTTGGAATTAAGACCCCGCACGTTCCAACACAGTATATTAGACGGATTCATTGGATCACAGAGTAGTTGTAAACGACCAAAAACAGATACGGCCAGAGCGCCCCTATGCAACCACCCCATCCACCGAAGCTTTCTCCTCAGGAATCCTCCAGCCAAACAAGGCAGCAAGGGCCTGAGCTTGAGAGCTAGACAGAGAGGAGGACTGAGTAAAAAGCTTACTGTACTGGTCGAGAGCCTCCTGACTGATGCCTTCATCTTCGCTCAAAATGTCCAGAGCACGCATCACCTTCTTTTTATTGCGGGAAGCCGCAAGCTTGACCGCCTCAGGCTCCACTCCAGCGATCCGGCGACTGCGCCGTGGAGGAGCCTGTGGAGTGCGCCTACGCTGACGAGTCCTGTTGGTGCGAGGAGTGGGGAGAATCCGAGAGGTCTTCTTGGTAATCTTCGCCATGAAAGTAGAGCGCTTGGAAGGGGGTGTTGAGGCAGTACGCTCAGACCCCGACTCAGCAGTACGCTCAGCACACCCACAAAGCGACGGTGGCTCGAACTCCGCTGGATTCTTCTTCCGCCGAACATACACCTTAGGGAACCCCGGCCTAAGAGAGGAGGGGGCGGTTGTGCGGCAGAGACTCCTGGAAGCCGATGGAACTGAAGAGGGGAGCCCGGAAGTGGGCCACATCGTTTCCAGAATTGGTGACCAAGCATTGGTCTCAGCCCTAACTTGGGCCACCCTAGGGGACAATGGCTCAGAACGTGAATGCCGGATCCTCCACCAGGTGCTCAGGACAAGCCGGCCCACATGAGACATTCAGCCCAGAAGTGCCACTTGGAACCACCGCTGCCCCCACAGGTGCCTTACTATCCAAAGGTCCAAGATTGTCCACCGCAACCGCCTGGGAGCAAAGGATGGTCGTGCAGCCGGCTGTCCCATTGGACGAACCAGGGAGCAGCGACTCCTCGCAAGCCGAGCTCCAGACGATCGTTGAGGGAGGCCCCTCGGGAGGGGAGACAGCCGCCCGATCACCACTGCCTTCGCAGGGAGGCGAAAGAGCTCGCGTGGGGGGGTCCGAGGAGGGAACCGCAGAATCCCGCGGGCCCTCGGCAGAATCCCGTGACATCTCGTCAGCGGAATCCCGCGGGCACTCAGCGGAATCACGCGGCACTTCGTGGCCCCTCGTAGACCGCCTACCCAGCCGCGCATGAACCGAAGTCCGAGGGGCAGATGACGGTGCCGAAGGGGATGGAGGTAAGCCAGGGAATCCCTGCCCAGGATCACGACGATCATCGGCATCCGAAGGCGGAGGTGGAGGCGGTGGGTCCACGGGCCAAGACAACTCGCCGGCAGGGACAACCGAGATAGTGATCGGATACACCAGAGCACGTCTCTCAGGGTGCGCTACATCTACCTCCAGCTGAGGCTCCATGATCAGCAGATCCATCTCCGGCGGAATCAAGGCCGCATTTGAACACCAGGTCAATACTTTGAACACGTCCTGGCGACCAGACGATTCTGGATGGACGCCGCCGATCCAGCAATGGTCCCCAAGTAGGAGTTCCGTCGTTGACAGGTCCCAGGCATGGGCGGGAATGCCATGAATGTCCACTTCAACAGGAAGTTCCAAAGAGGCCGCCGAGGAGTTTAAGAATAGTGACCAGTGCATGATATGTAGACGGAGGGAAGAGGAGACGAAGACACTTCCGCCATTGCAGATCCTCTCCGCCAGCCCAGAGTTTGGCAAGATCAAAAGGAACCTCCTATCCCCAAGACACAGCAGGGACAGCGAGGAAACCTCGATCTCAAACCGAAGAGCTAAGCTGGTGATGATGGAGTCCGAGGGGCCTATGAGCACTGTGATGACCAGCGCACAGGCCAGATCATCCTCCCACCTAGAGATGGAGGCAGAGCGATCCAGAACCCGGCGGGGTCGAGAAGGAGCCGCAACCACAGCAGCACGCTCATCCTCACTAGACACCAGCGGCGTAGGGCTGCCGCCATCATCATCATGACCTCCTTGATCAATGTCCAATGGCTTCCTAGGACTAGAGCGGCCCTTCTTACACGAACGACGTCGCCGTTTCCGACCACGGGAAACTTCCGGTATCTCGTTGGTCGCCGAGACAACAGGAGGGGCGTTGGCGGCCTTCGGCCTCCAAACCAGACGTTGGGCCCGGCCAGCCTGGGTGGTCGAGGAAGCCGGAGTAGCCTCGGAGGACGGGGAAGACCTTGGCCGCCAAACCAGCCGAAGGAGATGAGAGACATCGGGAAGAGAGCCATCCGAACGCCGCAGACATCCGGAGGCGCGATGGCCCAAAGCACGGCAACGGAAGTAGCACGTCAAGGACCGGCAGCACGCAGCGCGGTGACCAACCGAGAGGCAGTTGAAGCATTTGCTCCGGAGGTCCACCGAAACTGGCCGCCGTGGCTTGCGCCCCTTGCGCACACTTCGGGTTACCACTGGCGACCACCCATCTGCGTCAGGACCACGTGCCATCTTCTTCTGGTTGAGCACGTGCTTCAGGAGGATGATACAGGCCGGCGCCCAAGGGGAGGCGTCAGCGGCAGTGACCGAGGCCGTCTAGCGGACAACACCAGACTCCTGCGAGGCCACCACCCTCTGGGCTCCCGAAAGCAGGACCTCCATGAACGACGGGGAGGCGCCGCAGCCGGACTTCCCAGAGGGAAGAGAATCGTCGCCCCACCGCTGAGCCTTGGAATGGCCCGCCGTGGCAGGAACGACGACAGGAGGGGAGGAAAAAGGCGCCCGGGGGGGAGAAGCCGCCGACCTAGAGGCGGTCGCGGCCTTGGGGGTGGCCGCCGGGCCTGGAGTAGGCGCCTGTGTGGGGCTGGTGGACGGGGAAGGGAAGGCGCCGAGGGGAGGGGCGGGAGGAGGGGAGTCCATCCGTTGCAATGTAAAAATCTCTGGCATGTAGCATACTGCATTCCTCAATGCCGCATGCCTCAATCTCATCCACTCGGAAGATTTGTGACTATGGATTTAATCAATTCTTCCATACTTTTTTTTGACAAAGAAAGAATCATGGTTCTAGATGTACTTGTGTCACATCCAATTTTAAGAATAAAATTGAATGAACCAACTTATGTGCGCCCAGAGATCAATCACATACATAAGCGACAAATTACATAGTACCATCACAAGGTTCAATATATAACGAATAATAACACAGAGTCTTTACATAAATAGCAGCGGACTAATAAATATAATCTCTCGCGGAAGCTCCAAATCACAGGGAAGTAGTTTACTGGTGAACCACAATCCTAATAATCCTCAGAAGAATCATCATAGTCATCTGTTACCCATCCGGGATTTTTATCCAAATATGAAAAATAAAGCAAGCGTAAGTACATGTCGTACTCAACAAGAATAGCACGGGTTTATGAGGCTCAAATAAGACATAACACTGGTTTGACAGCGGTTGCTTTTAGTTGATCATGTTTTAGCAATTTGAGTAGCAGCAATAAAATATACCAAGGAACAAGATTTGCATGATCATATAAACATGAGAATTAATATGGAATAAACATCAACAGAAACTTCGAATTTATAAATCAATATTCAATTATTATTATTCCTGTAAGACGTCCAAGGCCGCTCGTGACCGTGAGCACGGCTGATATATCAGTTTTACACTCTGCAGAGGTTGCACACTTTCACCATAAGTCGTGATTCCCATATGCCAAGGGTCATGACTCCCATGTCACCTCACCAAGGAAGTGCGGCAGGGTACACTATGAAGTCTTTCAAAAGCCTTTCTAATATGCTACTAATCAATCCGGATGCAATGGCAAGGGATGGTAGAGCCCTCTTTCTAGTGGCACACACACGCAGCAGTACAGACAAAGACAGGAGCCGCAAAACAATCAGCTCGGCAAGGAACCTTTCAAGATTAACAACATAATAGAAAGTAACTTCGTACTTGACTAAAATCAGAGCCATATGACCCTCATGGTTGCGCTGTAAGTCCCGGTGTCATACTTACAGTTTAGTCCTTAGTCCATGTTGCTAAAAAGCATCTTTTAATCTTTATCTCATAATTAATTATTCAAGTTCATAAGATCATGACATCATCAAGCACTAGCATCACTACTCAAATGCAATCTCATAGGTAACAAGGATCAAGTCATCAAAACTTAGGAATAAATACTAGGGTTATCAAGGTAGACACATGCATCATGAATTTAATGATTAAGGTGAATAGGCAACAAGGATGGTCCATGCTATACTTGCCTTGATCAAAGTGCTCTTGAGAACTTGGATCCTCAGCGTACTCTTGATCACCAACGTATTGCTCACCGTCTAAACTCGATCATAAAATCACCACACAATCATCGAGTCTATCATACACGAAGCAAACAAGATTTATATTAGAAACAGTACACCAATAGTGGAAAAATAGATTGAAAAGTTTATAAAACAAATCTACGCGTCGCTACGATTCCAACGATATAAAGATCACGAAAATCGGAGTTAAAGTTATGAAATAAACAAGTTTTACTTTAATAAAATAATAGATTAAATCTAATCTCAAATTTTAAAAGTTGAAAACATGTACAACAGTAGCATCATTAGATAGATTTCGAAATTACGAATCTAACGAAATTTGAACGGATCAAATCGGATCTAAAACGAAGAAGTTATGGGCAAAAGAAATCCAGGGGCAATTCTGTAATTTACTGGAAAACGAATTTTTGAATCTAACAGAGAAACTACGTTTTCTAAAACTAAAAGCGTATTTAGTTGAGTGCGCCAAGGGACGGCGGGTTTAGCCTTAAAAGGTTGGGGGGCTCTTTTGCAAAATTCGCAGGCGAAGGGGTATGGAGCGTTATTAGCCGTCGGATCTAAAACGGATGGCTTGGATTAGAAACAGAGAGAGGAGGGCGGCACTGTTCGCCGGAGCACGGCGGCCGGCGGCGGCGCTCTCATCGGGAAGGGCGATTGTAGGGCTAGGAAGCTCGGCTTGCCTCGGGATTTGGTAGGGGAGCAAGAGGGCGGATCAGAGAACTCGATTAGGGTATCAATTTGGACAGAGGAGGTTCGAGAAGAACGTGGCGCGAGCTATGGCGGCACTGCGAAAACGGCGAGCTCGCGGACGCTTTAGGAAGGCGGAAAAAGGTGCAGAAACGGCGAGCGAAGCTTCGGTACCTTACTGTGAAGCCTTGGGAGCTATCAATTTGGACGGAGGGCCTCCCGTTGGCGAGCTTGACGGCGGCGGCTGAGCTCTGCGCGGCGAAGGTGTTTGCGGCGATGGCTAGGCCAAATTGGGGCGGCGGCTTGCGCTGGAACTCGTGGGGAGGGACGGCAGGGCCCGGCCAACTTATATAGGAGCACGACGGAGCGTGCTTGGGACGGACTCGGCCGAGAAACCCGGCGGTTGCTGTTCGGTTGGAGGTGGCGCTCGTGCTCTGCTCGGACTTCGTCCAGAGGAAGGAGACGAGCATGACAGGCGGGCCCGGCTTGGCAGCCTCCCAGAGAGGAAAAGAGCAGGGCGCTGCGGGATGGGCCGGCCGGCAGGGCGGTGGGCTTGGCCCAAGTGGGGGAGAAGGGATGAGGGGGCGCCGAGCTGGGCTGCAGAGAGCAGCAGGCCCTCGGGCCAAGGCAGGGAAGGGGAGGGAGCTTTCTTTTTTTTCAATTTCATTTTCCAAACTCAAATTTCCAAAGGATTTTCAAATAGAGCTTGCAATCCAAATAAGATGCAATAACACAAAATAAATATTGGCAGCATGGATGCAACACTCAAGTCTCTAATTCCTAAGATTAATTTTAATTCACAAAAAAAAGAATATTATTCTATATATTAAATGCTCAATCAGTTGCATAAATAAATCAAATTAATTCATATTTCAAAGATGTAAATTTTTAGGGTGTTACAACTTTACCCCCTTTAAAATTAATCTCGTCCTCGAGATTAGATTAGCATACTCAAATAATTGGGGATATGATTTTCTCAATTCTTGCTCTCTTTCCCATGTTGCCTCATTTTCCGAATACCGATTCCACTGAACCTTGCACATTTTTATAACTCGGCTCCTTGTAACTCGCTCTGCTGTTTCCAATATTTTAATTGGGTATTCCTCATACGTGAGATCTTCTTTAACAACCGATTCCTCTAGTGGTATTTGCTCTTCGGGCACTCGCAAACATTTTCTGAGTTGAGATATATGAAACACATCATGAACACCCGCCAAACTTTCGGGTAGCTCTAGCTGATAGGCTACTTCTCCACGTCTTGCTAGAATCTTGAACGGGCCAATATACCATGGTGCTAATTTACCTTTCATATTGAACCTTTTTACGCCTCACATAGGTGACACTTTTAGGTAGACATAATCTCCCACTTCAAAGGTCAATTCTCTTCTCCTCGTGTCTGCATAACTCTGTTGTCGTGACTGAGCCACTCTCAAGTTTTCTCTAATTTTCGCAACTTGTTCCTCTGCATCTCTCAACACGGCAGGTCCAAACACTTGAGTTTCTCCGGTTTGGTTCCAAAATAAAGGTGTTCTACATTTACGACCATACAAAGCCTCGAACGGTGCCATCTTGAGACTCTTTTGGTAACTGTTATTATAAGAGAACTCTGCATATGGCAAACTCTTATCCCAACTATCACCCTCCTGCAATGCACAGGCTCTCAACATGTCTTCTAATATTTGATTGGTTCTCTCTGTCTGTCCATCTGTCTGAGGGTGATAAGCAGTGCTGAAATTCAACTCAGTTCCCAAAGATTCATGTATTTTTTTTCCAAAAGTGAGACGTGAATTGGGTACCTCTGTCAGACATAATTTTCTTAGGAACCCCATGCAAACACACAATTCTTGCCATATATACTTCAGCTAGCTTTGCTCCGGCATAAGTAGTCTTAACTGGTATAAAGTGAGCAACTTTAGTTAAACGGTCAACAATTACCCAAATAGAATCATACCCTGACTGAGTACGTGGCAAACCAACTATGAAGTCCATACCAACTTCATGCCACTTCCATTTAGGTATCTTCATAGGTTGTAGCAAACCTGCAGGCCTCTGATGCTCAGCTTTAACTCTCTGACAGGTGTCACATATTGCTACATATTCTGCCACATCTCTTTTAAGTCCAACCCACCAATACCTTTCTTTAAAATCTAAATACATTTTTGTGCTACCAGGGTGTATGGAATAGGCTAAGTCATGAGCTTCTCAGAGTATTGCGTCGCGAATAGATTTTATCTCGGGTACACACAACCTCTTTCCAAACCATAGAGTACCATGCTCATCGATTCTGAATCCGGGTGACTTACCAACCACTACATTTTCAGCTATCTCTCTGAGCTTCTCGTCTTCCAGCTGCCCTTTGCGTATATCTTGCTCTAGTGTAGGTTCAACCACTATCTCCATAGCATTAGTAACCAAACTTAAATTGAGACGCTCAAATTCAGCACACAGCTCCTCTGGCATAGGTGTTACCCGCATCTTATTAGCATAGCTCATTCTACTAAGGGCATCAGCGACAACATTCGCCTTTCCCGCATGATAATGTACCTCCAAATCATAATCTTTGATCAATTCTAACCAGCGACGTTGCCTCAAATTCAGATCCGACTGAGTAAAAATATATTTCAAACTTTTGTGGTCGGTGTAGATATCACACTTTTGCCCAATAATATAGTGTCTCCAAATCTTTAACGAATGCACAACTGCAGCTAACTCAAGGTCATGAGTAGGATAATTTAATTCATATTTTCTCAGCTGTCTTGATGCATAGGCCACAACTCTTCCTTCTTGCATAAGAACACAACCCAAGCCTTGACGAGATGCATCGCAATATATAGCAAATCTCTTGCTCAAATCTGGCAAAGTCAACACGGAGGCTGTGGTTAATCTTTTCTTCAACTCTTCAAAATTCTTTTGACATTTTTTCGACCAAACAAACTTAGCATTCTTTTCTAATAAAGCAGTCATAGGCTTAGCAAGCTTTGAAAACCTCTCAATAAACCTTCTGTAGTACCCTGCTAATCCCAGGAAACTACGAATCTCGCTAACAGTTGTTGGTGGCTTCCAATTTAGAACATCTTCTACTTTGTTAGGATCAACTGCTATACCACCATTGGAGACAATATGACCAAGAAAGGCAACTTCCTTTAACCAAAATTCACACTTGCTCCTCTTAGCATACAACTTGTGCTCCCGTAATTTTTTTAGCACCAATCTTGAATGCTCAGCATGTTCCTCCTTATTTTTCGAATAAATTAAAATATCATCAATAAATACCACAACAAACTTGTCTAGGTACTCCATAAATACTTTATTCATCAGATACATAAAATAGGCAGGTGCATTGGTCAATCCAAAGGACATCACGGTGTACTCATATAATCCATACCGTGTAGTAAAAGCTGTCTTAGGTATATCTGTAGCACGAATTTTTAGTTGATGGTAACCGGAACGAAGATCAATCTTGGAAAACACACAGGCTCCTCTCAATTGGTCAAATAAATCATCAATTCTAGGCAATGGATATTTATTCTTGATAGTAACCTCATTAAGTGACCGATAATCCACACACATCTTCTGACCTCCATCTTTCTTATCAACAAAAATAACTGGTGCTCCCAAGGTGAAGAACTAGGCTGAATAAAACCTTTGTCTAATAATTCTTTAATTTGTTTCTTAAGTTCTTCTAACTCATTTACTCCCATTCTATATGGACGTTTAGCTATGGGTGCAGTTCCAGGCAATAATTCAATAATAAATTCAATGTCGTGGTCGGGTGGCATACCTGGCAAATCATCAGGGAATACGTCCGGAAATTCATCCACAACGTGATCTAGCTGGTTGTCATCCTCCTAGAGTTGATTAACTGTTGCTGCAGGTGGTGGTTGCATTACTACATCAACACTGACTTTGTCTCCTTTAGGTGTAGTTAACACAACGACCTTCTCCTCACACTGAATAACTGCCTTATTTTTCTTCATCCAATCCAGACCCAATATGACATCAATCCTAGCTGTTCTTATTACGGTAAGGTTCACTTTAAAGTCTACCCCCCTTAGAGCAATATTAACCGAAGGACAATAATATTGAGCTTGCATAGTCCCACCTGGTGAATTTACTAATATTGGGTTTTGTAGAACTAAAAGTGGTATACTCCGTACTCTAACAAAACTTTGTGATACAAAAGAATGCGAAGCACCGGAATCAAAAAGAACAGTAGCGAGGATGGAGTTGACGCTGAACGTACCCATCATAACTTCTGGTGCCTCCTGAGCTGTCTCTATGGACACATGATTCACCCTTCCTTGATTAGATGTTGGCTGATATCTGCTCTTTGGGTTGCTTCCCTGGGGAGTCTGCTGGTTCTGCTTCTTGGGGCAGTTGTAGGAGAGATGTCCAGTTTCTCCACAGCCAAAACACTTGATGGGGGTGCCCGGTGTATTGGTCCTCATGGGAGTCTTACTCGGGGTAGCTTGTTGGGGTGTCTGAGAAGGAGTCTTCTGCTGCTGCTGAGGGTAGGGGGAACGAGGTTGGTTCTGATTACGGTTCCACTGACTAGATCCCCCTTGGTTCCACTGATTGGATGGCCCCTGGTGCTTCTGCTGAAATTTTTGCTGAGCGGTGTTGGGACGCTGACAGTTGTTCCTTGTAAAGCCCTGTCCTTGCTTCTTCCTCTTATTATCAGCCATCTCTTGGCGCTTGTTGTCAATCACTATAGCGCGATTCACAAGCCCTTGGAAATTGGGGTAGGTGGTTGTCATGAGTTGGAGCTACAGTCTATCATGAAGTCCCTTGAGGAAGAGGCGTTGCTTGTCCTTGTCATTAGCAACATCATCAGGAGCATACCGTGATAATTAACAAAATGATCACGGAATTCTGGCAGACATCCATCCTTGCTTCAGAGATCTGAATTCTGCCTGCTTCAGCTCGATTAGACCTTCAGGGATATGATATGACCTGAAGTTTTCACAAAACTCTTTCCAAGTGATAGCAGGTGCATTGTTGGGACGACCATACTGGAATGATTCCCACCAGTCTTGAGCAGCTCCTTGCAATTGTCCAGATGCATACAACACCTTCTCTTGATCATTGCACTGCACAATGTTGAGTTGCCTCTCCATAGTGTGAAGCCAGTCATCAGCATCTAGCGGGTCAGCGGAATGGTTGAACACAGGTGGACGACCCTTCAGAAATTCTCCTCGCTTATCTCTAGCAGGAGGTTGAACAGGCTGCGGTCCTCCAGCTGGTTGGTGCTGAATGAACTGCATCATAGTTTGCATCAGCTGGTTTTGCGAAGCGATGAGGTCTTGAATGCTAGGTTGCGGTGGTGGTGGTGGATTGGCATTCCTCCTATTACCGGCCATCTGTTTTTCAACACATAAATGAGTTTTAGTATTTTTACCATTATGCAATCACTTATAAATAACGAATCTGAATTTTCTGGGCGAGATCTGATAACAGCAGTGAATAAAAACGATCATATCTGGAGTTTCCGAAATCAAACAGAGACGTTCTCTATACCGTTGGAAATATCAGAAAATTTTCTACAACTTCCATGTTGACCACTTCTCCAGATTTGGAAGTTAAATTAACCAAAAACAGACATGAACAGAAACTGTCTACGCTGCCAGACTGCACAGAAACTTCAATTTGCAACAGTTACATCTCTCAAACCATAATGGATATTAACGTGATTCTTGTGGCAATGGAAAGGTCTAGAAATCTACTGTTCCCCATTAAATTGTCATAATTTTTGGAATTACGAAATTAATTAAGCAAAATTAACAAGACAGGGAGGTCTGAAAAACAGATTTGGTGAAAAACAGATTTAACCAAAACAACTATTGATTCAATAATTCTCAAATCTTAGACCCTAACTAAGAGAGTTGTAGACATGCCCACAATTCTCAGCACTCATTACAAAGAACCAAATCACAAATAATTCATAAGAACAAAGCAACTAACACATAGAGTTTCACACGCACACTCGACTCGACTCGACTCAACTTAGCGCTACTAGCGTCTTTTATTGCTAAGGGAATTTCCTAACCCTATGGAGCGGAATCCTTGAATGGTGGAGGTGTGGGAATCTCCTGGAATAGCTTTGGTTGGTTGAGTCTTGCTCGGTATCCATCAATCTCTTGATCTGCTTGTGCGTCGGCACTCTTGGCTCTTGCCAAATCACGTTCCAAACCATGGACTCTTCCCATAAGTGCCCAAGACAATCTTGCTAGAGCTCTAAGAGCAGGCTAATCCACTTCAGGCATTGCCATGGCGACGTCACCTTCTTCAGTCACCACGCGAGGGTAGAATCTATGGACGTCTCCTTCCATATCTTCATAGCGGCGACCATGGTAGTAGAGGTAGGCATGAGTAGCGGCATCTTCCATGCTCTCTTCCATGGTCCTACGTGGTGCAGCGCTTTTGTGAACAGATTCCGTCTTGTAGGCTCTATGCTGTGCATCCCAAACCTTGATATTCAACTCTGTAGTCAAGTAGGTGTCTCATAAAGGATGCGTGTGCTCCATGCTATAGTAGTTGAGAGTAGGTTGCAGGTCGGCGTAGTAGAGGGTCAGCATGTTGACGAGCATTGTGTGGAAAAATATATCTTCTTCTGGATACTTAGTATATTCCTCCTGGGCGGTTCACCTCCGGCGGGGGCTTCGGGTGCGGGTGGTGCAACAGGCGGTGGAGGTGACGGAGCAGCAGGTGTCGGTGATGGAAGGATCTCTTCAACATCTTCCATGTACATAGCTTCCTCTTCACTTTCATTTTTTGGGACGATCACCACGTCGTCTTCAGCTGGAATGTCCAAAGCTCGCGGTGGGTAGTAGCCTCCGGTGCTCATGCAGGCAGTTTTGCGACCATGAACCATCTTCTCCAACATAGATCAAGACAAAGTTAGAACTAGAGTAGACTGAATATTTTTATAATGAAATAAGGATAAGGAAAGCATAAAAATTTAGCAGTTAGCAAGTTAAGGTGGAAAGCATGAATAAGGTGAGAAAAACAACTCTAGAATTTCTAGGTTTGCGTCCTACAGTCAATTTATGCTCCGATACCAATTTGTAACACCTAATTTTAAGAATAAAATTGAATGAACCAACTTATGTGCGCCCAGAGATCAATCACACACATAAGCGACAAATTACATAGTACCATCACAAGGTTCAATATATAACGAATAATAACACAGAGTCTTTACATAAATAGCAGCGGACTAATAAATGTAATCTCTCGCGGAAGCTCCAAATCACAGGGAAGTAGTTGACTGGTGAACCACAATCCTAGTAATCCTCAGAAGAATCATCATAGTCATCTATTACCCATCCGGGATTTTTATCCAAATATGAAAAATAAAGCAAGCGTAAGTACATGTCGTACTCAACAAGAATAGCACGGGTTTATGAGGTTCAAATAAGGCATGACACTGGTTTGACAGCGGATGCTTTTAGTTGATCATGTTTTAGCAATTTGAGTAGCAGCAATAGAATATACCAAGGAACAAGATTTGCATGATCATATAAACATGAGAATTAATATGGAATAAACATCAACAGAAACTTCGAATTAATAAATCAATATTCAATTATTATTATTCCTGTAAGACGTCCAAGGCCGCTCGTGACCGTGAGCACGGCTGATATATCAGTTTTACACTCTGCAGAGGTTGCACACTTTCACCATGAGTCGTGATTCTCATATGCCAAGGGTCATGACTCTCATGTCACCTCACCGAGAAAGTGCGGCAGGGTACACTATGAAGTCTTTCAAAATCCTTCCTAATATGCTACTAATCAATCCGGGCGCAATGGCAAGGGATGCTAGAGCCCTCCTTCTAGTGGCACACACACGCAGCAGTACACACAAAGACAGGAGCCGCAAAACAACCAGCTCGGCTAGGAACCTTTCAAGATTAACAACATAATAGAAAGTAACTTCATACTTGACTAAAGTCAGAGCCATATGACCCTCATGGTTGCGCTGTAAGTCCCGGTGTCATACTTACAGTTTAGTCCTTAGTCCATGTTGCTAAAAAACATCTTTTAATCTTTATCTCATAATTAATTATTCAAGTTCGTAAGATCATGACATCATTAAGCACTAGCATCACTACTCAAATGCAATCTCATAGGTAACAAGGATAAGTCATCAAAACTTAGAAATAAATACTAGGGTTACCAAGGTAGACACATGCATCATGAATTTAATGATTAAGGTGAATAGGCAACAACGATGGTCCATGCTATACTTGCCTTGATCAAAGTGCTCTTGAGAACTTGGATCCTCAGCATACTCTTGATCACCAACGTATTGCTCACCGTCTGAACTCGATCATAAAATCACCACACAATCATCGAGGCAATCATACACGAAGCAAACAAGATTTATATTAGTAACAGTACACCAACAATGGAAAACAGATTGAAAAGTTTATAAAACAAATCTACGCGTCGCTACGATTCCAACGATATAAAGATCACGAAAATCGGAGTTCAAACGGGGAAGTTATGAAATAAACAAGTTTTACTTTAATAAAATAATAGATTAAATCTAATCTTGAATTTTAAAAGTTGAAAACATGTACAACAGTAGCATCATTAGATAGATTTCGAAATTACGAATCTAACGAAATTTGAACGGATCAAATCGGATCTAAAACGAAGAAGTTATGGGCAAAAGAAATCCAGGGGCAATTCTGTAATTTACTGGAAAATGAATTTTTGAATCTAACAGAGAAACTACGTTTTCTAAAACTGAAAGCGTATTTAGTTGAGTGCGCCAAGGGACGGCGGGTTTAGCCTTAAAAGGTTGGGGGGCTCTTTTGCAAAATTCGCAGGCGAAGGGGTATGGAGCGTTATTAGCCGTCGGATCTAAAACGGATGGCTTGGATTAGAAACAGAGAGAGGAGGGCGGCACTGTTCGCCGGAGCACGGCGGCCGGCGGCGGCGCTCTCGCCGGAGAGGGCGATTCTAGGGCTAGGAAGCTCGGTTTGTCTCGGGATTTGGTCGGGGAGCAAGAGGGCGGATCAGAGAACTCGATTAGGGTATCAATTTGGACAGAGGGGGTTCGAGAAGAACGTGGCGCGAGCTATGGCGGCACTGCGAAAACGGCGAGCTCGCGGATGCTTTAGGAAGGCGGAAAAAGGTGCAGGAACGGCGAGCGAAGCTTCGGTACCTTACTGTGAAGCCTTGGGAGCTATCAATTTGGACGGAGGGCCTCCCGTTGGCGAGCTTGACGGCGGCGGCTGAGCTCTGCGCGGCGAAGGTGTTTGCGGCGATGGCTAGGGCAAATTGGGGCGGCGGCTTGCGCTGGAACTCGTGGGGAGGGACGGCAGGGCTCGACCGACTTATATAGGAGCGCGAAGGAGCGTGCTTGGGACGGACTTGGCCGAGAAACCCGGCGGTTGCCGTTCGGTTGGAGGTGGCGCTCGTGCTCTGCGCGGACTCCGTCCAGAGGAAGGAGACGAGCATGACAGGCGGGCCCAGCTTGGCAGCCTCCCAGAGAGGAAAAGAGCGGGGCGCTGCGGGATGGGCCGGCCGGCAGGGCGGTGGGCTTGGCCCAAGCGGGGGAGAAGGGATGAGGGGGCGCCGAGCTGGGCTGAAGAGAGCAGCAGGCCCTCGGGCCAAGGCAGGGAAGGGGAGGGAGCTTTCTTTTTTTTTTTCAATTTCATTTTGCAAACTCAAATTTCCAAAGGATTTTCAAATAGAGCTTGCAATCCAAATAAGATGCAATAACACAAAATAAATATTGGCAGCATGGATGCAACACTCAAGTCTCTAATTCCTAAGATTAATTTTAATTCACAAAAAAAGAATATTATTCTATATATTAAATGCTCAATCAGTTGCATAAATAAATCAAATTAATTCCTATTTCAAAGATGCAAATTTTTAGGGTGTTACAACTTGTCTGCGGTGATTTGCACTTCTGATTCCTGATTCCTGAGTGTCTATCAACACTAAGAAATAATTAAGCGCTAGGTAAGAACCAGGAATAATAAAACGGAAATATAATAGCTCACAAGATTTTGATGTCAAGCTCCCTTAACTCAATTACCTGGCACCAGCATCCGGGCCATCCAACATTGCCTAATAGCCATAGCCAAGGGTAGATTTGCCAGCTTGCTGCCCCCACTGCACCTGTCTCCATTTGTTCTACTTGCAGCCTTCCAAGTTCCAACCTTCACCAAAGGTAGCAAAAATAGAAACCACGTGCCGCAAAATATGCCTGGAATAATAGCCCTTATAGAACATTACAAGATTTGACATTCTGGAATGGCTACTGTAAGTTTCATGCCCATTCTAGACCAAATAATATTCATTTTTAACTATAAATAGTCAAAGGTCACAATTGACGACACATCAATTCAATGAACAAGATATAGTCATGTTTCAAACTTCTTTTTAATTTTTGAAGTTGGAATAAATCAGCCATATTTGTAGAACTTGTAATGCTCTACTGAAGTTTCGGCCATCACCATAGTAGTACTTAAATATGCCATCACAATGGAAAAATGACTGCAATTAATAATCATATATATAATTTTGCATCTAGAACCAATTTCTACAGTCAATGGAACATACAATACAGTATAGTACATGTCATTTGGATTCAGAGATCAAATAAATTGAGCAATACATGCCATGACAAAAAAAAGAAGTAATTTACGATTATCTTCTGGCATCTAAGCTTCTCTCCAGTTGAGCCTTTCCTCCAACTGATGGCGTCCATTATAGTTCCCCCTCATCCCAAAATAATGACCAAATGCAATAGCCTGTCAAGTCTCAGCATAAGGAATTTAATCTATAGCCCAGAAAATTGATCATAAACATCAACAGAAGGTTAGTAAATTAGTTCTGAAATAAGCACATGTTTATCTTTACCAGTTGGTTCATAGGTTAACGAGTTATAGCTAAGATTAGGTGAAGAGGCTAGTTAATCGTACCTGCTTTCAGTTACAAAATCTCCTACAAGCTCTCAGATACTTTATTGAAATTACCTCCTTTCAGTCATAAAATCTCGTACAAGCTCTCAGATACTTACCTACTCAAGGTGCCATACATGCAACTTTGCAAGTGTCAACTAAAAGCACAGACAGAAATCTGCGTCCTGACAAAAGGCCAAGAGCACAACCAAAAACTTACCTGAATTGATGTTCTACTACACATCCACCCCAACTTCATTTTTATAAAAGAAATAGAAAAGTACAGGCACAGAGCAATAAGTGCTTGAGAGTCGAGAGCGGGCACAGCACATTACCCTGGCTGCAGCACAGGGGGGGCGACCGGGCGGGGGCAGACCACCGCACGTCCGGAGCGCTGCGCACGCAGCAGACCACCTTGGTTCACCTGGGGACATGTCCCGGCGAGAAGGAATCAAGGAATGGAGCAGCCAGAAGTGGTGGCCCCCTGCAGCGGCGACCAGGAGGCGCACAGCTAGGAGGAGGCTCGAGTCCCCGTTACCCATCTCGTTGTATTGCGCCACGAGATCTAGCGTTGCAGCTTCATCTGCGCATAGAAGTAGAACCCATTCAACTCCTAAGGCAGTGTTTGGATTGAAATTGGGTTGGGGATGAGGATACCCTTTGTAGAGGTATTATTGCATCTTATCAGTCATTTTTTACGTTTCATTCATTCATTTTTCAATTTCTATCTCACACCTTATTTCCCAATATCAAACAAGCCCTAAAGAGAAGCATGGCAATGAAATTAGAAAAAGAGTCGTGCTAGGGGATTGATCAGAATATTTAACTTTAATTTCTACTTCTCGTTTACCAGCTTTAGGATTGGTGTTACGAAAATAGCATGGAAGAGAAAAATGATTCAATTTTACCATCTTTGCGCATGTGGCAGGCCAGCTCATCTGTCCGGGCTCGATCCTAGTTAGTAGAGGCATCCAAATTGATCGGACTGCCCCTTCTCTCTATCTTCATCCCCTCCACTGGCCTGTTCGCTCATCCCCATTCGCTTTCTGTCTTAGCTCCACACAATGCCCGCCCCAAACCGCCGCTGCCCTCAAACCTTCATCCACTGAGTCGCCGCAGGAGTAAAGGTATGTGTCCCGTTCCATACTATCTAGCGGTCTATATTGCATTACGATGTTGGAGGATGGCTAAGGTTACGGTTCATCGATTTGACTCGCTTTTTCTTCATCTCTGGTTTGTAACCGTGGGTCCAGTTCATCTCGAAGGGATCCCCTAGCTCGAAGCAATGGATTGGAGCGGTTGCCCAGTTTGGTAAGTTCAACCATTAACTGCTCACAAAATGGTAGAACAGGAAGCTACTAACCCCTTTCATTTTTCATTCATTCTCTGCTAGGACTGATCCTAGCAATGCGTTTAGATTAGTTATTAAAGTTGATAAGTATATTGCCGATGGTGAGTATGGTCTCTAAGACATGGCCGAGAAGAGCATGAGCTTTGGTTGGATAGTGTTGATGGTCACTAAATGCATATTTTAACCATCAACAATGACATGATAAAGCAAGGAAAAGGCATATAGAGGCTAGAAACTTGGTTTAAACTAATGGAATTCCACATGTACTTGGAAAAATTATTTGGATGTAGGAAAAGTGGTCAAAATAGGCAAAAATGAAGCAAAGGTGACACATGAACCCCCCTGGTGCCACGCGGCCGCCCTATCCAACAGGGCGCTCGGCCCCCTCAGACGGCCTGCCACGTCCACAATCTGCAGAAGTGACTCTCAAGCACCTGTAAGCCGTACATTTTGTGTCGGTTCCATCCAAGGGCGATCAAGAGATGTGTCAAAGATCCATGGACCCACATGCCACCCTCCAAGGACCACAAATCGCCTCTTCAACTGCCATCCGGACATCAATTGACCTTGCAACCGCCATTGGAGAGGATCCATGGCCACAGGATGGCAAGGCGGTGGACCCTCCCCGGCGCCCGCCCTGTCAAAGGCTGCGACTGTTGGTATTTTTAAGACGCACACAGATAAATCCTCAAGCGCACGGATACTGTTGTAGCTTTCACTCGCAGGGTTTTAAATATCGTATCCACAGGGAAATGGGTGAGGTTAACTACGATCTAACTTAACCAAGGGTAATGAATAGGTTAAGGTAAAAACTAAGTTGAGGGTTAGCAATCAAAGTATTGTTGCAATTAGGGGTATACAATCAAGGATGTAGATAATAGGAGCATAGAGAGGATAACTAAGGTTCTCCACTTCTAACTTGGGCAAGCTATGTCTTCTACTATTTATCTGGGGAAATCACGTAAGGAAAGATATCAACAAAGGATATTTCCCTTATCAATGCAATCCTATCGGTCCTACTGATGGGAGGTGGACTATGGAAGACTCAATGGTACAGTCACCCCACGATCTACCACCGATCCAGATAGTCAAGATGCATCTACGAGCAACCTAAGAAGCACCATGCTTACACTAGATTGCTACTCTACTTCCTCCAGAATAGGAATAAAGCACTTTGTTGGTATAAGATAACTTAAACAATAAACACTAGAGTTATTTGCAAGCAGACAGATACCGATGTAGCACTTCACACGGGAGTATTCCAAGGTATCATTATTTATATTTTATCACAGGGAAAATGAGATTACCCAAGGCTAATCTTAACCCCTGAGAAGCTATCAAGGACAGAGAAAACTGGGCTGTAGAGGAGATAACTAAGGTTTCTAGTTCTAATCCTCACAAGATGTAATATTATTATTCTTAATGGTGAAATTACTTAAAGGAAAGATATCATCAAAGGACAAATCCCTCAGTAATGCAATCCTACTATTCCTACTAACGGGAGGTAGACTTTAGAAGACTCAACAACACAGTTACCCACGATCTACCGCTGGTCCGGACAATCAGGATGTATTTATGAGCTACCTAGTCTAAGCACCACGCTTACACTACGCAAACTACTTTAATCAAGGAGCTACCAAGACTAAAGCACTCAAAAGAGAATAAATTGAAGGAATAGTAATAACAATATTACTTGAATTAGAAGTTGAACTCCAAAGCAATCTTGAGATGCAAGTGTTGGCGGTCCTTATGGATCACTTTTATGCCGCCAATTTAGACTAAAAAGAAGAAAGACAAACATATTCTAGCACATATACCTTTACTACTAACAAGTTCCACTTGTACCCCTAGTATTCATATTTTGCAGGTTTAATGGTGTAACAAGTGGAAATGCACAACATCATGGAAAAAGCGAAAAAGCAAACGACGTATTCCGCAAATGCGCAAACCAAGAAAATAAGAAATCCCACATCAAAAAGCTGAATTGGATCCATCCGTAACCACGGGAGAGGCCCAGGCCCAGATAGCAACCCACCACAAGAAGGCGGTGGCCAGTGGGCCCAGCCAGGGGTGCGACCGTCCCCAGGACCGGACGGGGCCTCCCGGGCCCAGTCTTCGGTGGCGGTGCTCTAGGCGGTTTCCCAAGGGTGGTTTCACCTCCTTTCAAGTTTAGATACGCCAAACCGTCCTAGTTCAACTATAAATAGATGGTGCTCTTTCATTCAACACACACATCATTTTGGAGTCATCTACCTCACACCTCTCATTTGTATCTTTAGAGTAGTACTAGAGTTTGTGAGCAAGGCAAGAGCTATCAAGGAGAGCTTGTCTCCTTAGAAGAAAAAGATCATCTTGGTATGAATACAATTCGGTCTTCTTCCATGAGCAAGTTCTTATCATATTTATATGATCATGCATATGAACTAGAGCAAAGTTATGATCTTGTTATGAGCATAATATATGGACTAGAATATAGTTTATGTGTCATGTTCTTGACTTGTTCATTGTCATTCTTCATTGTTCATCGAATTAGTATGAATAGAGGAAGAACTAGGAATGAGGTGATGGTTCGTCGTGCCTTCTTGGTTGCTCTTAACCTAGCCTGTCAATCCGAAGGGTTGGGGTCCGCGGAGGTTAGGAGTTGTTTCCAAGTACGTGAGCATGGTGCTTAGGTATGCGGAGATCGGTGAATATGTCGGCATCCCACGGGCAGAGGGGTAGGTGGACAGGTAGTGACAGCTCTGTCCATCCCTAGCACTCCCCCACGTTCGGATATTGAAGTAGGAGTTCGTAAAATCTCTATCGGCTGGTAGACCAGCTGCGGGGATCTCCCTATCACCCTAGACTTAGTCCTGATATTAGACTTACTAATTAGATGTGTTGCTAGCAGTTCTTTGCATAATTATATATGACCAATGCCTGCTCAGTTAGTTATATTCTTTTGTTCTTTATTTTTTCTTTTTATCCTTGAGGTTGACCCAGATGTGTGTCCACTATTTTGAAATCATGTCTTATTCATGTTTACTCTATGCCTACCGTTGCACTCAATAAGTGATCATGTTTACACCACGCTTGATGCATATTGCCCTCCTACGGGAAATTATAAATACGACACCCTTGAATACTCATGGGTTGAAATGCTACAATGATAGTTCTGTGCGCTTGCAGAGTAATTTTATTTCTTGCTGAGCTATCGATTGGCGTACCTAAGTACCATTACTTAAGGATTGTAATTCTTGTGCACCCCACGGCGCCGTGTCACAGTTTTGCATATCGTAAGTAATGACGGTTAGGAAGGCCAATCCGGCACTTCTAACTGCTATTACCAGACTGCATTACCTAGGCCGGCGCCATTAAGGGCCAAGGGTTACCTTTCTGAAGTAATGGTAGTTGGGAATGTCAACTTACGTTTTTAGTATTATTATTAAGGGCGGACTTATAGTCTATCTTTAGTAGTGATGCTAAGAAACGCCAACAATCATTTATGGCGCCGTTGCCGGAGAGGGAAAAAACATCTAAGCTGGCATAAACATCGATTGCATAATAAAGCATTGGTAGACGTAGTTTAAACAGGCTAACTTTGCTGTTTTCTTTCTCTTTTTATTGGAATGAAAACAGGATAGTGTATGAGCGGTTTTGCTCTGCCGAACAATTTCACCAGTAATTCGAAAGCACTCCTAAGGAAGAAAATGTCTCGTACCGCTTCTTCCTCTGCTACCCCATCGGCAGACGAACCGGTCACTCTCGCACCATCCGCCACTACCGCTATGGCCAAGACACTCCGTGACTACTCCACTCCCGTTGTTGCCAACGTGCCCGTTTGGCCCGCTGTCAATGTTGGAGATGAAAATTTCGAGATCCGTACGGGCCTTATCTCGATGGTGCAGGCGAGTCAGTACTGTGGCTTGCCAAGTGAGGACGCAAATGCTCACCTGCAACACTTCCTTGAGCTGTGCAACACCATTATCATCAAGAATGTCGCACAGGACAGCATCAGACTCCGCTTGTTTCTTTTCTCCCTCACGGGGAAAGCTAAGCAATGGTTGTACCAAAACAAGGAAGCTGTTAACACGTGGGACAAATGTTCCACGGCGTTCCTCGCTAAGTTCTTCCCCATAAGCAAGACCAGCGGTCTAAGGGGAAAGATTTCAAACTTCCAGCAATCTTCGCTAGAGTCCATCCCCGAAGCTTGGGAAAGGCTTCAGGATTACATCTGAGCCTGTCCTCATCATGGAATGGAAGATTGGTTCATGCTCCAAAACTTCTATGAAGGCCTCACGGCCATGTCAAAAGGGCACGTAGATGCCACAGCTGGAGGTGCATTCCTCTCCCTCACCATAGCGGATGCAACTGCACTTATTGAGAAGATGGTGGCCAACCAGAGTTGGTGAGAAGGAAGAAAAACACAAAAAAGCACGCATACCATGAAGGAGACGGACTTGCTTGCCGCAAAAATAGACTTGCTTATACAGAAGCTTGACGATCGTGCCACCAACCCTACCATGAGTACCATCCAGGCCATGGACTCACACATGACGTGAGAAGTCTGTGGGAACGTTGGCCACTCGGGGAACAACTGCTCCGAAAACCAAGAAGAAGCTTCATACGTCAATAATGGGTTTCGCCAACCTCAGCAAGGTAATAATGGGTGGAACAACCAACACCGCCCGCAAGGTAATAATTTTAATTCAAATTACAATTCAAACCAACCTTCCTTAAAAGACCTCGTGTTAGGACAAGCTAAGATCAATGAGAATCTGACCAAAAAGCTGCCTTTCAATGATAAAATGTTTGAAAATATAAATGCAAAACTTGAAACTCTGTCTTCTTCTGTTCAAAATCAAGCAAGTTTCAACAAAATGATAGAAACCCAAATAGCTCAAATAGCTGCTTCTATCCCTGTCAACAATACGGGAAAAATCCCGGGGCAACCCGAGGCTTCTTCCGAGTTTGTTCATGCAGCTGCAGAGCAATAAAGGAAGAAGAGTCTTGCCAACGGACTGTAAACGTTGAGCCCTTGCCGAAGGTCATAGGCAGTTATCTAAAAATAAATAAATATAAAGAAATAAATAAATATCTGTAGGGGCCCACACCATCTTTCAAGCTTGGGGGAGGTGTCCCCACTCAGGTATTGTATCTTATCCTTCTAAATATATATATATAAAATAAATAAATATATACATATTTATATAACAAATAGATATATTTCATAAAATTATTTCTTTGCATTCAAAAAGAGTCTTCCTCTTTCTAGATTTATAAAACTCCATTTTAGTCCAAAATAAACTTTTCTCCAAAAAAAATCTATAGAAATCATTTTCTGAAAGTTTGGCTTTTGTATTGACCAAATCTCATTTTTAATTAATTTTTTGAAAAACAAAAAGTTTCAAATAAATTTGTGGAAAATCAAAATCTGGGGCAAAATTCCGAATGGGAGTCATTCGTAACTGGCTACATCTTGGGGGTAGCCATTAGAGGGAGCTGCAAAAAGACGGGACAGAACTGGCCCAACCAGGGGATCGGCCGGTCCCAGGGGCGACCACCCCCTGCCCAACAGCTCTGTGGCGCAGCCTTTTGCCAACGGCTACTAGCTGTTGCAAGCAACACTCCCCCGCCTGCGCAAACCTATAAATACAAGAGAGTTCGGGTGTTGCTCCTCACCCCTCTCACACACACACATTCTACACTCCATCCATCACTCCTTTACTCCATCACTCTCCAACTTCTTTCCACAAAGATCAAGTGCAAGAAAATTCCTGCAAAAACCTCTTCCACAAAACAAGTTCTCGTGCTAAACTCACTCACCATGAGTGGGATCGGAGGTCGGATTTCCGGCATGTTCCGGAAAGGCCGTCGCTCTCGTGGGGAGTCTAGCCAAGGCCCCCCCGCAAGTGAGGAGAGCCCGCTGCATGAAGAAGAGAAGGCGCCAAGAGGCCACGCCTTCGACGAGGCCGACTCCCCCTTCATCGACTTGGAGAGCGAGCGGGAGATGCAAGCATACAACCTCCTCAAGGAACGCGAGTTCCTGCATACACCGGCCTTCGACCCACACTTTCTCCAACAGATAGGTATGGACGTCGAATTTAATACCATTTTTGAAAATGTTGGATGGAGCCGAGTTGCCCCTGTGCACGAACTTGGATCTCGTCTTTTGACCATCCAAGTCTTAGGCACTCTACAAATTGTCGATTATGGTATTACTTTCCACTGCTTTGGGAAGGAGCATAGTCTTTATTAGAAGGATTTTGCTAACCACTTAGGCTTTCATGAGCGATGCTCTGTTAACTTGGGTTTTTCTCTCTCAGGTTATCATCGTCATACTTTTTGGCACTTGATAACCGGACAAAATATGACTAGAAAATTTCAACCTAATATCAACAACATCCATCATCCTACTTTGAGGTTTTATGCTTAAGTGGATTGCTAATTCTTTCTTTCCTAGAGAAGACACGCATCATGCTTATGATATTGAGTTGAAGTTGCTTTATGCCGTGCTTAAAAAGATTAAAGTCGCTCCTGTCTATGATATTGTTAAGCACTGATTGAAATCTTTCAAAACTTCTACACCTATCATGTGCACTTCACTCATCACTCGTCTTGCCACTAGTATTGATCCTCATGGTGCTAATACTATTGTTTATCTCTCCACTCCTCGCATTATGCTCAATGAGTTCTATTTCGTACAAGCCCACACTCTAAAACGTGACGAATCGGGACAGAATTTTGTATTTTATTTTCCGGGATATATAAACGAGATACCGTTACCTAACCCAGATCTCGTTTTATATAAATCCCCATCTCTCACCTTCAACCTTGTTGAGAAGGAAGAAGCACGCAGGAGTTCTGTTTCCCGCAGGAGATCACGAAGGAGAGGAGTACAAGAGGAGGAGTCTGCACCATCTGTACAGCCTACACCACCAGCCATGCCCACCATGACACCAGGGATGGGATGGTCCCCTGTCATGTCTACACCCAGGTTCACCCCTGGGTATGGATATGGTATGGGACACATTCCTCACCCTCACGGGGCTGGAGGGTCAGGGTGGCAGCACTCACACGAGGCAGGAGGATCAAGGCAACACGAGCATGTGTATTCCTCAGATTCTGAAGGCATGCCACCTCCACTTCACCCACAGCCGATTACACTAGAGATTCTCAACACACGCATGGGAGGACTAGAGCTGCAAAACAGGCAGATCCAAGGTACGCTCGACGCTCACATCCAAACTGCCACTCAATGGCATGAGCAGTACCAGCAGCACCTCGTGGACCTCGAAGATGCAAACCGGCGGCGGCACGAGGCACAGATGGCCTACCTTCGGTCTATGGGACAGTTCCCGGGACCTAGGCCTTGAACTAGCTTGGGGGAGGAGACCCCACAGAGGTAACATGTATCTTTAAATTTCTTGCACTTTATTTCTCGTATTTTTAAAATCTACAATTTTATTTCCTTATCAAAAAATTAAATAAAATAAATAAAATAAATAAAATAAAATATTCCACTCCCATATGTGCTAATATATGTTAGTTTCTCTTCTGTTGAAATGATGAATAGTTGCTCTATCTATAATTCGTTTGTGCCTAAGTTATAACTTAGTATTCCTCAAGATTTAAGTTTGTTGGCTAAAAATGTCTCATTCTGAGAACTTGAAATCTTGTGGGTTGCAATTGCAAGATTCTTTTCTAAGTTGTTGCAAGATATGAGATGGTACAAATAGACTTTGCTATGACTTTGTTCTAAGAAAAACTTGACATCCGGAGTTTTCTTTTCAAAAATTCAGAAAAACAAAAGTTCCCCAATGATTATGAAATACCTACCAAGGCCATATGACATACTCTACTCTTGCAAAACTTTAGTCATATGCTGCTTGCGGAACTTTGAGTCGAATCAAAAAGCTGAGACCTAGTGATATTATAGTCATGCACCCATGATCGAGATTCACGTACACCCACCAAATAAAGCTGACTCTCACCCTGAAAGTTGCGCACAACATGCACCCTTCCATCCACCAAAAAAATACGCCAACTCTTACCCTAAGAGTTGCGCCCTCTGTTTTTACCAAATAAAAATGACCGACCCTCACTATGAGAGCCGCGCATTCTTCATACAAAATTTTCACTCCTTGCATTCGCCATCATGACATCTCTCCATCCATAAGTTTCCATACATCAATAAAAAGATATGGGCTATATAAAAAAAAGGAAGAAGAAGAAAAGAAAAAAAAGAAAACCAAGGGGCATGAGAAAACAAACGGGAAAGAAAATCCAAATACCCGTTCAAAAAAAGAGGATGATCTTTTTATAGCCCATATCTCTCCAAAAAACTTTGTTCCATCTAATAAAAGAGAGTCATGATGCATGGAGTGCCAAAAAAAATTAGAGATAGGTTTCCACCATACTTATATTCCACACACTTGCACATCTCAATCAAAGTGTATGACTTGTATCTCCTTATGGTCCGGTCTTTGACTCAGCAATACAGGTGATGTAAGTATGCCCACATACCTACCTAAAAACTCCACTCTCAGCCTTAGTGGTAGGATTTAAAGGCAACACTACAATGCCTTTGGTGAGGTAATCATACACATTGAGCGATTAAGAGAATCATTTGAGGAACTTGTTTTATTTTACAAAAATTCATAAAACCTCCGGATAGAAGGTCTATCAAAGAATGAATGATTGGTGAATCTGTTATAACCATTCTGTCTTGCAACCGCTCAAGAAATTGGAGAAACTACAGGCCCCATGAGAAATCAAGGTAAAGAGTGGATAGAATGCCAACCTATTTAAATTACGAATGAATACTTTGTTATAGGCATGGCATTTATGAATTATATCAGCATCGTAGCAACTCCTGATCAACAACCATACTTAGCTATTTGCTCGGGACGAGGAAAGGTTAAGCTTGGGGGTAGTGTTGGCGGTCCTTATGGATCACTTTTATGCCGCCAATTTAGACTAAAAAGAAGAAAGACAAACATATTCTAGCACATATGCCTTTACTACTAACAAGTTCCACTTGTACCCCTAGTATTCATGTTTTGCAGGTTTAATGGTGTAACAAGTGGAAATGCACAACATCATGGAAAAAAGCGCAAAAGCAAACGACGTATTTCGCAAATGCGCAAACCAAGAAAATAAGAAAGCCCACCTCAAAAAGCTGAATTGGATCCATCCGTAACCACGGGAGAGGCCTAGGCCCAGATAGCAACCCACCACAAGAAGGCGGTGGCCAGCGGGCCCAGCCAGGGGTGCAATCGCCCCCAGGACCGGCCGCCCCCCTGGTGGGGCCTCCCGGGCCCAGTCTTCGGTGGCGGTGCTCTAGGCGGTTTCCCAAGGACGGTTTCACCTCCTTCCAAGTTTAGATACGCCAAACCGTCCTAGTTCAACTATAAATAGATGGTGCTCTTTCATTCAACACACACATCATTTTGGAGTCATCTACCTCACACCTCTCATTTGTATCTTTAGAATAGTACTAGTAGTTTGTGAGCAAGGCAAGAGCTATCAAGGAGAGCTTGTCTCCTTGGAAGAAAAAGATCATCTTGGTATGAATAAAATTCGGTCTTCTTCTATGAGCAAGTTCTTATCATATTTATATGATCATGCATATGAACTAGAGCAAAGTTATGATCTTGTTATGAGCATAATATATGGACTAGAATATAGTTTATGTGTCATGTTCTTGACTTGTTCATCGTCGTTCTTCATTGTTCATCGAATTAGTATGAATAGAGGAAGAACTAGGAATGAGGTGATGATTCGTCGTGCCTTCTTGGTTGCTCTTAACCTAGCCTGTCAATCCAAAGGGTTGGGGTCCGTGGAGGTTAGGAGTTGTTTCCAAGTACGTGAGCATGGTGCTCAGGTATGCGGAGATCGGCGAATATGTCGGTATCCCACGGGTAGAGGGGTAGGTGGGCAGGTGGTGACAGCCCTGTCCATCCCTAGCACTCTCTCACATTTGGATATTGAAGTAGGAGTTCGTAAAGTCTCTATCGGCTGGCAGACCAGCTGCGGGGATCTCTCTATCACCCCAGACTTAGTCCTGATACTAGACTTACTAATTAGATGTGTTGCTAGCAGTTCTTTGCATAATTATATATGACCAATGCTTGCTCAGTTAGTTATATTCTTTTGTTCTTTATTTTCCCTTTTTATCCTTGAGGTTGACCCAGATGTGTGTCCACTATTTTGAAATCATGTCTTATTCATGTTTACTCTATGCCTACCATTGCACTCAATAAGTGATCATGTTTACACCACGCTTGATGCATATTGCCCTCCTACGGGAAATTATAAATACGACACCCTTGAATACTCACGGGTTGAAATGCTATAATGATAGTTCTGTGCGCTTGCAGAGTAATCTTATTTCTTGCTGAGCTATCGATTGGCGTACCTAACTACCATTACTTAAGGATTGTAATTCTTGTGCACCCCACAGCGCCGTGTCACAGTTTTGCATATCGTAAGTAATGACGGTTAGGAAGGCCAATCCGGCACTTCTAACTGCTATTACCAGACTGCATTACCTAGGCCGGTGCCATTAAGGTCCACGGGTTACCTTTCTGAAGTAATGGTAGTTGGGAATGTCAACTTACGTTTTTAGTATTATTATTAAGGACGGACTTATAGTCTATCTTTAGTAGTGATGCTAAGAAACGCCAACAGCAAGCTCCAAAGAAGAACTTGAATCTGCATGTACAAGTCGTAGAGCAGTCACCGATAGGCTGGTAACTTCTCCAACTCCTCCCCAACTCTCTATCTCTCTATTTCTAAATAAGACCATCCCTATTATTGGAAGACTACAAGGCTACTCTTCTTCTTGATGCTTCACTCTAGAACCTATCTACGGTTTCTTGTGAGGTAGTCCCTTCTTAATATGAATCATTTGAAACCCTAGCGGTCTCGGGTTGTATATATAGTCTAAAGTGGTGAATCTCAACCCTCGGATCAAACCTACCTTAAGCAATGGACTAGACGCAACCTCAAAGGCGGTGGAGAACCGACATAACAAAGTGAAGGCTGCCTGGTAGGGCCATTGTTCGGCCGAACCACCCTTACTGCCTAACGGGTTCCTCTTTCGCAGGTGAGTCTCTGTTGTTCTCTAGAATGTTCTTGGCGCGGAGCCCATGCGGAATTCGATATATTTGTATGGCATGTGGGTCCTCTTTGGTCCATTTTTCCTATTTTTACTCCCTGCAAAGCACAGATTCACCAAAACTCATGGAATTCTATCAATTAAAACCCTATTCTACGTTGATGGTTGATTTTATACCCTTTTCCATGATTAATTGATGAATAAAATCTTACAATAACTACCATCAACAGTGACCCACCACAAGACACCATCACTACGAGGAGCGCCAACAAGCACTAGCTCTTTGATCCGGCCAGACCACTTGTTATTCTTCACGTCTCGCTCTACTAGCAATTCTCTTCGCGATCTCCCACGGGGTGAGCTCCAAACCTTTACATCTCGTCTCCAGAGCCAAGCAGAATCTCCTTGCTTGCTTCCACATAGCCTCAAGCCACCAATCCATCTAGGAGGTGACAACCTCCAAGAGTAACAAGCAACACCTGCTTGCAACTCGATCACCTAGTGCCACTCAATGCAATCTCACAATGCAATGCACTAGCGATCGATCGATTACTCACTCTCAAATGCGATCTCAATTTGCACAAGTGAGTTAGAGGCTACCCAAGCACTCCCCTAGCATGGACACATAGTCCCAAGGGTATGAGGTACCAGCCAAGGCTGACCCTCAATCATATTTATAGCCCCAAGGGCTAACTAGCCATTGCCCCCTTCACTGGGCTCACTGCGCGATCCCCAGACGCTCCGGTTGGTGCACTGGACACGTCTGATGCCCTCGCGTGCTGCCATGTGTACTGATTGTTCGAAGATAGCCATTGGCGCCCATGGCTACTTCATGCGCCAACTTTTCCCGAGGCACACCTCAACGTCCGACGCGATCCAGAGACCACCCGAGAGCACACAACTCGCACCATACGTGTCCAATGTTCACCCACAGGAGGAACCACAGTTCTAGGTGCTCCTTCTTCTCTATGGAGCATGCCACATCATCACCACTGGATGCATGCACAGTGCACCACCTGCGTCCGATCCTCTAGCATTCGTCGACCTCAGCTCAGCACCGGACGCAACACATTAATCTAGTGCACACATTGTAGACGTTCGACGCTCTTCTCATTTGCATGCTGCTCTCGGCCAAACCACCGAACACATCCAATCACTGCTCCTCAATGTTCGGTGTAGTGCCTGTGCTCCAGCAACCTCGGTTTTGCACCAAACAACTTCTTCTTTGCAAATGTGTTAACACCACCAAGTGCACAACTCATATGCTTGTGTGTTAGCTTTTCATAAACATTTTTTAAAGATTTTCACTCACATCACCGTGCCACTTGATTCCAACAACTCATGCAAAGTTAGATCGCTCAAGTGGCACTACATGACTGATATGCAAACAAGTTTGCCCCTCTTGATAGTACGACCGACTATCCTGAATCTAGTCAAGCACTTCTCTACTCAACCTTTGATTGGTGAAATAGAAACGCCCTAGGTTATACTTTTGCCTTGCACTTTCCACTCTATCTCCATCTTCAACACCGTCTCCAACACCATCGATGCCGATGCAACACATGCATCAACCCTCAACAATGATATGATCCACTTCATATCGTTACACGACTTGGTCCATCTATCCTCGACTTCACTTGCTCTTCATCCTTGCTTTGGCCTCCAGTGCTAAGTCTTGCTTAAGCCTCCCGACACTCGGTACCAACTGCTTCAAAGCCTCTAACTTGTCCTTTACCCTTCACTACGAGTCCATCAAGCCAAGTCTCGTCTTGATCTTCTCCACCTAGCCACATGACACCATGTCATGTCTCATGCATTAAGCTCCTTCATCACCATATGTGTGAGCTAAGCAACTCTCTCCAATCCATTTCTACCTCCATGGCATAGTTGCTCACACACATGACCTGTGGACTAATCTCATGTGTAATCACTACTCAAACACAATTAGTCCACCTAAGTTGTCGCTCAATTACCAAAACCAAACAAGGACCTTTCGGAGGGCAATACCCCTATTGAAGAGGAAGCCTGGCATGGGGCCAAATGCAGTGCAGGATGAGCTTCAATACAAGTACAACATTGAGATCCCATACTAGACTGTAGTGTATGGCAGACAAAGGGTAGCCAACAAGCGTTTTGGAAAATGGGATGATTCACTTGATTGATTATATAGATTTAAGGCAGAGGTTGAGACAAAATCACCTGGAAGTATCTTGGAGATGGACATAGAGACTCTGGATGACAAAGTTCAAGCTTTGGATGGCCATAACTGGATGTACCCCTTGGCCTTTGGCTTTTTGACTCAGAGATCAAGGAAAACGGGACCTGGTTCATGGAACAACTGAGGAAGGCAATAGGCCCTATGAAGAAGTTAGTAGTTTGCACAGATGCATGTAAAGGCCTAGAAGCAGCAGTTGCTAAGGTTTTTCTTAACTGTGAACAGAGGGAGTGCTTCAGGCATTTGATGAAAAAACATGAAAAAGTACTGTTCAGGAGATGTTTATGCAGAGAAAGAGTGGCCTGCAGCTAGCGCATATGCACCCCACAAGTTCAAATATTTCTTTGACAAGGTGGTAGAAGCTAGTCCAGATGTGGTTGATTGGCTTAAACAACTCCACAACCTGCTGTGGGCAAGGAGTAAGTTCAATCCAGACATCAAGTGCGACAACATCAACAACAAATCTTACTGAGTCTTGGAATGCATGGATCAAGGAACATAAGGACCTGCCTGTCCATTGCTTGGCTGATGCTATTAGAGAGAAAACCCTCACCCTCTTTGCTAAGAGAAGGAAGACAGCTATTGCTATGTCTCCTAGGATATTACTTGCAATGATCTACCAAGTGAATGCTGCTTCTAGGGGTCTACGACTTAAAGTGAATGTGGCTTCTAGGGGTCTACGACTTAAAGCCACTAAAAGCCATCCAAACCAAGCATATAAGTTACTTAGATCTACAAAGATCAAGAGGTCAGGAGGCATGTTTGTTACCTGAGTCAAAATATATGCACTTGAGAGTGGAAACTGACTAGAAAGCCATGCCCACATGCATTGGCAGTTATCACTACACTAAGGCAACAAAATCTAGAGCTATATGTCCATAAGTACTATTTAATTGAGAAGTTTCAGGGTGCTTACCGTGGTATCATTCCAAACATCACAGAAAGGGAACAGTGGCCATAGGTTGAGAAGCGATTCAAATGTTTCCCACCAACTATGAAGAAGAGGGAGCCAGGAAGGCAGAGGAAGAATAGGTTTCTAGCTCCATCTGAGAGGAGTGGCGAGGCAACAGGACAGGTGAAATGCCCTGGCTGTGGTGAGTATGGACACAGGGCTGGAAGCTATGTTGGAAGTGCTCAATGTCTGGAACCAAAAAAAAGTAATAAATATACTGATTTATGCATGACCATCACTTGTACATAACTGCAACGTAGCTTAACACTTGCATATACAAGAAGAGAACCAAGAATTCTACCTAGGGCTTGAGAGGAATTGGGGCAAACACACCTAGGACAAGGGTAGCATTGGCCAGAGAAGCAGCTGCTAGGGTAGCAAAGGAGGCAGAACAAGCTGTAGCTAAAGCATATGCAGTAGCAAAAGCTCCATCACCTGTAACCCCTACAACAACTAAGAGGTATTACATCCTTAGAAAACATCTAATGCTTTGAATTTTCTTAATCTAATACTCTGTTCCCCAATAAAAGAAACCTTTGCCTTAATCTACAAGTCATGGTTGAGCTAGATGAAGCAACAAATGTCAGCATGGAGACCTCCCAAGAAGTTCAATCCAAGGAAGAAGCAGCTAGCTACCAAGATCAGAATGACTCCACTGAAGAAGAAGAATTCCCAAGCCAAGACGAGCACCAAATGAGACTAGTAGCAACAAGAACATCATTTTTCTTGTAATGCAACCCAAAATGGCTTCTTTTTTGGAATATAGACCCTTACTAAATGACCAGAACTTTTCATAATGGCCTAAATTGTGTTTGCCATTGATATGTGGCCTAAAAGTAATGTGTGTGGCCAAAACTAGTCTGAACGGCCACATCATGGTCTAGTATGTCAAACTGCTGAATTTGGATGACAATGTTGAATGAATCTAGTATGTTGCCTGCATGATCTGTTTTGTTTGATGTCATGTTGAATTTGTTAATCTGTTGAATGTGTTGTGTTTAAACTGGGCACAATACAAGAAAAATGTTGCCAAAATTGACACATTCAACCATAATTTCAATTCTCATTCATTGCATTGTCACTTCATAACAGCATACATGAGCACACATCCCAACACAACACATAGAAGGCACACAAAAACAGGTTGATCTTCCAGTTTAAGGCCTCCATCTTTTGCTCCAGCAGTTTCTTATTTCTATAACCATTCAGACTATTCACCGATGGTTCTTCCTGATCCACAACCTGTGCCCACTGTGACGAGCGAACTATGATGATGTCGTCGTCCTTGAGCTGCTGGAAGTACTCTTTCTCGAACCGGTAGTAGCCGCACAACTTGGGGAACTCAAACAAGAGAAAATGAAGAACCCTAACTGCTTTGGATAGGGGGAGGTGAACACAGCATACAACTCACCACATTTCGAGCACACTTGAAGTACAATCGACCGTGGTTGTCACCTTCCTTCTTGAAATGACCCTCCACCACCCAAGCTACGCCGCAATGCATTGAACCAGCAGGAAGCCGTTCCACTCTCTGACTGGATCTGCACCAAAGCGATGTAATGCGGCCTCCCAAGGCTCCTTGCAGCTTGCTCCTTGCTCGCCCGGCTCTAGAGGACTCGCCGAACTGGAACATGTCTAAGTGGAGGAAGCGTTAAGGGCGGCGGCAGTGCTGCGACGCCTTGGGGCAGGCGGTGTGATGAGTTGAGAGAAAGGGGGGATGAAGGCTCACGGGTGCGGTTGGGATGAAAAAAGAAAGGTAGGGGCACCCCGGCAATTTGGCTCGCGTCTACTTACTAGGATCAAGCCCGGACAGAGGAGATGGCATGCCACGTGCGCAAAGATGGAAAATGTGTATTGTTTTTCTCTCTCCCGTGCTATTTTTTAGTGCCAATCCTAAACCTGGTAAACGAGGAGTGGCCATCCGTTATATTGGTAAAAAGTCAAATCTCCCGGATTGATCTGGAACCTGAGTATTGTTGTACGACGGGAATCGTGGAGTGGAGAGAGTGCATGGAGCTGAGCGCCGACAGTCCCCACGCCAAAGAGGTCCTTGCCCACCGAATCCACTTCCCTGGTTTGCACCACTACCCGCCACAGCAGTACGTCCCTCACATGTGGCCGTGCCACCACCGCAATCAATCTGCCCCTCGTGGGGTCCACGATGACCATCAGGGCGCAGAGGAGGAGGGCAAGCAGGTGGCGGCCCGCGCAGCTGGCGGGGCGCACATGACGACGGCGGCGCTAGTAGCGCGAGTCACGCCGCTTCTCGCCATTCCATGACCTGGCTGCGACCGCGATCAAGCAGCAGCTGCCGGTGGAGGAGACAGAGACGACGACAATGAGGGCGCACCTCCACGAGGGCGAGGGCAAGGGCGATGAATGCATTTTTTTCCCCATGGTTAGTGAATCACAAGCTGGACCGTGGAGAGGGCTGCATGCCTGCTGCCTGCTTCCACGGTGCCCGCCGGCTTCCATGACCACGACGATGGTAGGGATCGAGATGGCGGCTGTAACACCACTGGTGTTACTGCCACTAAAACCTGCCATGTCATCATAATTGCATGTAGATCATCCCGCATTTGACCCTGTTAAGTTGCATCAACTAAAATAAATTTTATTCTTGCATGTAATTGTGCATAGGTACTTTAGAGTGATTTGATTGTATACATGTTTGTTTGTGTGTATTATTCAAATCCCATTGGACATTAAAAACAAAGTCATTTTCAAACCCTAAATCGGACCCAAAGCCCTAATTTAAAAACTAAATGGAATTAGTGGTGGGGCCTTAAACAAAAGTTGTAAATACTTAAAAGTTGAGCAACTTCTATTTGGAGTAATTTTGAGGTTATTAACAAGAATTTCAAATAAAACTCTAGTCTATGTTTAAAAATGTAAATTTGAAATACAAATTTAAAGACTATGGGAAATCTGAGGAAAATGCCTTAATAAAAGTTGTAGGACTATTAAAATGGAACAACTTTCATGTTGGGTGATTTTGAAGTTATTAAGTGGGATTTCAAATTAAACCCTAATTAGTGTTTTGAAATTTAAATTTGAAATCCAATTTCAAATTCTATCAAAAATCTGACCAAACACCTTTAATGAAAGTTGTAAGGCTTGTCAAGTAGCACAACTTCTATTTTTGGGTATTTACAGCTTATTTAGACAAATCTCGAGAATTTGGTTGGATTAGAAATTAAATCCAAAATCCCTCTTTACCCCTTTTTGAATCATTCAAAAACTATTCAAAATTTGAGTATGCTTCAAAAACCAAAGTTTCTCAGAATGAAATGTACTACCATTTCTATATTGATGATTTTTCAAGGTTCCACACAGATTTGGGAGTAATTGTGCAAAAACAGTAAAAAGGGGGCATATGGAGCTACAGTGCTCGGCACAGGGCCACGCCCCTGCCCCTGTTCGTGCACAGGCGTGCGCGTGCCGCCGCGCAGCGCCGTCGCCCGGGCCGGCCGGGGCTTGTCGCCGGTACTGTCGGAGACGTGGGGGTCCCGGGTACCTGTCTTCCCCTTGTCCCCTCTTCTCCCGCAGTATTAAGCCGACGGCCGTCCGTTGTTCCCTCCCCATTCTCCCTCTCGGCCGCCGGTGACCTCTCTCGGTCTCCGACCTAATTCACCGCCACCAAATCGCCACCACCAAATTCCTCTTATAGGCTGTCCCTCCACTCTCTTGCGTCCCGGTTGAGTCCATTTGCGTGGGCCGTAGAGCCCTGTTCGGACCGGAACAATCGCCGTCGTCCTCGCGGGTGCGCAGAGCACCGCCGCGAGCTTCGTCGTCGCGTCCAGGCTCCCGGGGTGAGCTCTGGACCTTGAGTTTGCATGTTCCAGCTCCGGTATGCTTCATGGTTACTCATTCTTGCGACGGGTTTTCATTTGGCGTCCTAGGCTCGCCAGAACAGGGAGAATGTCGTCGGTGAACACCGCCGTGGGACTGCTCGACGTCGAGCTGTCACACCGCACCGCCTCTGCTCCGCCAGGCTGCCGGTATCATACCGTGGTGAGCTCCCGGTCGCTCCTAGGGTCTTGCACTTAATGCTACCGTGCCGGTCGTGCCGGCGCACGGCTAACCGCCGGTCACCGTTTGTGGCCGAGCCGCCCTAGCCGCTGCTGTGCACGAACTTGCCCCCTGGTTGCTCGCCTATCTAGGCTAGTAGGTGCGCTTCGATGGGTAGGTCACGAAGGTGCCCTTAGTTTGGCCTACGGGCTCGCCGGCGTCGAGCTCGGGCCGATCAAACGCCGGCGGGTCACCGGTCAGCGCAGGTGAGGCGAGTCGAGGGCCTGAGCGCATAAATTTGACAAGAGTCAGGGGGTTAAGTGAATAGCAGAAGACTCATGTGAATAGTAAGGTATGGACCGCGGAGTGACAGCCGGATGTTCCGAGGTCTCTTTTGCAAAAGCGCCAGCGGGCAGGCCGAGTGGGCCGGCCTGTTTCGTTCATGGGCCGCCTCGGGTGAAATACCTTTTCCATTTTCCCGGGGATTTAAAAGGGCTTTTCCATTTTAATTCTTGATGAATAGTACTATCATTTGTTATTTTCATAGGAATATTTATGTTGAGCAAAAAAAATCATGAAAATAATTGGGTATGCTCTCTGAGGTATGTAGTATTTTATAAAAATATTAAATATAATATTTGGACACTTTTTGTAGGGACTAAAAATCAGCATATTAAATGATAAATGCAACTTTGGGCAATTTTAATAAATTCCAGATTAATTCAAAAATCCTAAAAATTTATGTGGCACTGTTTTAGGGTAGAGCCTATCTGTGGGATAAGTATGGGCTCAATTTGAAACTATTTGATCACTTGTTAAATAAATATTGGGTTAATGGGATATTAGAATAGATTTAAACAAATAATCCCTGTAGTTTGGTGTGACTTTTGGATTGATTGAGTTCATGGATCTTTCACCATAGTGATCCTTGACAAAAGTAATGAAGTCACTTGTTAATTGTAGTAAAGTTGTGCAGCGTCTTTCTATGACCGTTAAAATGGTCAATAAAAATGAAATGCGAAAACACTCTTATGCCTTGAGAGAAGTGTTTTGCAACTTTACTGTGAAGGAAAGTTGTACTCAAAGTTGTCGATTACATGTTTGTTCTACATTTTCCATTCATGTCATTCCGCACCATGTAAGCATGCATCATTATTTTACGTGTAGAGATCGGGTTCTCGGAAGGATTTCTTGATTGCTCCCCGACGGAAGAATTATTCGTCGAGAGAAGCCAAGTGGATTTCTCTGGTTTTTGGCGGAAGCGACAGACCTGCAACACAGGCAAGGCCCGGTGCATTCAGCCCCTTCCTTGTGGTTTACAAAATATTTACAACTTGAGTTAATCTACTGCATTAGGTTTATAGGAGTTGATTGATAACCCAATTGCTGCATTACCAACCTTGACCACTGAAATATCTGGAACCCATTTTAAAACAAAATGTTTGAAAATGCTTAGCACTGCTTGAATAAATTAGATTCGCACAAAATGCTACTTTTGAGTTATGGTGATACCTATGTGCCATTGATTAATTCACGAAAAAGGGAATTGGTATATTCTCGTTCGGTGGCTGTGCACCTGATCAGTACATTGTCACCGACGAGAAGGGTTTTTCTTGCTCGGTGGTTGTGAATTTGGGTTAGAGTCCCCATGCTTGACCACCGGCGGAAAAAGGGATTTGAAAACCGTTGGGACACTTGTACTTGGGTTAGAGTCCCAATGCAATGTCGCCGGCGGAAAAAGAATTAGGGACCGTTCATTGTAGGCCTACTGTGATCGAGACTTTGCAACTAGCCACATACTACGGAAAGCCTCTGACTCCGGTGGCCCTACTACTTGAACCGAAACCACGCACTGGGAGTGGAGAGATGGCGAGAGCAGCGTGTACCCTCGTGGCCGGCGTGCCTGGAGAGGAGAGGAGTACTGTGTTCTCGGGTGGCGCAGGACCGGTTCAGGGGTAGGATAAGCCGTGGTAGGCGGGGTTGGCATATGCAAGCTTAAGTGCTACATATGCAGTGTGGATAGGGATCCCCAGCTGGGTACTAATCGATTCGAATCGTCGTTGCTCCTCGGATATGGAGACTTGATCCTTTGACCTACAATTGAAAAGTGGTTCGGAACTAGTGATTTTGAGAATGATTAAGAATTTGAAAGTACGACGATACATGAGAATGAATTTGGAATTATGGATTATGATTAAAATAAGATTGAGTTAAAATCTTGAAATAGGATAGTAATGCTTTTCTGCAAAACATTTTGACTCTTGCTCAAGCCTTACCTTGACTTCCCTCAGCCTGCATTCCTGAGTCTCATTCCTTTTTCTTAGTCGGGTAAGTCTTGCGGAGTACCCCAGTACTCAGGGTTTGTTAACCCCTGTTGCAGGTGAGCCGAGAGTATGGTTCTACTTGAGACTGTGCCGGTTGATGGATCGTGCATGGAAGGTTATGTGTATATGATATAACCCTTGGGCAGGGTATATTGTTGTATGCTGCTACTCCACTGCGAAACTCTGGTTCGGGAGCATGTAACTTATATTTGTAAATCTATGGTTATGTAATACTTCCGCCCTCTTTACTCTGATTCAAAGTATTTGTGTAAACTGTTGTAATACTTGCAAGGTCTTTACAATGAGATCCTCGGGGAAATCAGGGTTTCCAAGGAAACCCGACAGGCCACCAAGGTCGCGGGGAACTCGTGCACAGTAACCGGATGTCCTTAGGGACGATGATGGTGCACGTGGGCCCGGTGATCAGGGCGGTTCTGTCTCAAGTGGTATCAGAGTTTTTCATTGTAAAGTACTTGCAGTATTACTTTACAAAAACTTGAAAATGATTTCAAATGAATAAAATTTATGGGGTAGTTTGGTCCGAATTGTTTCTGAACTTTCCTCATTCATTCTATGCAACCTTTCCTTGATTCTTTCTAAGGTCTATAAGTAGGTCTTGAGTTTAGCAGTGGATTAGCTCACTAAGTATGCCCTATGTTGGAAAACATTGAGTGCGTGTCACTCTAGTAATTAATTTAATCAGTATAATACGTAAATATCGGAAGTGCTCTGAATTGCGTTGGAACGCTCATGCATCATGACATTACAACCATTAATAATTCCCCCGATATGAAGTATATTTATGTTTTCAAAAAAAAAATAGAACTTACTTCAAAAGGTTTTACTTCTCTAGCTTTCCTTCTGCTTGCTGAAAGGTCTGGTGATGAATCATGACAACTCAGGTCAAAGACAGATTTCAACAACCAACTTGATTGCAAAAGCCGGGCCAGTTTGGTTAAAGTAAACGAAAGGAAATTATGCTTCGAATTGAAAACTGAACCATTCGAACCAAGTTTTGAAAATTGTTTCAGAAGATAAGACATACAAAACATTTTGTTTCCAAAACCTGTATTGATTTTAAAAATTATTTTCAATTTTTTTTCCGATTCTAAGTCTCACAAAAACACCCTCCAATTTCCAAACTCCCTTACAAAATTTAAATCCATATTTATTCTTAAATTTCTAAAATTATTTTGCTATTTATAAATCTATAAAAACCTACTTCGAGAATTCACATCTGATCTCTCCGATTTCTCTAAGTTCTCTATCCTTGCAATCATTTTATCATCCGATAAAATAACAGGAACCAATTTGGAAATGATACCTAAGATCCAATCACTTGGAAATGGTATCTGCGATCCGCTGAGGATTTCCTGTTGTTTTATGGATTTCTGGTTATTTATAGATGCCTTGAGATCTATTTTAAAATTCACTTCTTCGGAAACTTTGGGACGCACTTTAATTTACCCACAGACTCAGTATGTAAACCTAGCACTATACCGTGACTTTTATCTGCATACGTGTCATGTCTTGATCCGACACGTGTCCCTCACTTAAATCCAACATGTTATTCCAAAATCGCTATGGTTGTGCCTATAGTAATGCCATGACCTGTGACCACGGTGCCGCGTCGAAACCTAGAGTCTCTTGCGTGCCATGGCCACACGAGATTCTACTAGACACATGCAGGTATCGAGGTTTAAGGTTGTGATCTACTATAGTCTTACAACTAAAAAGCGCTATTCCGTTTGCTGTGATGTAACCTGGTCTACGGCTGTGATACAATAATAGCAACCCGGAATCTCATGTGACTCGTGGCTACATGAGGTTTTAAAAGGGCTATATGCTTGTATCAAGGTCCTTGGTCACTTTACATCATGGCCACAATCAATACACTTTTTCTTTAACTGAGGTTACTTTAAATTGTGTTTTATGATGGTATCTCGACCCGCGACTATGGTGCTATGTCAACTTGGGAATCTTCTGTGGACTACAGCCACATAAGGTCTCACCAGGGTACGCACTGGTATCGTAGTCGGTGTTCCTGAACTATTATAGCTCGCAATTAATGTGCCTCACTTTCCTTAAAATCCATCCTTAAAAGTTATTCTTTGTAAAGGTTTGTTTTGAAAAACAAAAGTTAAAGTTATTAGTGTTGAGAGACAACTGATTAGGTTAAATGAGAATCTTTCTTATAAAAGATAGGAAAAGAAGTGTGGGCTAGTAGTTTATCAGCTCAAGCGTCTAAACACTGGCCAGTGCGCAAGATGTAGTTCACATATCACAACTTGGGAAGAGCTTCAGGTACCAGATCGGGTTATGGACTGACAGGAGTTTCATTGGAACCAGATCTGACACACCTTGATTATCCTGTGGGAGTCTTAAATTCAACTGGATGCTGCACAAGTACCGAGGAGTCAGTCTTCAGGAGAAGAAGCCACCCGAGAAATCAGAGAATTTCTCATATGAAAACTTTCCTAAGTCCCTGGCTACAAATTAAAAATAATTTATCCTTTTCAAGTCTTACAAAATATAAAACCCCTACTTGCTCTATAGTCAAGTAAAAAAAAATGCTTATTTGACACATTTTCTTTTCCATAACTAAAATTAACGCTTTAGCCGCATCTTAAATCTCGAGACGAGATTTATTTTAAGGAGGGAAGGATGTAACACCCCTGGTGTTACTGCCACTAAAACCTGCCATGTCATCATAATTGCATGTAGATCATCCCGCATTTGACCCTGTTAAGTTGCATCAACTAAAATAAATTTTATTCTTGCATGTAATTGTGCATAGGTACTTTAGAGTGATTTGATTGTATACATGTTTGTTTGTGTGTATTATTCAAATCCCATTGGACATTAAAAACAAAGTCATTTTCAAACCCTAAATCGGACCCAAAGCCCTAATTTAAAAACTAAATGGAATTAGTGGTGGGGCCTTAAACAAAAGTTGTAAATACTTAAAAGTTGAGCAACTTCTATTTGGAGTAATTTTGAGGTTATTAACAAGAATTTCAAATAAAACTCTAGTCTATGTTTAAAAATGTAAATTTGAAATACAAATTTAAAGACTATGGGAAATCTGAGGAAAATGCCTTAATAAAAGTTGTAGGACTATTAAAATGGAACAACTTTCATGTTGGGTGATTTTGAAGTTATTAAGTGGGATTTCAAATTAAACCCTAATTAGTGTTTTGAAATTTAAATTTGAAATCCAATTTCAAATTCTATCAAGAATCTGACCAAACACCTTTAATGAAAGTTGTAAGGCTTGTCAAGTAGCACAACTTCTATTTTTGGGTATTTACAGCTTATTTAGACAAATCTCGAGAATTTGGTTGGATTAGAAATTAAATCCAAAATCCCTCTTTACCCCTTTTTGAATCATTCAAAAACTATTCAAAATTTGAGTATGCTTCAAAAACCAAAGTTTCTCAGAATGAAATGTACTACCATTTCTATATTGATGATTTTTCAAGGTTCCACACAGATTTGGGAGTAATTGTGCAAAAACAGTAAAAAGGGGGCATATGGAGCTACAGTGCTCGGCACAGGGCCACGCCCCTGCCCCTGTTCGTGCACAGGCGTGCGCGTGCCGCCGCGCAGCGCCGTCGCCCGGGCCGGCCGGGGCTTGTCGCCGGTACTGTCGGAGACGTGGGGGTCCCGGGTACCTGTCTTCCCCTTGTCCCCTCTTCTCCCGCAGTATTAAGCCGACGGCCGTCCATTGTTCCCTCCCCATTCTCCCTCTCGGCCGCCGGTGACCTCTCTCGGTCTCCGACCTAATTCACCGCCACCAAATCGCCACCACCAAATTCCTCTTATAGGCTGTCCCTCCACTCTCTTGCGTCCCGGTTGAGTCCATTTGCGTGGGCCGTAGAGCCCTGTTCGGACCGGAACAATCGCCGTCGTCCTCGCGGGTGCGCAGAGCACCGCCGCGAGCTTCGTCGTCGCGTCCAGGCTCCCGGGGTGAGCTCTGGACCTTGAGTTTGCATGTTCCAGCTCCGGTATGCTTCATGGTTACTCATTCTTGCGACGGGTTTTCATTTGGCGTCCTAGGCTCGCCAGAACAGGGAGAATGTCGTCGGTGAACACCGCCGTGGGACTGCTCGACGTCGAGCTGTCACCCCGCACCGCCTCTGCTCCGCCAGGCTGCCGGTATCATACCGTGGTGAGCTCCCGGTCGCTCCTAGGGTCTTGCACTTAATGCTACCGTGCCGGTCGTGCCGGCGCACGGCTAACCGCCGGTCACCGTTTGTGGCCGAGCCGCCCTAGCCGCTGCTGTGCACGAACTTGCCCCCTAGTTGCTCGCCTATCTAGGCTAGTAGGTGCGCTTCGATGGGTAGGTCACGAAGGTGCCCTTAGTTTGGCCTACGGGCTCGCCGGCGTCGAGCTCGGGCCGATCAAACGCCGGCGGGTCACCGGTCAGCGCAGGTGAGGCGAGTCGAGGGCCTGAGCGCATAAATTTGACAAGAGTCAGGGGGTTAAGTGAATAGCAGAAGACTCATGTGAATAGTAAGGTATGGACCGCGGAGTGACAGCCGGATGTTCCGAGGTCTCTTTTGCAAAAGCGCCAGCGGGCAGGCCGAGTGGGCCGGCCTGTTTCGTTCATGGGCCGCCTCGGGTGAAATACCTTTTCCATTTTCCCGGGGATTTAAAAGGGCTTTTCCATTTTAATTCTTGATGAATAGTACTATCATTTGTTATTTTCATAGGAATATTTATGTTGAGCAAAAAAAATCATGAAAATAATTGGGTATGCTCTCTGAGGTATGTAGTATTTTATAAAAATATTAAATATAATATTTGGACACTTTTTGTAGGGACTAAAAATCAGCATATTAAATGATAAATGCAACTTTGGGCAATTTTAATAAATTCCAGATTAATTCAAAAATCCTAAAAATTTATGTGGCACTGTTTTAGGGTAGAGCCTATCTGTGGGATAAGTATGGGCTCAATTTGAAACTATTTGATCACTTGTTAAATAAATATTGGGTTAATGGGATATTAGAATAGATTTAAACAAATAATCCCTGTAGTTTGGTGTGACTTTTGGATTGATTGAGTTCATGGATCTTTCACCATAGTGATCCTTGACAAAAGTAATGAAGTCACTTGTTAATTGTAGTAAAGTTGTGCAGCGTCTTTCTATGACCGTTAAAATGGTCAATAAAAATGAAATGCGAAAACACTCTTATGCCTTGAGAGAAGTGTTTTGCAACTTTACTGTGAAGGAAAGTTGTACTCAAAGTTGTCGATTACATGTTTGTTCTACATTTTCCATTCATGTCATTCCGCACCATGTAAGCATGCATCATTATTTTACGTGTAGAGATCGGGTTCTCGGAAGGATTTCTTGATTGCTCCCCGACGGAAGAATTATTCGTCGAGAGAAGCCAAGTGGATTTCTCTGGTTTTTGGCGGAAGCGACAGACCTGCAACACAGGCAAGGCCCGGTGCATTCAGCCCCTTCCTTGTGGTTTACAAAATATTTACAACTTGAGTTAATCTACTGCATTAGGTTTATAGGAGTTGATTGATAACCCAATTGCTGCATTACCAACCTTGACCACTGAAATATCTGGAACCCATTTTAAAACAAAATGTTTGAAAATGCTTAGCACTGCTTGAATAAATTAGATTCGCACAAAATGCTACTTTTGAGTTATGGTGATACCTATGTGCCATTGATTAATTCACGAAAAAGGGAATTGGTATATTCTCGTTCGGTGGCTGTGCACCTGATCAGTACATTGTCACCGACGAGAAGGGTTTTTCTTGCTCGGTGGTTGTGAATTTGGGTTAGAGTCCCCATGCTTGACCACCGGCGGAAAAAGGGATTTGAAAACCGTTGGGACACTTGTACTTGGGTTAGAGTCCCAATGCAATGTCGCCGGCGGAAAAAGAATTAGGGACCGTTCATTGTAGGCCTGCTGTGATCGAGACTTTGCAACTAGCCACATACTACGGAAAGCCTCTGACTCCGGTGGCCCTACTACTTGAACCGACAACCACGCACTGGGAGTGGAGAGATGGCGAGAGCAGCGTGTACCCTCGTGGCCGGCGTGCCTGGAGAGGAGAGGAGTACTGTGTTCTCGGGTGGCGCAGGACCGGTTCAGGGGTAGGATAAGCCGTGGTAGGCGGGGTTGGCATATGCAAGCTTAAGTGCTACATATGCAGTGTGGATAGGGATCCCCAGCTGGGTACTAATCGATTCGAATCGTCGTTGCTCCTCGGATATGGAGACTTGATCCTTTGACCTACAATTGAAAAGTGGTTCGGAACTAGTGATTTTGAGAATGATTAAGAATTTGAAAGTACGACGATACATGAGAATGAATTTGGAATTATGGATTATGATTAAAATAAGATTGAGTTAAAATCTTGAAATAGGATAGTAATGCTTTTCTGCAAAACATTTTGACTCTTGCTCAAGCCTTACCTTGACTTCCCTCAGCCTGCATTCCTGAGTCTCATTCCTTTTTCTTAGTCGGGTAAGTCTTGCGGAGTACCCCAGTACTCAGGGTTTGTTAACCCCTGTTGCAGGTGAGCCGAGAGTATGGTTCTACTTGAGACTGTGCCGGTTGATGGATCGTGCATGGAAGGTTATGTGTATATGATATAACCCTTGGGCAGGGTATATTGTTGTATGCTGCTACTCCACTGCGAAACTCTGGTTCGGGAGCATGTAACTTATATTTGTAAATCTATGGTTATGTAATACTTCCGCCCTCTTTACTCTGATTCAAAGTATTTGTGTAAACTGTTGTAATACTTGCAAGGTCTTTACAATGAGATCCTCGGGGAAATCAGGGTTTCCAAGGAAACCCGACAGGCCACCAAGGTCGCGGGGAACTCGTGCACAGTAACCGGATGTCCTTAGGGACGATGATGGTGCACGTGGGCCCGGTGATCAGGGCGGTTCTGTCTCAAGTGGTATCAGAGTTTTTCATTGTAAAGTACTTGCAGTATTACTTTACAAAAACTTGAAAATGATTTCAAATGAATAAAATTTATGGGGTAGTTTGGTCCGAATTGTTTCTGAACTTTCCTCATTCATTCTATGCAACCTTTCCTTGATTCTTTCTAAGGTCTATAAGTAGGTCTTGAGTTTAGCAGTGGATTAGCTCACTAAGTATGCCCTATGTTGGAAAACATTGAGTGCGTGTCACTCTAGTAATTAATTTAATCAGTATAATACGTAAATATCGGAAGTGCTCTGAATTGCGTTGGAACGCTCATGCATCATGACATTACAACCATTAATAATTCCCCCGATATGAAGTATATTTATGTTTTCAAAAAAAAAAATAGAACTTACTTCAAAAGGTTTTACTTCTCTAGCTTTCCTTCTGCTTGCTGAAAGGTCTGGTGATGAATCATGACAACTCAGGTCAAAGACAGATTTCAACAACCAACTTGATTGCAAAAGCCGGGCCAGTTTGGTTAAAGTAAACGAAAGGAAATTATGCTTCGAATTGAAAACTGAACCATTCGAACCAAGTTTTGAAAATTGTTTCAGAAGATAAGACATACAAAACATTTTGTTTCCAAAACCCGTATTGATTTTAAAAATTATTTTCAATTTTTTTTCCGATTCTAAGTCTCACAAAAACACCCTCCAATTTCCAAACTCCCTTACAAAATTTAAATCCATATTTATTCTTAAATTTCTAAAATTATTTTGCTATTTATAAATCTATAAAAACCTACTTCGAGAATTCACATCTGATCTCTCCGATTTCTCTAAGTTCTCTATCCTTGCAATCATTTTATCATCCGATAAAATAACAGGAACCAATTTGGAAATGATACCTAAGATCCAATCACTTGGAAATGGTATCTGCGATCCGCTGAGGATTTCCTGTTGTTTTATGGATTTCTGGTTATTTATAGATGCCTTGAGATCTATTTTAAAATTCACTTCTTCGGAAACTTTGGGACGCACTTTAATTTACCCACAGACTCAGTATGTAAACCTAGCACTATACCGTGACTTTTATCTGCATACGTGTCATGTCTTGATCCGACACGTGTCCCTCACTTAAATCCAACATGTTATTCCAAAATCGCTATGGTTGTGCCTATAGTAATGCCATGACCTGTGACCACGGTGCCGCGTCGAAACCTAGAGTCTCTTGCGTGCCATGGCCACACGAGATTCTACTAGACACATGCAGGTATCGAGGTTTAAGGTTGTGATCTACTATAGTCTTACAACTAAAAAGCGCTATTCCGTTTGCTGTGATGTAACCTGGTCTACGGCTGTGATACAATAATAGCAACCCGGAATCTCATGTGACTCGTGGCTACATGAGGTTTTAAAAGGGCTATATGCTTGTATCAAGGTCCTTGGTCACTTTACATCATGGCCACAATCAATACACTTTTTCTTTAACTGAGGTTACTTTAAATTGTGTTTTATGATGGTATCTCGACCCGCGACTATGGTGCTATGTCAACTTGGGAATCTTCTGTGGACTACAGCCACATAAGGTCTCACCAGGGTACGCACTGGTATCGTAGTCGGTGTTCCTGAACTATTATAGCTCGCAATTAATGTGCCTCACTTTCCTTAAAATCCATCCTTAAAAGTTATTCTTTGTAAAGGTTTGTTTTGAAAAACAAAAGTTAAAGTTATTAGTGTTGAGAGACAACTGATTAGGTTAAATGAGAATCTTTCTTATAAAAGATAGGAAAAGAAGTGTGGGCTAGTAGTTTATCAGCTCAAGCATCTAAACACTGGCCAGTGCGCAAGATGTAGTTCACATATCACAACTTGGGAAGAGCTTCAGGTACCAGATCGGGTTATGGACTGACAGGAGTTTCATTGGAACCAGATCTGACACACCTTGATTATCCTGTGGGAGTCTTAAATTCAACTGGATGCTGCACAAGTACCGAGGAGTCAGTCTTCAGGAGAAGAAGCCACCCGAGAAATCAGAGAATTTCTCATATGAAAACTTTCCTAAGTCCCTGGCTACAAATTAAAAATAATTTATCCTTTTCAAGTCTTACAAAATATAAAACCCCTACTTGCTCTATAGTCAAGTAAAAAAAAATGCTTATTTGACACATTTTCTTTTCCATAACTAAAATTAACGCTTTAGCCGCATCTTAAATCTCGAGACGAGATTTATTTTAAGGAGGGAAGGATGTAACACCCCTGGTGTTACTGCCACTAAAACCTGCCATGTCATCATAATTGCATGTAGATCATCCCGCATTTGACCCTGTTAAGTTGCATCAACTAAAATAAATTTTATTCTTGCATGTAATTGTGCATAGGTACTTTAGAGTGATTTGATTGTATACATGTTTGTTTGTGTGTATTATTCAAATCCCATTGGACATTAAAAACAAAGTCATTTTCAAACCCTAAATCGGACCCAAAGCCCTAATTTAAAAACTAAATGGAATTAGTGGTGGGGCCTTAAACAAAAGTTGTAAATACTTAAAAGTTGAGCAACTTCTATTTGGAGTAATTTTGAGGTTATTAACAAGAATTTCAAATAAAACTCTAGTCTATGTTTAAAAATGTAAATTTGAAATACAAATTTAAAGACTATGGGAAATCTGAGGAAAATGCCTTAATAAAAGTTGTAGGACTATTAAAATGGAACAACTTTCATGTTGGGTGATTTTGAAGTTATTAAGTGGGATTTCAAATTAAACCCTAATTAGTGTTTTGAAATTTAAATTTGAAATCCAATTTCAAATTCTATCAAGAATCTGACCAAACACCTTTAATGAAAGTTGTAAGGCTTGTCAAGTAGCACAACTTCTATTTTTGGGTATTTACAGCTTATTTAGACAAATCTCGAGAATTTGGTTGGATTAGAAATTAAATCCAAAATCCCTCTTTACCCCTTTTTGAATCATTCAAAAACTATTCAAAATTTGAGTATGCTTCAAAAACCAAAGTTTCTCAGAATGAAATGTACTACCATTTCTATATTGATGATTTTTCAAGGTTCCACACAGATTTGGGAGTAATTGTGCAAAAACAGTAAAAAGGGGCATATGGAGCTACAGTGCTCGGCACAGGGCCACGCCCCTGCCCCTGTTCGTGCACAGGCGTGCGCGTGCCGCCGCGCAGCGCCATCGCCCGGGCCGGCCGGGGCTTGTCGCCGGTACTGTCGGAGACGTGGGGGTCCCGGGTACCTGTCTTCCCCTTGTCCCCTCTTCTCCCGCAGTATTAAGCCGACGGCCGTCCGTTGTTCCCTCTCGTTCTCCCTCTCGGCCGCCGGTGACCTCTCTCGGTCTCCGACCTAATTCACCGCCACCAAATCGCCACCACCAAATTCCTATTATAGGCTGTCCCTCCACTCTCTTGCGTCCCGGTTGAGTCCATTTGCGTGGGCCGTAGAGCCCTGTTCGGACCGGAACACTCGCCGTCGTCCTCGCGGGTGCGCAGAGCGCCGCCGCGAGCTTCGTCGTCGCGTCCAGGCTCCCGGGGTGAGCTCTGGACCTTGAGTTTGCATGTTCCAGCTCCGGTATGCTTCATGGTTACTCATGCTTGCGACGGGTTTTCATTTGGCGTCCTAGGCTCGCCAGAACAGGGAGAATGTCGTCGGTGCACACCGCCGTGGGACTGCTCGACGTCGAGCCGTCACCCCGCACCGCCTCTGCTCCGCCAGGCTGCCGGTATCGTACCGTGGTGAGCTCCCGGTCGCTCCTAGGGTCTTGCACTTAACGCTACCGTGCCGGTCGTGCCGGCGCACGGCTAACCGCCGGTCACCGTTTGTGGCCGAGCCGCCCTAGCCGCTGCTGTGCACGAACTTGCCCCCTGGTTGCTTGCCTATCTAGGCTAGTAGGTGCGCTTCGATGGGTAGGTCACGAAGGTGCCCTTAGTTTGGCCTACGGGCTCGCCGGCGTCGAGCTCGGGCCGATCAAACGCCGGCGGGTCACCGGTCAGCGCAGGTGAGGCGAGTCAAGGGCCTGAGCGCATAAATTTGACAAGAGTCTGGGGGTTAAGTGAATAGCAGAAGACTCATGTGAATAGTAAGGTATGGACCGCGGAGTGACAGCCGGATGTTCCGAGGTCTCTTTTGCAAAAGCGCCAGCGGGCAGGCCGAGTGGGCCGGCCTGTTTCGTTCATGGGCCGCCTCGGGTGAAATACCTTTTCCATTTTCCCGGGGATTTAAAAGGGCTTTTCCATTTTAATTCTTGATGAATAGTACTGTCATTTGTTATTTTCATAGGAATATTTATGTTGAGCAAAAAAAATCATGAAAATAATTGGGTATGCTCTCTGAGGTATGTAGTATTTTATAAAAATATTAAATATAATATTTGGACACTTTTTGTAGGGACTAAAAATCAGCATATTAAATGATAAATGCAACTTTGGGCAATTTTAATAAATTCCAGATTAATCCAAAAATCCTAAAAATTTATGTGGCACTGTTTTAGGGTAGAGCCTATCTGTGGGATAAGTATGGGCTCAATTTAAAACTATTTGATCACTTGTTAAATAAATATTGGGTTAATGGGATATTAGAATAGATTTAAACAAATAATCCCTGTAGTTTGGTGTGACTTTTGGATTGATTGAATTCATGGATCTTTCACCATAGTGATCCTTGACAAAAGTAATGAAGTCACTTGTTAATTGTAGTAAAGTTGTGCAGCGTCTTTCTATGACCGTTAAAATGGTCAATAAAAATGAAATGCGAAAACACTCTTATGCCTTGAGAGAAGTGTTTTGCAACTTTACTGTGAAGGAAAGTTGTACTCAAAGTTGTCGATTACATGTTTGTTCTACATTTTCCATTCATGTCATTCCGCACCATGTAAGCATGCATCATTATTTTACGTGTAGAGATCGGGTTCTCGGAAGGATTTCTTGATTGCTCCCCGACGGAAGAATTATTCGTCGAGAGAAGCCAAGTGGATTTCTCTGGTTTTTGGCGGAAGCGACAGACCTGCAACACAGGCAAGGCCCGGTGCATTCAGCCCCTTCCTTGTGGTTTACAAAATATTTACAACTTGAGTTAATCTACTGCATTAGGTTTATAGGAGTTGATTGATAACCCAATTGCTGCATTACCAACCTTGACCACTGAAATATCTGGAACCCATTTTAAAACAAAATGTTTGAAAATGCTTAGCACTGCTTGAATAAATTAGATTCGCACAAAATGCTACTTTTGAGTTATGGTGATACCTATGTGCCATTGATTAATTCACGAAAAAGGGAATTGGTATATTCTCGTTCGGTGGCTGTGCACCTGATCAGTACATTGTCACCGACGAGAAGGGTTTTTCTTGCTCGGTGGTTGTGAATTTGGGTTAGAGTCCCCATGCTTGACCACCGGCGGAAAAAGGGATTTGAAAACCGTTGGGACACTTGTACTTGGGTTAGAGTCCCAATGCAATGTCGCCGGCGGAAAAAGAATTAGGGACCGTTCATTGTAGGCCTGCTGTGATCGAGACTTTGCAACTAGCCACATACTACGGAAAGCCTCTGACTCCGGTGGCCCTACTACTTGAACCGACAACCACGCACTGGGAGTGGAGAGATGGCGAGAGCAGCGTGTACCCTCGTGGCCGGCGTGCCTGGAGAGGAGAGGAGTACTGTGTTCTCGGGTGGCGCAGGACCGGTTCAGGGGTAGGATAAGCCGTGGTAGGCGGGGTTGGCATATGCAAGCTTAAGTGCTACATATGCAGTGTGGATAGGGATCCCCAGCTGGGTACTAATCGATTCGAATCGTCGTTGCTCCTCGGATATGGAGACTTGATCCTTTGACCTACAATTGAAAAGTGGTTCGGAACTAGTGATTTTGAGAATGATTAAGAATTTGAAAGTACGACGATACATGAGAATGAATTTGGAATTATGGATTATGATTAAAATAAGATTGAGTTAAAATCTTGAAATAGGATAGTAATGCTTTTCTGCAAAACATTTTGACTCTTGCTCAAGCCTTACCTTGACTTCCCTCAGCCTGCATTCCTGAGTCTCATTCCTTTTTCTTAGTCGGGTAAGTCTTGCGGAGTACCCCAGTACTCAGGGTTTGTTAACCCCTGTTGCAGGTGAGCCGAGAGTATGGTTCTACTTGAGACTGTGCCGGTTGATGGATCGTGCATGGAAGGTTATGTGTATATGATATAACCCTTGGGCAGGGTATATTGTTGTATGCTGCTACTCCACTGCGAAACTCTGGTTCGGGAGCATGTAACTTATATTTGTAAATCTATGGTTATGTAATACTTCCGCCCTCTTTACTCTGATTCAAAGTATTTGTGTAAACTGTTGTAATACTTGCAAGGTCTTTACAATGAGATCCTCGGGGAAATCAGGGTTTCCAAGGAAACCCGACAGGCCACCAAGGTCGCGGGGAACTCGTGCACAGTAACCGGATGTCCTTAGGGACGATGATGGTGCACGTGGGCCCGGTGATCAGGGCGGTTGTGTCTCAGCGGCATGCCAGGGCGGGCCGGATCATGGGGAGGGCCGCACGCATGCCATTCTTCCTTTTGTTGCTGCTTGCCCGCAAAGCAAATGGGAGGATGCGGCGGCAGCGGCCTGGGCGAGCGCGTGGGGAGGTATGCGGGCACGAAGGCAGATAGAGAGGAGAGGTGCGCGTGTGATGGGGAGGGAGAATTAGACCCCATTTACCACAGCTCACCTTCACAAGTGGAGCTGTTTTTTAGAAATAGCTTCATGAACAACCTTTTTGATGAAATTAAGCTGTTCTAGGAATATTGTTTGGCAAAACAGTTTCACCAACAACTTCATGCATGATTGGGAGAGAGAAATGATAGAGACCTAGGATAAGCCATTTTTTCAGCTTTATATCAACTCATCCTTTTGTAAGATGAGAAAAAAATAACTTCATCTATAAAGCTGTTTTATAAAAGATGTTTGGCAAAAAAAAAACAACTCACAACAGTTTATGAAGCTGTTGTGAGCTGAACAGGCTCTTATTGGTGCTCGGATCTTGCAAGGGGAGGGGAGGAAGCTACGCCCACGAGAGAGCTAGGGGTTAGCATGTGAGGGGCAGACGGATGATCCAAAGAATGTGATACTAAATTTGTTTCTCTTTTTTAGTTTTATTAGTTGTGAGAGATAAGATTAAAATTATATTTGAGATTGATTTATGACAATCCTTAACCGTCACCACGTCACATTATGCCAGATGTAGTACTTCTTGTCCAGCTTTTTCCAAGCGCGTGATCAGGTGGCTCAGAGCCTCAGAATCATTTTGGACAGGGTGGGTCCTATTTAATTTTCTTCAAAATTCTAATTTTACTGTCATATCGCGTCACATCGAATATTTAGATGTATACATGCATATTAAATATAGATCAAAAAGGTAATTATATAATTTACATATAAATTATAAGACGAATCTTTTAAGTATACTTCGATCATAATTAGACATTTATTGAAAAAGTTAGCCTTCAGTACACTTGGTCAAGTCAACTTGCCTTTGTTAACGCGGTTGGTCCTAGCCTGCTGTCTGCTTTCTCTATACTATTTGCAGCAATAATGGAGGTACCTCATCCACCTGTAATCTGTATGCTCCTCCCCAGGATCCTTCCTGCACGCTGCAGCTAGGACTAGGATCCGTCAAGTGTTCTTCTCCAGGTCGGTACTTCAAAGTTCTAACAAGACGTTTATTAATTCCTGAAGTTTTCACTTGCTGCAGCCATGCCTGTGCGTATTCAGTGATAGGCCTGCTGATTTAAGCTGTCTATGACCTTTGAATGTCTTAGAAACAATCTTGTTCTTGATTTATGTATGTGGTTAAGCGAACTTTCTTGCTTGTTTGGATACAGTGGAAGAAGCCTCGATTTGTAGTAGTTCAGATCTGTAGCCCTTTGCCTCCTCCTCCTTGAAGGTCATCAGAAATGGCGACCCTGCAGAGCCAGCCAAGTCTTGCGAGTACATTACCAACAAACCTGCCGGTGACCTTCATGAAGGAAATTACCAATGATTTCTCTGTTCAACGAGAACTTGGTAGATCTGTTTTCGGAACAGTTTATCAGGTGCGTGTGGACACTAACAATTGCACATCAGATTCTTACATACAAAACCGCTTTACTGACAGAGTTTAAACAGGGGGTTCTTCCAGAAGGGGGACGTTCGATTGCTGTGAAGAGGCTTGCTGAAAACGCACCAGTGCCGTCTGGCATAACATTTGAAACTGAGGTTACAAATCTTATGGCGCTTAAACATGATAATATAGTAGAGCTGGTTCACTACTGCCACGAATCGCAGAAGAAAGTCGTTCAGCATAATCGAAGATATGTGATTGTGGACGTCATCGAAAGCTGTCTTTGCTACCAATATCTGGAAAAGGGAAGTCTTGACAAATATGTTTCTGGTATGCAATGCACTATCCAACACACATCTCCTCTCTCTATGTGTACTATTCATACATACTTGAGAGACATAAACAACTGTCAAAACATTCTTATTTCCAATATTCGCTGAATTTTGTTATACTTATAACTAACTACTAGTACTTTGTTTATTTATTGATTATATAGCAGATGCTACATCTATAAATTGGGACATACGGTTCAAAATAATTAAGGGGATCTGTCAGGGTTTACATTTCCTTCACAAGGAATTGGTTGGTGGGCCGCTTATTCACATGAATCTTGTGCCTAATTCGATATGGTTGGATGATAATTGGGTGCCAAAGATTGCTGATTTTGGACTCTCGAGACTCTTTGGCAAAGAGCAGACCCGGATGTATACAGTCAATGTTAAGGGGCACAAGTAAGCAGAAACAATCTGTGAAATATATATGATTATATAAAACGCCATTTGATTCTTTAATAAACTATTTGCAGTGGGTACATAGCTCCGGAATATCTATACAGAGGTGAAATCTCCACCATGTCTGACATATATAGTTTAGGCATGATTATTCTTGAGATTACGACCAGAGAGAGGAACTATTCAGCCTCAGAAGACATATCTGCAAGACAGTTTGTCGACAATGTAAGACAGCATTACTGATGACTTGCACTTTGAAACTTCTGTTTTGAATCTTTCCCTGAATTCAGCTAATACATTATCACTAAGGATTAATTCGAACTCTGTAGATACATCAAAACTTGAAGACAGATGAGCAAATAATGTACATGTACCCATCACTAGATCCAAATGGCCTCCAGCAAGTAAAAGCATGTGTTGTAATTGGACTGAAGTGTGTGGAGGCTGATCGGAACAAGAGACCTTCCATTGACGATATTGTTAATAAGCTCAATGGGAAACGTGTACAAATTTTTGACCAGGTGTGAACAATTGAGACATTGTTACATTATCATTGTGTCGTGTTATGTATTGAAAAAACATAATAATTTCATGGATTATTACACTCTGGACATCATCAAATAAGGTGAGCAATGTATGGATTGCTCTGAGTTGGACAACACTTAGTCATCGACCTTACATTGTTTTTTTGCTTCCAAAGGGTGGAACTCAAGTAGATTGCTTACTGCCTGATAGTCGAAAACTGTACTTCGTTCTTTGTTTCGAGTTTTTTCCGCTCGTTTCGCCTTCGGCCTGAATTGTGTAATAATTGGCGTGAGTCTACCGATTGGTAGATGAAGCTGGGTATGAATTATCCTTTCTCTAAAAAAACCTGCAATGACACTCCTTTATCGGCTGAACTAGTTTCTACAAGACCAAAGAAAAAGAATTATCAGTTCGTACCATAATTAATTTGATCCCATTTGTTTCTTAAGTGCAATTATATCTTATTAATTTTTCCTCAAAAAAAATATCTTATTAATTAGCCTAATATCGGTACAACCATAGAGTTTATGCAATCTTTGTGGCCCTAATTAACATGTTATACGAAATTTCAGGTCTCCCTTTCCCAACATGCATGAGACCTTGACTTTTCCAGGATAAGTCTATGTCCAAGATCAAGTGAAACCTACTCTAAGATATATTGATGACATGGATTTTCTTCAGAGTTAATCTTGTTTAAAATTTTCTCTGCCTAGCAACAATGTGACACTGTATTATTGAAGTACTTTTGTCTCTGTTGACCACATTTTGAAGTAGAATTTATGTTCCTTGCCAATATGAAAAATTTTGCTATTTTTTCTGACAACATATCATAACCTTTCTACCAGTCCACCTGACCTATTTTCCTCCTCAGCCATCTGTCACCAAGGTAACAAATACCATCCCAGTTCCAAATTATAAGACGTTTTGACTTCTCTAAATACATTTTATTAACTATGTATCTAGACATAGTCCATACCTAAGTGCATAACAAAATGTATGTACTCGCAATTTGGAATGGAGAGAGTAGCTACGAAAACATCTCATAATTTGGAATGCAGAGAGTAGCTTCGAAAACATCTCATAATTAGAATGGAGCGAGTAGCTTCGAAAACATCTCATAATTTGGAATGCAGAGAGTAGCTTTGAGGTCCCTGGTATGTCATAGTGTATTAAAGTTTGCCATTGTAAATGCTAAGTCCTAATTGCAGAATTTAGAAAATAGCAAAAATCAAGAAGAATACATCAATATCAATACCCCAACATCATCTTCACTTACAAAAATTATAAGTTTTGATTAGTCATTATGTTTCATAGTAGATGCTTAGAAGATTCATGGTGACGTATTAACACTATGGTCTCATATCAATGAAGAAGGAAAACATTCTTCATCATGACATAAATCACCATCCTCGACACTTTCTAATTTGAACCATCCTATTGTTACTTAATGCATCAACATAGCACATACTCACATAGAGGGAACCCCAACATGAGTAACAACAACCCTTAATAGTGAGCTTTTGTGGGATCACTTCATTGGGCTTCTAAAAAGTTTGAATAGGGGCACCAGGTGTGTCCGGCGTGCATCGGAACAGTTACCGTCCTATTCTAGTAGAAAGGCTGGAATTCGACACAAACCAAGCTAGCACTCATTGGATGTGTCCGGTGATAAGCGCACTGGATAGGGCTCAGTGTAATGGCTAGTTTGCTCGCCGTGGGAATTTGATCATTAAGCCTATACGATGGTGATGTACGATGCTAGTGTGGGGTGTCCGGTGCACCAGCAGTCAGCCTTCCAAGAGGGTAATGATTTGATCGCTTTATGGGCTTAAAAATAGGCGATGTGGTCGGCCTTGGCCACTCTCTTTGAATCTCATTCACATCTCTGGACTCCTTGAGAGCTGAGAAACACACTCCACACTTACACTCTTGCAAAACACATTTGGGTTAGATTGGAGAGCCTTGAGTGCATTTGCATCTTCATTGCGCATGGCGGTTGATGGAGCTCTTGTACTCTTAGTGATTGTTGTCACCTAGCTAGCTCGGTGGTGGAAGGATCGTTGACTGGCTATTGGTGATTATTGTCGTCTTTGATCAAGCAATTGTAAGGGGCTCTTGTGCTGATCCCTATGGGAGATCGCGAAGAACAACCCTAGTGGAATCATGGCTAGTTGAAGTGTACAATTTGAGTGTTTCTTGTGGCACCCTTGGTGGTTCTAGCTTGTCACGCTAGTTAGTTCACGGACAGTCAAATGGAGACTCGCCTCAATGAGGATGTAGTTGCTGACAAGCAATTGAATCTCGGGGATATATCTTGTGTCATCACTTTCCGACAAGCAATTGCTCACTACTCACAAATGATATTTCATTCATATCCCTTTGTGTGTTAGTTGCTTGTAGTGGTAGCTAAATAGAAGTTGTAGTAGTAGTTGTAACTAGTTTAGTTATTACTAGGTTTGTAGCTCTGGTTGTTCTTTTTTAGTGTAATCCTTGTGTGGTGCTTGTGATTAGAATTAGAGTTCAAAGCCACCAGAATTAAGTTGGAGGCTTGCTTGGTGTCCATAGAGCTAGAGCAAGTAGTTTCTATTAGGGTATCATATTATATTAATCAACATTTGCTCCAGTGTTTGTGATTTATAGAGAATGTTTGTAGGATATTCACCCCTCTAGCCATCTAGGTCCTTTTCATTTGCTTGCTTGCTAGCTTCTTCTTGTGTGTTGTTTGAGTGCTCTAGTGGTAGTTCACATTGCTACTAGACTTGTGTAGGAGGATTGCAATGTGTAAACTAGGCTAGGCAAAGTACTCGCTATTACATTAATGATTAGTGGATGTGGAAGCCTTAGAATAACCATCTCGCGCCGATCCTTTAACAGAGGCCGGTGTCTTGAGGAGCCCGCCTCCGTTAAACCTTCATTAACGGAGGTGGGCATTTACAGTGTCTTTCGTGGGATGGATGGAGTAGTACTCCATCAGTGCAAATTACGTCATCATATGTATAAATTGCAATTGCAAATTAGTAAATTATAGAACATTGCATTATTACCTTGAGTTTTCTAGACAATAGCTCTGCCACACAAATTGTTAGTTCTCCATAGTGAATTTTTGTCCTAGATCTACTATTGATTTGGACTAAGCAATGATGCTTAATATTTATAATCTTGTGGTTCACTATTTGGCTTTGCATGATATCACTTCAAGGTATGTCATTGCTATAATAAGTAGTGTAGTCTAGGACCTAAAATCTTTATTTTGAATCTAATACAATAGTCAGGAAGGTCTCAAGGTAACATGAGAAAAAAGAATTGAACTAAAAATCCAAATTTTGATGTCAAAATCATGATTTCTAACAACATTATACTTTTAATGAATTATGTCCAAATAATGTACACCAAATACTTTATATTCAGACAAATTTTAAATGTATAAATCCGTTATGCTCCTTCATTTCCAAACTACAAGACATTTTGGTTTTGTAGATACGTTACTTTTATTATGCATCTAAACACAAGTATATATCAAGATATGAGCAAAAAGTAATATATCTAGAAAAGTCAAAACGTCTTATGATTTAAGACGGAAGGAGTATTTGGGATTTTGGGGACGGGGAATAATCTTCTTGGACAACACTTAACAAAAGCATAATTGTATTTCTTATTAATAACATACACCAAACAGTAAGCACACAAAAATGTCCTCGTGTGTAACTTACAGTACTGTAATGAGCATTGTTGAAGCGAGCGTCGAATCACAGTCATTACGTGTACAGAATTCAGCAACACATTGTTCCAAAAAAACAGCAATACATCAGTTTCCCAACAAGATCATACATTACAAACCTTGAACTACGTTTCTCCTAGCTATCGAGGTTTGGCAGACCCTGGCCTGGTGATCCCCTGAAATAAATCAGAGATTCGGTTTTCCAAATCCTCGGAGGTGTACTTGATATATTTTCCTGGATTTTTTCCAACCGCCCAACCAAATCTGCCCAAGAAAGTACGGTATGCTTGCACGACATGAACAGATATAGCAACTTGCAGCTCTAGCTTGAGTTCAGGATCTGGAACATTCCAGCATGTCTGGTTCCGATAAATTTCCTCAAAGGCCATGTTGAAGTTCTTGAGCTTACTCTTGATGGACGTCCTAGAAATCGAGTGCCCACTGCCACTGCCACTCTCGCTTCCACTACTTCCACTCTCATGCAAATAAGACAAAACCCCGGTCCAAGATATCCTTAGATAGCTCTGTAAATATTGCTGAATCGTATCCCTACGTTTTTTTATCCAGCCATCACCTAAAATCTTGCCAAGCTCGGTGTCCTTTACCTTCTGAACTATATAGAGGTAATTGTTCATGACAAATATGCACCCTAAGGCTGCATCTTCGTAGAGCCTAGATTTTTCCTTCAAATTGGCCTCCAAATAAGATATCAGCTTCACAAGGCACCTTCCAAGTGGTGTCATGCCCTCCATGTGTTCCTGATCGTGAGAAGCATTGCGATCGTCGCTGTCATTACCCAATAGGACATCGAGTGTCTCACCATACACAACCAACATCCTTAGATAGTTCATGACATAGCGTGCCATTGGGTGGACCACACCAGCGGGCATCGGCCTCCTCGAACTTTCCTGCTGCACAGCCTCCTCAAACTCAGACAGGGTACCCCTCACGGCATCCCCAAGGCGATTAAGAGTTGCCTGTACATCTCTGATCACATGGTACCCCAACCACAAGTCCTTCACTGTAGGGATCAGCCCTGCAAGCGCTTCATACATATCAAGAATCCGAAAGATTTTCTCAGTCGAGCGGGTGCACCCAGCCACGGCATCTCCAAAGTTAAGAATCCGCATAATGTAAAACTTGGTGGATTCATAGAAGCACTCCTCCCTAAGTTTGTCAGAGACTGTCAACACCAGGTCACATAAACGGCGCTCACTTGCGAGCAGCACAGGTACTATCGTCTTGACCTCTTGCACCCACTTCTTCATCTTGTCGTTGAGGCGGCCCCAGTCTACGCGCTGCAGCTCGTCGACGCTGAGGTGTTCGACACCGAGTGTGGAAAGGAACTCATCGAGCAGGTCGCTTCGGACATCACAGTAGGCCCTGGTGAGCTCGCGCACGTAGCCTGCACGCACCATCCGGTTAGCTATGGCGCGGAGCTCGTCTACGGCCCTGGGAGGCACGGGGTTGAACATCTGGTCATCGAAGGCGGCTTCGATGCTGTGTGGCGTGATGGCATCAATGTCGACAAGCAAAGCGTCAAGATCCTCCAAGGACTCGAGCCGTGATGCAGTGTCGGACTCGATCGATGATAAGGTTTCATGATGCGACGAGAAGAGTGACGAGGTGTCGTACTCCACCGACAGTCGGAAGGTGTCGAGGCGCGACGAGAAGAACGTCATCTGGTCTCGCCTCACCGCATGGCGCAGCATGAGGTGGCGGAACAACTCCTCGAGCCGCACCATGGCAAGTTGGGCGGCGACCTTCGCTCGAGCGGACCTGGCGTCACTGCACGCAAGGTGGTCAACGATGACGTCGACCGCCGCGAGGTACTGTGCGATGTCATCCTCATTGGTGTTGAAGATGAGTGCCTCCGAGGTTGCGTCCCTAATGACAATAAGCTTTTCGGCGGCGTCGAAGGAGAGGGTGGAGGTGTCCAGGGAGGGCAAGTTCTCAGAATCAGAGAGGACCCAATCCTTGTCAGCAGTGTTCATGGAAGTGACAGTTGACCTAACACTGTGCTCCGTGGCCTGCGCCGCGGCCATGACATTGTTCCAGGCACCACTGCCTGCTGAGGCCGAGGGGGACTCCACCTGCGTAGCAGTGTTTGAAAATTCAGATAACATGCTAGGACCACAGAAAAATACTACTAGCAAAAATGTGGAAAATATGGGAGGGAAAGATGTTGGAACTACAATTCTATAAGAATTCTGTTAAGAAACAGTTTTATAAGAAGATATGCTGAAAAATGTGGAAAATCGTAGAAAATAATATGACAATCATATGTATTAATCCTGCCATCAAGAAAAATGGATAGCAACGAGTTAAGATATGTTGTGCTTATTCGCTGCTGTGTCAGTGTGTATTAATCCTGTCATGAACAAATCCTAATCCATATAGGAATTGAGTTTAACAAGTTTATCAAAATGTTTGGTGAGTCCAAATTAAAGTGTAACCCAATAAATTCTATTTGTTTTAGTTGTCAGCATTTGCACACACAAAAAAGTTTTCATACAGTGAAACTATGAAGAAAGAGCATTGATATGTGGAAAAGGTACATTTTAGCCATCAAAATATTTATTATAGTCACCAAACATTGAATTAGATAACTTTAGACATCAAGTTGTCGAAACCATATATTTAAGAGCCATGACCACAATCTTAGGGCACTCCTTGTAGAATAACACCGCACACCCTAATCAGGGAGGGTGACCTTCATTATATAGCCTAATAGGCTAGGGTTACAATGTACAAGGCCAATGGACCGTACGCCCAATATGGGCTGTTACAATATATTCTAACACCCTCCCTCAGTCTAAGCGGGAGTGTCACGAACACAAAGACTGGACCTAAAGTCAGTGAACAACTGTACAGGTAACCCTTTGGTCATAATATCCGCGAACTGATGAGATGATGGAACATGGAGCACCCGAACCTGTCCCAAAGCAACCTTCTCACGGACGAAGTGAATATCTATCTTGCCATCTTGCTGCTGGTGGCGCCCACCGCCGCCACTACCACTGCCGCCGTTGCCACCACGGCCGCCCTTGCCCTTGCCACCCTTGCCCTTGCCACCGCCCCCACGAGTGGTGGATGCAGGAGGGGTGGACTGGCAGGACGGCGACGTGCAGGAGAAGCTGGTGGAGGCGGCAAGGGCTGAAGCCGAGGACTCTTTGCCCTTGGTGCCAAGGCGGAGTTCCTTGACGCGGAGCATGTTGACGGCAGACTTGAAGTCGGGAAGCGGCGATGTGTTGGAGATGATGTCGGCGGTGTTGGCGAAGCGAGAGTTGAGACCGCGCAGAAGATTGAGCACGAGTTGCGCAGGGGAGACGGTGTGCCCGACCTCCCGAAGAGCATCAGTGGTGCGCTTCATCTGCTGGGCGTAGGCGTCGATGGAAAGGTCGCCCTGGGACAGGTTGTGGAACTCCTGCTCGAGGACGACGGCGCGGGACTCCTTGTTCGCCTGGAACAGAGCCTCGATGGAGACGTACAGAGCGCGTGCATCCTGATCGGGCTCCATGGCGAGGTCAAGGACGGCGTCGTCGACGGAGCCGTACATCCAGCCGCGGATGCAGGCATCGGGCTGAGACCACGTGGGGTCAGCCGGGCGCGCAGCCTCCGTGCCATCGATGTGGCCGAGCAGCCCGTACTTGGCGCAGAGGGCGGTGAAGAACGCTTCCACTTGGAGTAATTGGGGCGCTCGAGGTTGAGGGCGATCGGGACGTGCTGCTTGACGTTGACGGCGGCATAGGCGGCGTAGAAGGCAGGGGCGATGCCATCCCCCATGGCGCCGGAGGTTCCGGAGCCGAGAACACCGGAGGTAGCAGAGGAAGTCGTCGAGGACGTCATGACGAAGTCGACGCGCGCGGCCTGTTCACTAGAAGCAGGGGCGCGGGTGGGCAGCGGCCTGTGCGGCGCGACTCGCGTCGGGCGGCAGAGGCGGTGGCCTGCAGGTGCGGCGCGCGGCTGAAGGCAGCAGCGAGCGGCGCGGCCTGAGCGACGTGATAAATTGCGCGCGGAGGCGGCAGCGGCTGGAGCGGGCTAGCGCGGCAGCGGCTGGAGGGGCGCGGCGGCTGGTGCGGCGCGATGGAAGTCGCGGGGCAGAGGCGGCGGCGGCCCTGTGGTGCGGTGGCGCGCGCCCTCGAGAAAGGGCACACGGGCAGCGGAAACGGAAAGGAGAAATCCCGGGATCAGGCCCCCAGAACTCGTGATACCATGTAGAATAACACCGCACACCCTAATCAGGGGGGGTGACCTTCATTATATAGCCTAATAGGCTAGGGTTACAATGTACAAGGCCAATGGACCGTACGCCCAATATGGGCTGTTACAATATATTCTAACACTCCTAACCCAAAACTATATGGTTTCTATGTCTATTATTTAGTTTGTCAACTAAGTAAAATATTGATGTGGCATTTTAGTCAATGGAGAGAAGAGAATGCTTTCTTATATTGGAAACTATATCTAAACAAAAACCAATATAAAATAAATTTGATTGGTGGATACTACAAGAGAGAAGACATTTGATTATATAAAATTAAATTTTGAGAAAAACACCCATTAGGAATTCTCTACGTAAATTGTCTACTTGACTTGATAAGTACAAAAACAATCTTAGTTTCAGGATTGGGACTGCCCTCAAGCTAACTATTCTTATGTCTATCTTGGCATTGACATTGTAGTTCAGAGATACCCCTTCGGCCGTAACATTTACTAAAGAGCCCCTGGTTTTTTGTCAAATTATGCCCACAGTCCAGTCCTCGGTTTAGGTTAAAACTCGATTTATTATTTATTTCAATTCAAAAATAGTTCCAAAAATTTGCCACTAACGCTATTTTACGCGTAGTTCCCCTGTTTTAATTCCGATTTGATCCGTTCAAATTGCGTTAGGATTGTATTGACGTTGTCTATGTGCTAGTGCCACTATTAGATCTGTATTCAACTTTTCAATTTTATGGTTGGATTTAATCTATTATTTTATAAAGGAAAATCTCATAAAATTCATAACTTATTTGTTTTAACGTCGAATTAGTTCGTTCAAGTTGTGTTGGTTTCGTAATTTCATATTCTACACAGTAGTAATATTAATAAGCATGTTTAAAGACCTTAATTTGAAATATTAATCTAACCGAACTTGTTTTATCTTTCGCTAGATGTATCTTCTCAACCGTAACTCCGAATATGTGCTTTTCGCGTCTGTGTGCTCGTAGCAACACGTGGATTAGTTCTAATATAGTCATATTTGTATGTGATGCATGTACGTGTTTGGATACTTGTGTGGTGGTTTATGATCATGTCTAGTCGGTGAGCTTTAAGTGGTGAATTCAAGGAGCTACCAATTGAAGATTTGGACTAGAAGAAGGATCTCAAGCTTAAGGCAAGTATAACATGGAATCATTCTTGTCATATTCACCTTAATCATTAATTTCATATTGCATGTGTCTACCTTAGCAACCATAGGTTTACCTTAGCAATTTGTTATCTTGTACCTTGTTGCCTATGGGAGTATGCATTGGGTAGTTGATGCTAGCGCTCTACTGAAACCATGATCTTGTAAATTTGATTAATTGAATATGCAATAAAGATTAAAAGATATTTTTCAGCAACATGGATCTAGGGGTCTAGAGCATTGGGCCTTTCTTTTGGTGCTCTAGATTCCTCTCCTTAAGAACTTATTTGTAAGTGAAATCCAGGACTTACAGTGCAACCATGAAGGCTACATGGCTCTGGTTCTAGTCAAGTATGATGACCTTTTCTAGCTTGTTAGGTTACCGAAAGATGCAAGAGGGGCTTGCCGAATCGGGTATAATGCAGCTTGTCCTCCTGAGTACTGTTGCGTGTGTGTGTGCTATTTGGAAGGGGGCCTCTACACCTGTTTGCCGATTGGAAATCACGGGGCCCTAACTTGCTAGACGAACCTTTGAAAGACTTCATAGTGAAACCTGCTCACTTTTGGAAGTGTTAGGGGGTCGACGTGCCCCGGGCAAATGGGAATCACGGCTCATTGTGAAAATGCACAACCTCTGCAGAGTGTAAACTCATATACTAGCTGTGCTCACGGTCACGAGCGGCCTTGGACGTCTTAAGAAATAGTGATTTTGGAATGATGATAAATTGCTAATTATTTTTGCTATTTATTATTCATGTATGATCATGTGTTTATGGGCTTATTCAACTTGTTGCTACTCAATGGCTTAAAAGATGACTTATTAAAGCTATCCGCTGTTAAACCGGTGTCTATCCTTTTTGTGCCTCATGAACCCCATGTTATAATTGCTGAGTACGATATGTGCTCACTCTTTCTATATCAACAACAATTAGGCTTGTGATCAACCAATTAGCTGTGCCCCTGTGAAGTTGGCATCTACACTTGAAGATCAGAGTGTCTTTCCGTTGTTTGCTACTTAAGGTTATAATCTCTATATTATTACATTATGTATTTAAGCATTGTCCTTTGATAATACCCTTTATTAGTAACCATATATATGTGTGATTTGACTTTCTGGGCTCACATATGGTGTGTATTCGGTTTTATCCTTAAAACCGGATGCGATAGCTATTGTCCCTGCAGCCGGCGTGCACCGAAACCAAAGAAATCATAGTGGCGAGCACTATAAAAATGATTTTTTAGAGACAATCAGTTTATTTTCAGGAGGCAGCCTAGTCCTAGAGATCCTGTAGCTATGACCCTGCTCAAAATAGTTTTCTAAGAGCAACCTCAATGTATATGGACCAGATAATCTATATGTGCAGCTTTTGCGTCAGTGGTCTATAGTTATTGTTGCCTCCACAATATATATGGACTGGGTAGTCCATATATGAGAGATAGGAAAGAGATAGTGCAGAGAGAAGAATCATTTGTTTATTCCTTATGGGCAGCCCATAGGGCTATGGGTACTTTTAGCTATGGACTACTCTATTGACTACCTCTGCAATGTTTCAGGTAGCTGATAGGCAATTTTTTAATCTCTATGGACTACTTTACTTTAACATTTTGGTTGCTCTAAGGTGGTCCTATAAGCTAGTTTCTCTAAAAAACGATTTTCAAAGACGGTAGCTTATGTGCATTGCCTTGTAAAATCAGTTTAAGATATGGCCTCTTGAATCCTATTTTTCAATGAGATGCTTATTAACCCGTCTCTGAAATTGAGCCTGAAGCCAGTTTAAACACAATTAGCCTGACAAAACCTTAATTTTATTCCTCCCACACAGCTACTGCACAGTCGCCCCCAACACTCCCCCCACCACCCTTACACAGGGACACTGTGCCTCATTTCACTATCCTCCGTCATTGCTCCTTATGAACATACTATGATTCACCAGTGATGTGGTGCTAACCTCTTTTGAACATGCTAAAACATTCAGTTTTAATAATTCGAGAACTAAAGTTTGATGTTAAAAAACTGACTTCTGCTTTGATGTTATGATGTTCCAAGTATACATACCTCAGTATGAAACATTTTGCCTTGCTTCACTGATGAGTTATCAGCCAGCGACTTTGCAGCAATCATACCTCCTTCTGCTAAATTTCCCTGCTTGACATATCGTACATTATCTATTTTTTAATTATAAGAAAGATTATGCATGATTTCTTATTTAAAATATAGGGACCAATCATACCTTAGACACTGTTCCAAATGCAGAATGACCAAGTACTTGCTCAGGAGAAAAATCACCAGTAGTTTCCTTCATAAAGTATGCTGGTAGTTCCTTCGTTATTGTATTTGTAAGACTCTGCGGGTTCTCTAGGCACTTACCGCTTCTAGCACCACTGGTCATATCTGATGATTCAAACGCTTAGAGATTTGAACTTCTAAAAGTTGTAGATTGTCAAGACTAATTGTATAGTACTGAGATATGGAAGAAACTTCGCTCTAAAACCATTCGAATGTAACCATTCCCTGGTTAAACGAAAATTAGTGCAACTGACAAATTCAAGAAAGGTGAGATCCTTGGATCAATTAATTTTTTTTTTTCTCGAACGCGCAGGAGAACTGCGCATCAATATATTAAGAAGAAAAAAAGGAGGGGAAAAGAATCCCAATACAAAAAGTCACAGGAATAAGGGTCTGTGACACACCCTAAAAACAACAGGACTAAGTCTTTCTAGAGAAAAAAGAACAGGACCAGACCACAAGACCCAAAAAGAGCTAGGAAGTAGTAGCCAGGGCAAGGAGATAAGACACTCCTCGAGCCCCTGCCTCTGACCACTGCTGTGCTTCTTCCCTAAAGGCCGAAATGACCCTTGTCAGGTTAGGGGTTCCTCCATCAAACACACAGTAGGGTTCAATTAATTACTTTGTGAGGTTCGGCGGTTCAATTTCCTGAAATACTTATATTTAGGAGCAAATTGTGAACACTTGTAAGGGTTCAATTTCCTGAAATACTTATATTTCCAATGACCACTAAAAAGATATATGCAACTATGGTAGAAAACATGAACTTGAAGGGGTTAAAAGACAAATACCTGAACAATTAGAGTCTTCAGGCAGATCGAAAAGTTGGCAAATGCTGACAAAAAAAAAATTGCATATGGATTTCAGTAATTTTGAAGAAATGCTAAATGGATTGCTTATATGCATATATTTTTGAGACAATGGTCAATAATTTATTTATTTTTTTGAAAATGTGGCCAATTATTTAAGTGCAACTGAATATCATAACTATAGAAACAGATGTCTTAAAATTCACAAATAACCTACTGAACCAGTACACGATGGGTGATGGATAACATTTAACTCCAAACAGCGTGACACCCTGACTAAGCATGTTACATAATGCTACTCCCTCCAATCATTTTAACCTCAACATTACAATATAATTTACGTGAAACATATAATAATCAATATAAGCCACTGCTAACAAAGGATTTTAGTATACACTATGTTTTATTTACAGAGGTGAGCAAAAAGTGATCATGTACGAGTCTAACAACAACAAAAAATACCACCTCTCAAAATTGATTAATAGAGCTAGGGCTTTTAAGAGGTCAGCCTCTGAAAATACCTACTTTCAGATGCAGGCTTCTTAAGAGGTCAGGCTCTGGAAATAAGGTCGAGGCTCAGTCGACCCACCAAGCCACTCCACATATATATACTGAGCCTAACCGTCGCCTAACCCTAGGTCATCCACTCGATCACACTCTCTCTCTCTCTCTCTCTCTCTCTCTCTCTCTCTCTTTGTGTGTATGTGCGCGCGCGCAGCGCCACCCCTCCTAGTCCTCCCACCCAATGATGCCTTCATGCCAAACGTATGCCACCACCCCTTCCTCCTTTAATGCTAGCAGCCCCTACCCTTCCTCTCCCCATGCTGGCCGAGGGCACTGCCCTTCCTCTCCCTACCCCAATCCGGCAGGGACAAGGTAGATTCAGTGGGTGGATGAGTTAACATTGCTCCTCGCGCCCTAAACCCTAAACCCTAAACTTTAAACAGGAATTACAAGTGAGATAGTTCCATGAGTTGTTTGGAATTTAAACTAATTAATTACTAAAAAATGGATTCAGGTGGAATGAGAAAAAGAAAGGTCCTTACTCTTCATCAACCCAGTCAACCCTTCGTACATTGATGGCTAGAACCTTCGAGTGCTTGATAATGGCATCCTTGAACGCAGCCTCTGCGCCCGTCCTGTCTGATTCCTCTGCACCAGGAACAGTCCCAATTCGTCCGGCCACCTCTTGTATGTTTAATAAATTCTCAATGCCACTAAGCATATCATCGTACTTGTCTCCACTATGGGCATTAAATTCTAGCTTAAGCTTCCGAAGACTTGGCATTGTTTCTGCCTGAAAGGCAAGCCGTAGAACGCCACATCTGAATTTGAAATACTTTAAAACTGGGAATGCAGCGCGCTTGAAGACAATTCTCTCTGCAGATGGCTGCCTGACACACAGTAAGAAAACAACAAGTTTCTGTAGTTCTGAAATGCTGTCAACATCATCCCTTGTCAGTTGCCTAACAACAATTTTCATAATACGCATCTCCTGAAGGTGTCCAATCCATTTGGGAAGTCTCGAAATGATGCAAATGGGTGGCAACAACTCAAGTCTTTGGAGACAAATGGGCAGAGAAGAGATGTTGCTTGAGCAGTCTGAGTAAATTCTGGAGCATGAAGTATCTGGAGCAAGAACAAAAGATTTTAGTTTGCCAAGTTTCCCCATAGAAGATGCCAGAGCTATCAAGTTTCTCTCCAGAGAGTCAGGCATTGCTTTAGAACAGGTGAGATGAAGATCATGCAGGTCTGTCATCTGACCAAGGCACCACACATTGTCTTCAGAGTTACTGCTGAGATCAAAGTACTTAAGTGTGCGTAGAGACCTCATGTGGTTAATACCATCAGACAGGTTAATCTCACCATGAAGACAAAGGTGTAACAAACTCGGGAGATGAACAATATCTTGTGGAACAGAAGTTACTCTCGCATAAATTTCCAGTGTTTCCAAATATTTCAATTCATTCATTTTGTCTGGTAGCTTGACAGCGATATCAGTTGTAATCTGCACGTACCTAAGCTGAAACAATTGGCTGATGCCACTAAGGTCTAACTCTTCTTGATCACCCCAAAATTCAAGGTTTAGAACTCGAAGTACCTCAAACTCTGAAACTGATGGCATACACTCAACTAATCCATAAAATATTAGTGATCTCACAGGGGACAGTGGGATGCCTTCTGGTTTTGCTGCATATTTAGCATTGCTGTATCTGAGAGACAGTCGACGAACATTTGCAGAAAGCTCTGAGATGGTGTTCGAGTAATCTATCACAGTAGTGAAATTCTCTTCTGTGGACTTGTACCTGATAACTTCAAAAATAGTGGTGTGCACTGTATAGGATACCGCCGTATCTGAGAAATTGGTATGATTGGGCTCTATCAGTCCCCTGCAGACAAGCTCATCAAAATAGGACTCTGCAACATCGTTGCCATTTTCCTCTATTCCACTCATAAAGCCTTCAGCTGTCCATTGCTTCAATAAATCAGCTTTCAAGAATGTATATCCCTCAGGATACATACTAAGATATAGTAGGCATATCTTCAGATCATTTGAAAGACAATCATAGCTCAAGCCTACTATTTCCTTTAGCATTCCTTCTGAAGTAAGATTATTTCTCAATCTGGAAGATAAACATCCTTTGACTTGGCACCATAACTGTGAATTATATGGTTGGCTTGCTAATATGTGAGTCATGCTAATGATTGATAGTGGCAGACCACCGCATGTTCTTATAATATCTTCTAAATTTTCCTCTAATTGTTCAAAGAGTTCAGGTTTATAGCCAGACAGACTATTATTCAATAATTTTGCAGAGTAATCTCTGCTAAACGGCTCCATCAGAAAAATGTCATCAGATTGATGATCACTGCACATGAAAGCTACATCATCGATATCTGTTGTTATCATTATTCTGCTACAATAAGTGCTCCTCGGAAATGCACTGTTAACAATATCCCATGACGTTGTTTCCCACAAACCATCAATTACAATGAAATACCTGCCAAATAATATCAAATATAGGAGTTATGTTGTGCCAGGATAGGCATAAGGGCAACACACTTTGGTGTATCTATATATGAAATAATATTAAGGGTTACTTGTGTATTGATTCCCAGTTTCTGTGCTAGCTTGCACCAGTATCTGTTATGGTTGACATATCTGTATGTATTGGAGTTTGTAATCTCCAAATGTTGGTGTGTATTATACTATTGGACCGTCAAGTCCATACAGGATTTAGGGTTGCTATATTGCATTTTGAAAATTTCAACTCTAAAGTGAAGCATTTCAAGAGGAATGAAAATGACTAACAATTTCACATCAATAATAACATTTGTCAATTTATTTTGTCCATTCCAGTCAATTTATCTTTTGACAGAATTTAGTTTGTTACTGATCTGGAAAAAGAGATATTTCCTCATTTTTGTGACTCATAAAATAAAATAGAACAAGTACGGACATGATAGTATTATGTATAGAATAAACTGTATTAGAGGTCATCAGGTTAGTTATAGATATTCTCATATTTTGATTTAGTAAGAACAATTATATGGGAAAATTCAATCATATGACTAACTCAGACTGTAAACGTAACAATTTATAAGCCCTGGACTCCAAGAGAGTATGAACATTATGTATAGGCAGGTTCTTAATTTTGATTAGCGCTGGACTAAGTTTATTTATCAATTTTTAATCCTCTCTCTCTAAAATTTATTAGACCATGCAAGAGCACAAATCCACAGACTAGTATAGCTGTATATACTAATTGCAATGAAAACAGGAGAGGCCAATGCAACATGACACATTTATATACCTCTTATGTTGGAGATATTCACTGAGATAGTCAATGAGCTTTTGCACGGTGTAACCATATGGGGGTCGTTGCTTGTGCTGAACTTGAGAGATTATGCTCCGGAGAAGCCTCCTTGTATCAGGCATCCTTGACGCCCGCACAAATGCACGACAATGGTACTCTCCACCAATTTCACGGTACACTTTTTGGGCAAGCGTCGTCTTACCAACACCCACAGGTCCAAGAATGGGTACTACTTTCAGCTGCTGCTCCGCATCGTCCTTGAGCCAGCTGATAAGCTTGTGCCTTGCATCGTCAATACCGACGACGTATTTGGCCTCCCTGTTGTGCTTTGGAACAAAGCCATGCCCACTGGCTATAGAGCTAGGATTCGGTGGCCACAAACGGCCAAGATGGTACCTGTGGTATGATTTGCAGGCGTCCCTTGCCAGATCAACAAGAATGCCAAATTCTTCAGCTTCGAATTGGTTAGAATAAGGGTGCGTCGTCTTGTCGATGTAATCCTCCAAGTCGTAGGACATTTCGCGTACCTCGTTTCTCCAGAGCTTGACCATCGATTCAAGAGCTTCCGCCCTTGACAGATCCACAAGTAAGTTGCGTGCTTCTTCTAGATCTTGAATCAGAAGTTTCACCTCGTCCTTCAGTGGGTCGGGGAGCTGGTTCTTGGAAGAGACCAGCAGCGAGAGCAGCTTCCCAGGAAGGGAGCCCAAGGCTCCTACTGAAGAACTCATCTTCTAAGCCTCTGTTTCTCCTTGGAACTGAAGGAGCCAAATTATGGATCCTTGGAAGAAACCAAAGCATCCAGAGAACGGTGGTTACTCCATTTAGTCCTGGATTAGCAACACAGATGCGAATTTGAGAAGGGAAAGGGGAAAAGATTAGAGTTGTCGCTTGGACAACTGTGACTCCGCTAACGATGTCCCGGATGACTGGTTGTGACTAATGCAGGGCTGGACAAAAGCTCCTTGAGCTAGGTGGCTCGATATGAAAATACTCTAATTAAACATTTTTTTCTTTTAAAATAAAAATGAGTTGATTTTGACTGACTTTTAATCTCGGTTACGTTAGACTTGGTTCGCTAAGCTTGGCTTGAAGTTAGGACTCAAATAATTCAAGAGACTATGATAAATAAGACTATGTCAGTTGTAAAAAAAGATCGAAGAAAAGTGTATTTGGCTCGATATGCAGCCCTAGGCACAAATGGATTTTTATTTTAAGGCTTTTCTCTGTGCTATTATAAAAGCTGGTGCTTTACTTCGTACCATTAAAAAGTTGGATTCGACCTTTGTGCCATGGCATTTTTCTTATTTGCCCTACACAACATTTCGTCCATGTTTCATATATTTTCTACCTTTTTCAAACGCTGACATGTGGTTCCTAAATAGAAAAACACCTAAAATGCCCTTTTAGGTCACGTGTGTCACATGCAGAAAGACAAGCGTCGACGTCATTGCTGGCGGAGGCGATCCAGCACGTCAAGGAGCTGAAGGGGGCGCACTCCGGCAAGCACCTACCAGCCGCCTACCTTGATGTGCTCGATTGACCTTTGCATGGGCAAGCGCCTACCTGCCGCCGCCGCGGTTCGCTCGTACGCCCACAGTCTTCGCATCCCATCCGATGCCGCCGCCATCGCATCCGATGGGAGGGCAGCCAAGACTCCGGCGACCCCGCTGGATACGGCCAGGAAATCCACTGTCGTCGCCGTCGTGGCCAGCTCCGGGCGCACAGAGGTGCGGGATTTAGCGATGGCGTGCGGGCTAGAGGCGGATGAGAGGGTGCCACTTGTTAGATTAATTGGGCTAGGCCCATGTTTAGTTCAACAATTAATCACTAGAATTCCAAAGGCCGACAATTAGTGCTAAGTAGAAGTGGAATTAGTACAACATGGTACACTTACTGAGAAGGAGCTGAACTTAAATAGGATGTTGGTTGACGCTCCTACGTGCAAGAAAAGGAGGGAAGTGGGGAGACCACACACGCCATCGTGTCGTGCCGTGCCGTGCCAAGCTAAGCCGCGCCGCACTACACTGCGCCCGCGTCAAGCTGTGCTCACATCGTGGGCCGTGGGCAGTGGCCTTGGCCTTGGCCTCAGCCTTAGCCAAACGTGATATGTTGTGCCACGTTTTGCTGCTCAGCACAATGGTCATGAGCAGCGATCACATGTAGCAATAAGGTGGATTGGATCAGCGCCAAAGAGTAAAGAGGTAAAACTACTTGCGACTGAGCGCCTAGAGCATCCAGCTCTGACCATTATAAATACGGTTGCTCCTCTTGTTGTTCCCAAACCCTAGCCGCCACTCCGTTCCTCACCACTCACTGTGTTCTTGAGTTTGAGCTGCTCTCTGCCATCTCCGGTCGAGCCCCTTGCGCGCACAAGGGGTCTTAGCGAGCAGACCTCCGAAGCTCCGTCTGTCAGCGTACCTGCACGGGTAGGTGGGCGACAAAGTTTTTAGGGAGTGCACTCGCGCGACTGCTCGCGTCCAGTTAGGCGTTGTTCGTCTTTGATCCAAAACCTCCGTTCTTCGTCAAGCGTTCACGGGTCGTCACTGCGTACTCCTGCCGACATCAACTATAGATCGACTGCTCCGAGTAGGCCACCATGACCCAGACGAGGACCAGAGCTCGGAACAGTGGCAACGGTGGTTCCCAGAACTCTAACTCGGTTTCTACCCAAGGATATAATCTAATCTCATCTCAAGTACTATTTGCTATGTGTACTGTGATGTTGTGCGTACGATTAGTTGGAATCTGTTTAGGTAGCGGATCTGCATATGCAATGCTTAGTATGATTCCGTTATTATGCTTGTTGTTGTATTTATGGGTTAAAGCATGTCGTAAAATGACTAAATATACAACAATTCAAAAACTTTATAGATCTTTTTCGGCTGTTAGCTTTGCTGTGTCACTGAAACCACTCATGCTGAAAGACGGTGGTGCCAACTATAAGATATGACACTCGAAATCTATGCTGTGGTTTACCGCTATGTGCTATGAGCATGTGATCAAGGGAAAGTGCACTGAACCGCCTCTTTCTTCTGAGGAAGAGAGCAAGTTCAGTGACACAGACAACTTGTTCAAGGTGGCTCTGATCAGCGTCTTAGATGAAGGTATGATACCACTACACATGGATTTGCCTTCGGACAAAGATATGTGGGATGCACTTGAGGCCGAGTTTAGGGTTCCTGACGCTGACAGTGAGCTGTACATCATGGAGCAGTTCTGTGACTACAAGATGGTCGATGACTGACATGTAATTGAACAAGCTCATGAGACATAGGTGCTGGTCAAGGAGCTTGAAAACAATAAGTCTGTGCTGCCCGACAAGTTTTTGGCCGGTAACTGCCACCTACTTGGAGGGACTTTGCCACTTCTCTAAAGCATAGGAGGCAGGAGTACAGTGTGACTGACCTCATTGCTTCGTTAAGTGTTGAAGAGAATGCGAGGCAAAGGACACTCGTGGTAAGAATGTGTATGATGAGGAAGGCTCTAGTGCCAACTTGATGCAGAAGAAGAAACCTCATGCTGCTCACAAGAAAAAGAAAAACAAGCCTGCAGTCAAGCCCAAAGCTGCAACTTTTAAGAAGAAAGACAAGAAAAAGGAAAAGAGTCTTTGTTTCATGTGCGGTGCATCTAACCATTGGGCAAAGGAGTGCCCAAACTACAAGGACAAAGCCAAGAAGGCAGAAAATATGGTGATTAGTGAATATGGAGGATCCGGGTATGGTAATTACTTACCAACAATCCTTTTAATATGTCTCTTGCCTGAGTGGTGGTTTGACATAGGTTCTAATATTCATGTGTGTGTTGATATTTTCATGTTTTCTTCTTATCAGGAAGGTCAAGGTTCCTCCCTCTTGATGGAAAACGGTGGTACTCATGCCTCTGTACTTGGTGCTAGTACGGTCAATCTGAAGTTCACTTCGGGAAAGATCGTGTCTCTGAAGAAAGTGCATCATGTCCCCTCTATCAAGAAGAATCTCGTCAGTGGATCTCTATTATGTAGAGATGGTTTTAGACTTGCTTTTGAGTCCAGTAAATGTGTTGTGTCCTATAAACATTTATTGGTAAGGGCTATGAAAGCGGAGGCTTGTTTCGCTTTTCTTTGATGGATTCTTGTGACAAAATTGTGAACCATGTTAGAAATGATGATGAGTCTAATGTTTGGCATTCATGACTTTGCTATATTAATTTTGATTGTATGACATGCTTAGCAGATGAACTTAATCCCTAAATTCGATTTGGTCAAAGGATCTAAGTTCCATACATGTGTTCAATCGAAATAGCCTCGCAAGCCCCACAAGGCTGTGCAATAGGCGAGAGATCTGGCACCACTGGACCTTATTCATTCTGATCTGTGCGAGATGAATGGTGTGCTGACCAAAGGAGGAAAGAAATATTCCATGCCTCTTATTGATGACAACACTAGATTTTGCTATGTGTATTTGCTGAAAACAAAAAATGAAGCGCTAAACTACTTTAAAATCTATAAAGCTGAGGTAGAAAATTAACTTGAGAAGAAAATCAAACGGTTACGGTCTGATCGTGGGGAGAATACTTTTCCAATGAGTTCACTTAATTTTTTGAGGAACATGGGATTATTCATGAGAGGACGCCTCCATATTCCCCTTAATCCAATGGGATTGCCGAAATAAAGAACCACACTCTAACTGATTTGGTTAACTCCATGTTGGACACTGCGGGGCTTTCCAAGGAATGGTGGGGTGAGGCTTTATTGATTGCGTGTCATGTCCTGAATAGAGTTCCTATAAAGAATAAAGAGAAAATGCCGAAAAGGTTGACTCTCGTACTTACGCACTTGGGGATGCTTGGCCAAGGTAAACATGCTAATCATCAAGAAGCGCAAGCTTGGACCAAAGACTGTAGATTGTGTTTTCCTCGGCTTGCCTTAAACAGTGTGGGATATAGATTTTTAGTAATAGAATCCGGAGTGCCTAACATGAGAGTCGGTGCAGTGATTGAATCCAGAGATGCTACATTCTTTGAGAATGAATTTCCTATGAGAAGAAATGTACCTAACATATCTAGTCATGGACCTCCTGATACTCCTGACACTTCTGTGCCAACAGAAAATATTGAACAAATAACTGTTGAAAATCCTGAGGAGGACAATGATGGGGTCATTGAAAGAGTAAGAGACCTAGGATTGCAAAATCCTTTGGCGATGACTTCACTATATACCTCGTGGATGATACCCCAACAACCATTAAAGAGGTATACTCCTCTCCCGACGCTGACTATTGGAAGGAAGCGGTGCAGAGTGAGATGGATTCAATTATGTCTAATGGAACTAGGAAAATTGTTGATCGACCTTATGGGTGCAAACCTTTAGGGTGCAAATGGGTGTTTAAGAAAAAGCTTAGGCCTAATGGTACTATTGAAAAGTACAAGGCAAGTCTTGTGGCTAAGGGTTATACCCAGAAAGAAGGCGATGACTTCTTTGATACTTATTCACCAGTAGCCTGGTTGACTACTATTCGAGTACTGCTTGCCATGGCTGCATGTCATAGTCTTCTCGTTCATCAATGGACGTTAAGACAACTTTCCTAAATGGAGAGTTAGATGAAGATATTTACATGGATCAGCCTGATAGTTTGGTAGTAGAAGGTCAAGAGGGAAAGGTGTGCAAATTGTTGAAGTCTTTGTATGGCCTAAAACAAGCACCTCAGCAATGACATGAGAAGTTTGACAAAACCATGACATCCGCTGGATTTACTGTGAACGAAGCGGATGAATGTGTATACTACCGCTATGGTGGGGGAGAAGGAGTAATCCAGTGTCTGTATGTGGATGACATACTTATTTTCGGGACAAACCTCAATGTGATTGAGGAATTGAGAAGTATCAACAAGCATTTCTAGCACCATTGCTAGGGGATAGATTTGGTTACACTCTTGTTATAGCGTTAGTAACTGTCAACAAGCATTTTTAGCGCCGTTGTCGGGGAAGGCAACTCTTGAATTCCTCTGATTTGAGTCAAGTCTAGATAGTTATCCTTTGAATCACGAATATGGCCGAAAGGACCATTCGTTAATTCTCTGCACCTTCTGCTGCTAATATAGCAACATGCCCTGGTGTCATCGAGGCGAACACTCAGTTTGAGTTAAAGCCTGCATTGATCACAATGGTTCAAGTTAGCCCATTTTGTAGTAAAGCTCATGAGGATGCTAATGCACACCTCCAACACTTCTTGGAGATATGCAGCACCTTTACCATTACAGGAGTAACCTAGACACAATTCGTCTACGACCCTTTCCTTTCTCCTTGTTAGGAAAAGCCAAGCAATGGCTGTATACAAACCGAAATGATGTAGACACATGGGAAAAGTGTTCCAACGCCTTTCTAGTAAAATTCTTTTCTCTAGGCAAAACCAATGCTCTTCACAATAAGATCTCTAGTTTCCAACAATAAACTGATGAATCAATTCTCGAGGCTTGGGAACGTATGCAAGAGTATGACGCTGCCTGTCCGCACCATGGTATGGAAGATTGGCTTTTGATCCAAAATGTCTACCATGGATTAACCCCTCTTGATAGAAGCCATTTAGATGCTGCTGCCGGTGGAGCATTCTTTTCTCTTAAAGTTATAGATGTGAAGGATTTGATCGTGAATATGGTGTCCAATCAAGGATGGAATGAGGAACATCTACAACTGCGTAAGCGAGGTATGCACTCTTTAAAGGAAGCTGACATGATTGCAGCTAAAATGGACCTACTAGGCTAGAAAAGTGCGAGAAGATGAGTACACCTGAGACCGTGCAAGCCATGGAGACTCACATGACGTGTGAAGTCTGTGGAGAAGTTGGCCATTTTGGACTCTATTGTCCTGAGACGCATGAAGGCCTCAACTTCATCAGCAATGATAATGGTTTTCGTTCTTCAAATCAAGGATGGATTCAACGCTCCAATTCTGAAGGTAGCACTTTTAATTCTTCGCAACGTCCGAACAATCAAGGTAATAACTATCCTTCTCTTAATGATCTTGTCTATGGTCAAGGTAGAATGACTGATAGTATAAACAAGAAGCTCCATGATAATGATAGGATACTGGATAATATAAATGCTAAATTGAATGAGTTCTCTTCTGCTATTAAGAATCAACTTAATTTCAATAAGATGCTTGAAACCCAATTAGCACAACTAACAGCTGCAATTCCATCTTTTGAAAAAGATAGTGTAACACAAGGTTTTTCGAAGAATACCAAGCATTAACTATATGTGTGCCTAGGATGTCCACACAACACATATAGTGACAAATATGGTAAATATCAGAAGCAATGCTTTATTACGTAGCGAATCATATTTACATTAAGACTTACAAATATATCAAAACACAACGGAAACTATTCTTCATCTTCTATCTTCGGGTCACCAAACTCCACAGGGACGGTTGACTGGGGGAGCACTCGCCTAGTACTCTAGGAATAGCTCATGGAAGCACCTTACTTGAACCACCATCTGGTACCCATCCGGGATTTTTATTGGTGACAACCACAAGCGTTAGCTCACCATGCTCAGCAAGTATAACATGAGGGGATGCAAGGCTCAAAAAGGCTGACACGGCTGAACTGCGGTAAGTATTTTTAGTTATCACATTTTACTTATTAAGAGCCTATATAACTAAGTTATGCTTAGCACCCCAAGGTAAGAGTATAATAATTATCATCAAGATTAATCGTCATCTCAAAACCATCCATAGAACCATCTGTCTCGAAAAGGATCTAGGCTGCCCGTGTCCGTGAGCACGGTTGATATATCAGTTTGATTAAACTATGCAGAGTGTGTACATTTTCACCATGAGTCGTGAATTCCCATATGCCTATTGACGGTAGTTATTGCTCATTTTTTACCCATCAAATAAACACGAATCAAGGGCATAAAACAATACACAACATAGTTATGGGGTTTGATTCTAACAAGTTCCACGAGTTTTGCTGTTCTCACTTGTTTTGCAGGGTATAAAAGGTTATTCAATTTTTCACTCATTAAAAGTATCTCAAATGAGGAATTGGAGTTCATCATTTTATAGAGCTCGTCGAAACGATCGAAACGGACCAATGGTTTGCAATTTTTGGAGTCCGGAATAAAGAGATACGGATTTTATAAACACTGGAAGATTCTAGAACCTGAGCTGCGGGATTAATTAAAGGCTGCGGGATAATTGGGCCTAAATCAGAATTTGGCCCATTAAAGCCTATGTGCACATGAAGGAAAGGCTTAGTACCATATTGCTTGCCCAAGGTGGAGGGGAGGCCAGGCACCCCCCATATAAGGAACCCAGGACCTCCCGAGTCAAGGGCACCATGATGGAGTTGTAGAGGCGTCCCTCGAATGGATAATCTCTCAATTCTAGAGAATTAGGGCTAGAATTTCCAATGTAGTAGATTAGTTCTAGTTGAGAGTTAGGGAGAGCGGAGCTGCGCTTCGGTTCTGGAGAAGTCTTCAGGGGTCTGGTATATCTTTGTATCTCATCATTGAAAGACTTATGCTTTAATATTTATCTTCTTCATTTACCTTTATGCCTTTTATATATCTGGTTAGTATAGTTGTTACATCTTGGCATGGGATCTCCGCCTGTATTAGGTGCTCTAGTTATCATATGTGATTAGAGTAGTAATCAATAGTGTAGACGTGGTGTCTAGGCTATAGGTTACCTGAGGTTGCGCCTAATTCTTACGGTTAGTTGTGGTAGCCCCAAAGGTGACAGCTCTGTTAGGCCTTCGTATTCCACCACATCGGAGTTGGTGTTTTGTAGAGCTTTTGGCAGCCTTTTCCTGACTACCTTTTTCCCAGTCTATTCGAGAGTCGGAAAGGTACTGTTACTCCAAAGTGTTATTGTGTGATTGCTTTATCTACCCATGAATTAGTTTTATAGAACTGAGATAATAGAGAAGTACTTAGGAACCTTGAACTCTCCCTTTGTCCTCTCACTTTAGCTATCTGCTCTTTTATCATAGAATTCTCCTGTGTGTGTCAGATATACATAACTCCTATCATTTACCTTTTGCCCCTACTTTAGTCTATTAGTTATACTAGTTAGTAGTTACATGATGGTGAACTATTAACTTCTTTAACCATTGTTTCCCTATGGTAAAATATAAATAACGATACCTGGAATACTCCCGGTAAAATGCTACAATGGTATTCTGTGCGCTTGCGGAATCTTTCATATTTTAGTTGTGCATAAGAAATACCAACAAGCATTTTTAGCGCCGTTGCCGGGGAAGCAATTGGCATAAGAGTTTTATAGTGATCTTGATGTCTGCTAATTTAGTGTACTACTAGATTTAGTATGATTACCCCTATTCTGTTGAGTTGTGGAATAAGACAGGACAACAGAAGCCGTTTTGACCTTCCGGCAAGTTTCCACATTGAAGAGCCCATGGTGCCTGAACATTCAAGATTCATCAACAATGGAACCCTGCCATCTCACAGGTTCGCACAAATATATGTATTTCTTTCTAACCCTATGTAGATTGGAGAAAAGGACATCGTCACAACAATTCAAATCACATCTCAAGTGACGAACATAGAGGCTGTGCTACACACAAGTCATGGCTTGAAGTAGAAGGATGACATCATTAGGTATGTCCAACCAATCATCATGCAACAGTAATCCATCCAAACTTAACTTTGCCTTGCAAAATTCAAGCTTGGGGGAATGGGCTTATTTAGAGAATCTTATGTTGCTAATATTGGTTGTCTCTACCTTGTCAATCCATGTTCAAATTATTAATCAATGATCATGTTTGCATAACTCTCTATAAGCTTTCATGTTACCTTTGTTCGCTATAGTATACTTAAGGTTTGGAGAAATTTCATATACCTTCTAAATTAGGCATGGTGCTTAGTTTAAACTGTTTTCTGGAATCATAATTAGACAAGGTGTTTAGTTTGATTTCCGAACCAAGAGGTGTGATGATTTTGCTTTCAAAGGCTTTTTGAATTAAGCGTGGTGCTTAGGTTAAAATGCCTTTCTAAGTCAAATTGGACGTGGTGTCTAGGTTGATTTTTGAGCTGCTCGTATGCTGTAGTAGATATTGGATATTTTGTTGGACTAACCCTTGCAGAAAACTTCCAATTTAATTTGTGTAAGTCACGAGATAAATTCAAATCAGAGATGAGACAGGGCACATGCTGAACTTCAATAACTTTGCAGAGGAAGACATAGCTCATTTATTATGGATGGAAGAACTATGAGTATTAATGATTCATTCACTTTATCTTCTGCTGTAAGTTACTTGGACTCAAGTCATGCCGGTATACATGCTAACATAATATCAACCCTATCTTCTTAGTAGCGTAGATGGAACATGATAAAATTCTGGACAAACAACCTATGTTCTAATGTTGTACATCCCTTCGGGTATATGTTGTCTACTAATCTGTTGCAGGCATAATAATGAATGGAGTGACAAGGTGTCATAAGATCAAAGAAGCAAAAGATGGCAAAGAGGATAAGCAACAAAGGAGACAAGATGATCATGAACAACTCAAGATGCAAGAGAATGAAATGACCACCAATCATCTACCCTTCATTACTTAGTGCCATCATGCTCTAATAATGAAGGTAATATCTTAAGGTAAGTGGTCACTATTTTCCTCTTGATCTTGGAATACAGATAAATAAAGACACAAATATGTTAGAGTTACATCTTTAATTGATTAATCTAATTAATTCAACATGTTTTGTCCTTTAAGATTGTTCATGACATCATTCTTTTGATCTCAGTCTTAACCAAATGTGCTAAAACATTGTATTCTATCTTTGGAAGATGGTCGTCATACTCATGTGAAAATTTATATATTATGTAGAGATAGACAACCATTCCATTGGTTAAGTAATTTAAATCTTTTCTGCCATATGAACTTAAAAGCAACATTAATGCTTAATTGTCTGATCTTACCACTCATGTCATGAGTAAAACAAATTATGTAACATCAACTTTGTCTTGTTCAATGTGCCTAAGGTTAGAGAAGAATAAATAAAGAAATAGATTCGGTTCTGTTGGTGTTTTTCCACCAGTAGAGCCCATGCACTTGATCTCTACCTTGGTTTTGTAAACAGGACAACACTTCAAGCAAATTTGTTAATTTCCAAAATTCTACAAGTGAAAGTTCTATGAACATGCACACTGAGCAAGATGCTGCCAGCTTGCACTATTAATGCTCTACTTCAACCTGCTGGCCAAGCAAAGAACAAAAGTGACATCATCATCACCAGAGGTGCAACCATCAAGACCTTCATCTCTAAGACGGAGAGATACACAAGAGTGGAAGAAAAAGTCCTATCGGTAAACTTTAAATTCCGCACCCTTATCATAAGGTAATATGGTAGTTATCTAATTAATTAGTATTCATAATTTACATTAGTAATTTTACTTTAGCATATTCATCTTTATGTATATCAAAAAAAAGAAGAGAAAAATCTTTATTGCCTTATTTATTGCATCATAAAACATTAAAGCCCTATGTGAATAAACTTATCGAATATTCGCTATGGTGGCATAAAAAATTAATAAAAAAATAATAATAGCATTTGTATTTACTTTCTTGCATTATGTAAATCCTAAACCCCATGAGAATAAACATTCTCCGTGGTGGCATAAAAATACATAGCATGCATACATATTTAATTGTTGCATAAGAAAGTTAGAAAACCCTAAAAAGAGAATCCTGCTAGAATCTGTCAATTAAAATCAACTCAGAGAATAATTAATTACTTATTGCCTGACCGCTAACCCCTTATCACATTCGAGCCTCGAGTTTTGGGTTTCTTGTTGGAGTATAATTATGCAGGATAACACTATGTCTGAGGAGTGAGTCCATCAGTGGCACCCACCAGACTGCTGCTGGTAAGCCCACTCTAAAGATCATCAACACCCAATACTGCAAACATCTAGCTTGGGGGAGGAGCATCCCCTAGTTATCATGTATCTATACCTAGACAATTATCGAGTCTATTTTATATAATCATAAAATACCAAAAATATGTGAGCACATGAAGGTTCATAATAGTATCATAGGAAAATTTAAAAATATGTGGGTACATGAAGGTCCACACACTTTTTTTAAAAAAATCCAAAAATATGTGGGCACATTAAGGTCCATGTTTTTTTAGAAAGTTCCCTAAATGGGTGAAGTAAAGGAAACTTTCGGCTGGAATCATAAAATTAATTACTTACCATGGAGTGGTATTAACCTAACCCCTCTCCATGAGATTTGGTATTCTTGTTGGCAATTAAGTTTTACAAGACAAAACAAGATCAAGAGCTAGTCAACCTGGCGCCTTTACGCTGCCAGTATGCCTACTCCTAGAAGGATTGCTCAGCTTGCAACATCAAAGACCACGCTAACATCCAGCTTGGGGGAGAGCACCCTCCATTTAAATCCAGCTAAGTATAAGTTTCACATCCTTATTATTTTACCATATTGCTTTTTTGTCACACCCAATTTTAAGGATAAAATTGAATGAACCAACTTATGTGCGCCCAGAGATCAATCACACACATAAGCGACAAATTACATAGTACCATCACAAGGCTTAATACATAATGAATAATATCACAGAGTCTTTACATTAATAACAGCGGAATAATATAGATAACTCTCTCGTAGAATCTCCATTCCACAGGGAATAGTTGACTGGTGAACACAATCCTAATAATCCTCAGAAGAATCCTCATAGTCATCTGTTACCCATCCGGGATTTTTATCCAAATATGAAAAATAAAGCAAGCGTAAGTACATGTCGTACAAAACAAGAATAACATAGGTTTATGAGGCTCAAATAAGGCAAGACACTGGTTGACAGCGGTTGCTTTTAGTTGATCACATTTTAGCAATTGAGTAGCAGCAATAGAATATACCAAGGAACAAGATTTGCATGATCATATAAACATGATAATTAATATGGAATAAACATCAATAGAAACTCCAAATAAATCAATATTCAATTAGTTAAATTCCTGTAAGACGTCCAAGGCCGCTCGTGACCGTGAGCACGGCTGATATATCAGTTTTACACTCTGCAGAGGTTGCACACTTTCACCATGAGTCGTGATTTACCCTTTCTCTCGAGGTGATCAGCCTCTCGATCCACTACCAAGGTAGATCGGCGGGGTTCACTATGAAGTCTTTCAAAAGCCTCGCTAACATGTCACTAATCAATCCGGGCGCAATGGCAAGGGGCGGTAGAGCCCTCCTTCCAGTGGCACACACACGCAGCAGTACACACAAGGACAGGAGCCGCAAAACAACCAGCTCGGCAAGGAACCTTTCAAGATTAATAGCATGGTAGAAAGTAACTCCATACTTGACTAAAGCCAGAGCCATATAGCCCCCATGGTTGCGCTGTAAGTCCCGGTGTCATACTTACAGATAAGTCCTTAGTCCATGTTGCTAAAAAGCATCTTTTAATCTTTATTTCATAATCAATTATTCAAGTTCATAAGATCATGACCCATCAAAGCACTAGCATCACTACTCAAATGCAATCTCATAGGTAACAAGGATCAAGTCATCAAAACTAGGAATAAACACTATAGGGTTGCCAAGGTAGACACATGCATCATGAATTTAATGATTAAGGTGAATAGGCAACAAGGATGGTCCATGCTATACTTGCCTTGATCAAAGTGCTCTGGAGAACTTGGATCCTCCGTGTACTCTTGATCACTTACGTATTGCTCACCGTCTGAACTCGATCATAAAATCACCACACAATCATCGTAGCAATTATACACGAAGCAAACAAGATCTATATTAGAAACAGTACACCAACAGTGGAAAAACAGATTGAAAAGTGTATAAAAATAATCTACGCGTCGCTACGATTCCAATGATATATAGTTCATGCAAATCGGAGTTCAAACGGGAAAGTTATGAAATAAACAAGTTTTACTTTAATAAAATAATAGATTAAATCTACTCTCGAATTTTAAAAGTTGAAAACATGAGTAACAGTAGCATCATTAGATAGATTACAAAATTACGAATCTAACGAGACTTGAACGGATCAAATCGGAGCTAAAACGAATAAAATATGGCCGAAATAAACTGAGTGGCAAATCTGTAAATATTGAAAACGTATTTTTGAATCTAAACCGAGGAAAATACGTTTTCTAAATAGAAAGCGTAATCTGAGAAATACGCCAAAGGACCGCGGGTTAGAACATTAAAAAGCTCAGGGGCTCTTTTGCAAAAGTGCCGGCGAAAGGGTATCTCTCACTGTGAGCCGTTGGATCGGCCGTGGATGGCGCAGGTAGCTCGGGAGAAAGAGGGGCGGCTCTGGTCGCCGGAGTCGGGCGGCGCCCGGCCGATTCCTCGCCGGCAAGATGGCCGGAGACGGCGTTTTTGGGGCTAGGAAGCTCGGCACACCTCGGGACCTGGTCGGGAAGCAAGAGGAGTTCAAGCCGAACCTATCTATGGTTTCGGTTGCCACAGAGGTAGCTCGGGGAGGATGCGGCGAGCTAGGTGGCGGAACTATGGTGGCGGCGAAGCTCGGCATCATGGCTGTAGTGCACAAAACCGAGGGAGAAGGGGTCGGAAAGGTTCCTGACCTTGCTGCGAAGCTTGGAGAACAACCAATTTCGACGGAGAAGTCTTCCCGAGGAGAAATCGACGGCGGCGGCGGAGCTCGGGGCGACTGCGGAGCTCGGGGCGGCGGCTAGGGCAAGATTGGAGGGCGTGGCTTACTCGGGAACTTGTGGGGAGGGACGGCAGGGCTCGGCCGACCTATATAGGGGCGCGAGGGAGGCGTACTTGGGACGGAAGGTCCACACACTTTTTTAAAAAAATATGTGGGCACATGAAGGTCCACGTTTTTTTTAGAAAGTTCCCTAAGTGGGTGAAGTAAAGGAAACTTTCGGCTGGAATTATAAAATTAATCACTTACCATGGAGTGGTATTAACCTAACCCCTCTCCATGAGATTTGGTATTCTTGTTGACAATTGAGTTTTACAGGATAATACAAGATCAAAGAGCTAGTCAACCCGACGCCCTTACGCTGCCGGTACACCTGCTCCCATAAGGATCATTCAACTTGCAACATCAAAGACCTCGTCAATATCCAGCTTGGGGGAGGGCACCCTCCACTTAAATCCAGCTAAGTATAATTTTTCCATCTTTATTATTGTATCATAATGCTTTTCGTGTGAGTTAGTTAGTGAAATAAAATTTGAAAACCAAATAAATAGTGTTTAGGTTAGTTAGTGTGTTTGAATAAAATAAAAAGAGAGTGCTTACAATAATTTTGCTCAGACTAGATGGAAATCATGCTTAGGAATTTGATAAGTAGCACCTCACCATGATTCCTCATACCAACTTAGTTTTCAACCTTGAGTCATCCCAAGTTTTAGACACAACCATTTTAACTTGAAGATTTACTTTGAACCTAAAACTTGTGGGTAGCAAATACTTGATCTGAGTCTAAGTAATTGAGGGATATGATATGCAAAGTTTGAGCTGCTATTTATCTTGTTCCTAGTGATACTTGAATTCTGGATATTTATTTTGAAAATCCTAAAAACCATATGATGAGTTCCTGTATGACAAGAGCTTTATAATCCTACCACAGCCATACATGCTAGATTAAGAAAACATACCCATTATATACTACTTGCTTTGTTTTGAGTTTAGTCAAGCTTTGTTGATACCTTAGGAACTTGTCATGCTTTTACAATCAAGATCACATGCACTCCACCCATAATGCACTACTCATATCCGAGTGGGCGCATCCACATTCCACATATTCCATCTAAATCCACCTGAAAATGTTCTACTCCTACACTAGAAGTGAACACTAAAAATATCCCATTGGTTACCCTAGATCAATGCTCCAAGGTTCTTGTTGCTATCTCTCAAAAGAAAAAGAAAAAGAAAAAGGGAAGTATTGTTGCAGAGAAGAGGCATGTGGCTATACAAAAGAGTGAGATAAGAGAAAACAATGGGTACAAAGATGCCCGCCTGAGAGGTAAAAATGGACAAGTGTCCGAATTTATCAAAACAATGGGTACTCTGATGCCCGCCTGAAAAAAAGAAGAAAAAGAAAAGAAAGATAGCCCATGTTGTCCTGCAACACAATTCCCTAGTGTTTGAAAAAGAGAGAGAGAGATGTCTCAGGGAGCAAACGAGTAGAATTACGATTAGCCACCATATATATCCACGTACCACCTCAGATCCACATACATGGACATCTTGATTTGATTGTATGACTTGTTCCTTTAGATCCATTGTTTGACTTTATAATATATTCAATGCAAGTATGTATGAGCTGTTGTAACACCCTAAAAATATCCTTGCAAATAGGAATTTAATTTAGCTTTATTCAATTATACTTGCATCAAACATAGACCAAATATTAAATTTTTAAACAAATAAAATTCAACTTAGAGGGTAGAAACTTGTTTGATGCATACATGCTGGTGCACACTTTTGTTTGAGTGTAGGAAAGGTTGTGTGGAACATTTCAAATCCTGTTTAAAATTTATTTGGATTTGAAGCTTATGAAAATAAAAAGGACAAATCAATTGTTCTCCCTCTCCACTATGCAAACCAGCCCACTGCCCATCTCATTCTCCCCTTGGCCTTGGGCCGTTCACAGCCCGAGCCCGAGCCAGAGCCAGCCTCACCTTTCCCCTTCCCTTCTGCGCGAGTGGGCCGAAGCCCAGCTCGGCGGCCTGCTCGACCAGAGAGGCGGAGCCCAACCTCTCCACGCCATACTCCCTCCTCCCACTCTCACTGCGCACCCGGGCCCATTTGCCAGCCGCGGACACAGCGCAAGAGCACACTTCCTCTCTTCTCTCTGGATCACGGGACCCGCCTGTCGGTGACCTGCCCTTCCTTCCTCCTCGCGCCAGGTTGCCGGCAGGGCAATAATGCCTATTCTTCACTGTCCTTCATGGCGCAGAGTGAAGGAGGCCATCAAACGCCCTCCATCAAGCTCGCAGTGACGACGGGTGTTAACGACCCCGTCGGTTTCCGCTTCTACCGCCCTTGTCCACCTATATAACCCTCTGCCCTAGCCCACACTCTCTCCCTTTCGCTCTCAGCTCACGATCACGCGCTGCCACTGTCATTTCAGTCGCTTGGAGCCCCATTCGTCTCCGTGCGGGTGTCTGGAGCTTCGCTGGTAAGTGCCCCGATCGTAGGTGCCTCCTCTGTGTTTTTCTAGTCACGATTGGCACAGCCCGACGCTCATCGGCGGTGTTCCCTCTCTGCAGATCGCCGCCGCCGTCGAATTCTCCCCTCGGAACCCACTCCGTCGTCGCAATCGCGCTTCGGAGCCCTGTCAGAAGGTACTGAAGCCATAGGACTCTCCAATTTCACTATCCGAGACTACCTTGTCATGATTTCGTACTCACCGGCGGCCTTTTTCCGCCCAGTCAGCCGCCGCACGTCGCCGGAGCACTTGGGGGACCTTCTCGTCTGCCGCAAACCGACTGGTTGCACTCGCGGTATACCACTCTCACTCCCAGTGCTATCAGTTTCGTTTTCCATGCACTCTATCACCGCAATCATGAGCTTTAGTGGGTGCCGGCCATGGCGCCACCGCGGGGCCGTTGTCTCGACGTGCTCCCCGCCTGTTCTGTTGGATTGGTTTGAGTTCGCGAGGGCACGCGCTTTGCGTAGGTGTTGTCAGATTCGAGAGCAGTGCTCCGGAACGCCAACTCGCGCGTCTCCGGCAAGCCCCGGTCACCGGCGGTAATGGCGCCGCCGCTGTTGCACTGTGCACGGCCAGGGAAAATTCCCCCTTTCACTCTAAGCCGTCCGATTCTAAATGCACGGCCGAGATTAGAACGTACCCCTTCGTTGTGTAATCGGTGCACCGCAACTGTTCCGTGGACTCGGTCCATGCCACCTCACCCACTGGTCCATGGCGCGGCGTACACCGCACCAACCAGAGCACACCACGTGGTGCCAGGTCAGCGCCAACGGGCCGACAGCCGATCGGCTGTGTCACATTTGCACGTTAGCCCTTCTGTTTTATCTAAATCAACCCGCGCTCCATTCCAGTTCATATTTATTTAAATTTAGTCCTGTTTGCTTATGATTTAGACCCTGAGCTTTTGGTTTTTAGGACCCGCCGTCCGAAGCAGCGCTGGTTTTCGTTTTTATTTGTTTTAAATAAAAATAGTTCAAATTAATTAACAGAATGCCATTCAGATCTTATTTTCACCATAACTTTCACATTTTAAATCCGATTTGGGTGATTTTCGCGCTCACGTGATTGTAGCAATACGTAGAATAGTTTTATACACTTTTTACTCTCTGTTTATATTGTTTGGTGTACTGTTCTAATGGAAACCTATTTGTATGCATGTATGGCTTGGATTGGATGCTTGTATGGTGAATTTATATTCGTTTAGAAGATCAGTTTGTTGACAAGTAGTACCAGGAACAAAACTTTGAGGAAGGCAAGTGTTTACAAAGGCTCCTTGTTACCTATGAACTTTTATAATTCATTCATATGCATGTGTCTAAATTGAAGTACCTTTAGAGTTTGTCCCTATTATGATTTGATCCATATACTCTTGTTACCTTTTGGGATGGGTTTATGCATGTTGGATAGATGCTGCCGCGCACAACCAAGATAAAATAATAATTTGACTGATGATATATGGAACGATAATTAAAATGTGGCTTTTTAGCAACAAGGTATTAGGGCTTAATCCTGAAGCGGCCACCCAGGAGGTTTCGTACAACCCCGAGGACTAAATGGCTCTGGTCTTAACCATATAACTAGTACGTCTCTAGCTTGTTAGTGGTTACCGAAAGGCGCAAGAGGGGGGTGCCTCATGGGGTCACGGATGTTCCCGCCTCGTGTATGGAGCTGCGACCACTTACACTTGTTTTGGAAATTTTGGAGTGGGATACGTCTGTGCACACTTACCATTGAAACCTCACGGCCAATAACTTGTTAGGGTGTCTAGTGAAAGGTTTCGTAGTGAAACCCTGCCATTCTTCCATAGAGGAGGTCTAGTGGGGCTCATGACCATCGGCAACTGGGAATCACGACTCGGCGGGTAAAGTAGTACAAATTTTGCAGAATTCTTTAACCTGATATATCAGCCGAGCTCACGGACACGAGCGGCCTGGATCCTTCTTGATTATGTTCTGGTTTACCTTATTCACAGGTTATGATAAGATATTGACTTAATTACAATAATACTAATGGGATGGGATTTACTCACTAAAAGTAGATGTAAGTTTAAAATTTGATCAACTTAAAATTGCGAACTGCTGTTAAACCGAGTCAAGCCTTTTGAGCCTCATGAACCCTTTGTAATACTTGGTAAGCATGGTGCGCTTACACTTGTCATAATTTCAATGAAAATCCTAGATGGGTAACAGGTGGTGGATTTGAGGAGAATCCTGAAGACACCCAGGACTTCTAGTTGTTTCCCCCAGTCAGTGGTCCCTGTGGCAACATGGGTCATGTTTCCGTTTATGTAATAATGTTGCCTTTGAGCAAGACTTATGAATAATGTAATGAATATTCAATGTAATAAAGTACTTTACTTTGATATTACGCAATTTGTATTATATGTGTGCGTTCGGACTTCCTGGGCACGCATATATGTGTACTTGGTTTTGTCATGCAAAACTGGGTGCGACAGCTATCTCCTTACCCATAAGCTCCATACAAGCTATTAGTTATAGGGTGAGAGAGAGAAGAGAAGGCATGCATCACTATTGCCTTGGTAAGGATCTACAAATATCACATATTGAGAGACTTGAGAGAGTCATACAAAGGAAACTCTGAGTTTTATTTTGAAAACTTGCAAAAGCTCCAGGATAAGAGTTGAACGCCAGAGCTTGAGACATAGTGTTTAACTTAGACATTCTATCCTTCAATTACCCAAGACTCAAGAGAAAGCTACAAGCTCCATGATAAAGGTAATACAGGTCAGTCTGAAGGTTAGCTTGGTCTACTCTAATCCTTGAGTACTTCTTGGTTTAAAACTGAATACTTGTGAGGGATAGCTATAACTTTTGATTTATGCTAAAGTTTGGCTTTGCTAAGGGACTAGCAAAGGGTAAGCTTGGGGAAACTTGTTGAAGGTAGTTATTGCTCATTTTTTACCCATCAAATAAATATGAATCAAGGGCATAAAATAATACACAACATAGTTATGGGGTTTGATTCTAACAAGTTCCACGAGTTTTGGTGTTCTCACTTGTTTTGCAGGGTATAAAAGGATATTCAATTTTTCACTGATTAAAAGTATCTCAAATGAGGAATTGGAGTTCACCATTGCATAGAGCTTGTCGAAACGATCGAAACGGACCTATGGTTTGCAATTTTTGAAGTCCGGAATAAAAAGATATGGATTTTACAAACACTGGAAGATTCTAGAACCTGAGCTGCGGGATTAATTAAAGACTGCGGAATTAATTGGGCCTAAATCAGAATTTGGTCCATTAAAGCCTATGTGCACATGGTGGAAAGGCTTAGTACCATATTGCTTGCCCAAGGTGGAGGGGAGGCCAGGTGCCCCCATATAAGGAACCCAGGACCCCCCCGAGTCAAGGGCACCATGATGGAGTTGTAGAGGCGTCCCTCGAATGGATAACCTCTCAATTCTAGAGAATTAGGGCTAGACTTTCCAATGTAGTAGATTAGTTCTAGTTGAGAGTTAGGGAGAGCGGAGCTGCGCTTCGGTTCTGGAGAAGTCTTCAGGGGTCTGGTATATCTTTGTATCTCATCATTGAAAGACTTATGCTTTAATATTTATCTTCTTCATTTACTTTTTGCCTTTTATATATCTGGTTAGTATAGTTGTTACATCTTGGCATGGGATCTCCGCCTGTATTAGGTGCTCTAGTTATCATATGTGATTAGAGTAGTAATCGATAGTGTAGACGTGGTGTCTAGGCTATAGGTTACCTGAGGTTGCGCCTAATTCTTACGGTTAGTTGTGGTAGCCCCAGAGGTGACAGCTCTGTTAGGCCTTCGTATTCCGCCACGTCGGAGTTGGTGTTTCGTAGAGCTTTTGGCAGCCTTCTCCTGACTACCTTTTTCCCAGTCTATTCGAGAGTCGGAAAGGTACTGTTACTCCAAAGTGTTATTGTGTGATTGCTTTATCTACCCATGAATTAGTTTTATAGAACTGAGGTAATAGAGAAGTACTTAGGAACCTTGAACTCTCCCTTTGTCCTCTCACTTTAGCTATCTGCTCTTTTATCATAGAATTCTCCTGTGTGTGTCAGATATACATAACTCCTATCATTTACCTTTTACCCTTACTTTAGTATATTAGTTGTACTAGTTAGTAGATACATGATGGTGAACTATCAACTTCTTTAACCATTGTTTCCCTGTGGTAAAATATAAATAACGATACTTGGAATACTCCCGGTAAAATGCTACAATGGTATTCTGTGCGCTTGCGGAATCTTTCATATTTTAGTTGTGCATAAGAAATACCAACAATGCCCAGGGCCCGTCGACCCCCTAACACTTCCAAGGTGAGTGGGCAGGGAACCACTACGAAGCCTTTCACTAGTCACTCTAACAGGGATCCAGGCTGCCTGTGTCCGTGAGCACGGTTGATATATCAGTTTGATTAAACTATGCAGAGTGTGTACACTTTCACCATGAGTCGTGAATTCCCATATGCCCAGGGCCCATCGACCCCCTATCACTTCCAAGGTGAGCGGGCAGGGAACCACTACGAAGTCTTTCACTAGTCACTCTAACAGGTTAGTAGACGCAAGGTTTCAGTAAGGCGAATGGAGGCCCCCTTCAAGATTGGCACACCCTGTGACCGTAGCCCAGCACACATCTTGACAGGCACGGAACCCATTCTTCATCCTAGACCCCCCTCTAGCACCTTTCAGTAACTACTAACGAGCAAGAGAAGATCTAGTTACTTAGTCAAGACCAGAGCCATGTAGTCCTCATGGTTGTACGGTAAATCCTGGGTGGCCTCTTTAAGATTCAGATGCCCACGGAGGGCAGACTAGAGTGACCAAAAAGGCCCAATGCTCTAGCCCTCTTCGGTCCATGTTGCTGAAAGGTCCTAAATGGCTAGAGGGGGGTGAATAGCCTATAAAAACTTCTACAAACAACACTTAGACAAAGAGGTTAGTAAATTAAACTGCGAAACGAATTTTGCGCTAGCCTACCAAAATGCAAGCCACCTAACCGTCCTAGACTATTATCTCTAAATCACACACAAGAAGCTAAATCACTACTTTACACTACTCCTAGGTGAGCAACTATATGTTGACGGTAGTTATACCATGTTTTTACCCCATCAAAACCGTCAACAAGACATTCTTTCTGGAAGGAAACCACCAAACACATAGTGACTTAGGTACAATACTTGGTTCCACATGTACTTGTCATTATTTGGTTGCAGACACTCAGAACAGGTACTTTTCAGTGTCCGGAAGCTCTATATGAAGGTTGGGCAACCTACCAAGTATGGCCAAATGACAAACCAACTTCACATTCAACAATATCACAGCTTCTGGAGACAATGTGCAAAAGATGGGCACAATGAGTGGTTCGACCGAACCACCCAAAGGCAAGTTAGCACCACCATTGTGCTTAGAATTGCATGGAGAAGACACCTGCAAAAGATGGGCCTTCAATTCCACCAAAGGTGGTTCGGCTGAACCACACTTGGTGGGCCCCGAAGTAACCAACACCTGGGATGGACTCTATGACAAGTGGGGACCACAGTGGTGGGCCCACCTCACCAAAGGTGGGTCGGCCGAACCACACATTGTGGGACCCAATCTGCCACTTTATCCCACCAACTTCACCATCCCTCTGGAAGACCTGGGCTGGTCCCACCTGTCATTTGATGGTTCGGCCGAACCACTATTTGTGGGTCCCGAAGCTCAGTAGCACGCCAGCAAGGTGGGGACACCTTCTAGAAGGCCCTGGCTGGGCCCACCTGCCATAGGGGGGTCGGCCAAACCCCTCCTTGGGCCCAGCCAGGTCGGTTGGCACTCCACCGCCTTCCTCATGTTGAACATGTGCTGGAAATCCTCCACCCTTGATCCGAAGGCGGTTATATGGCGGTTGATCCAACGGTGCATGCTGGAGGTCACGTGGATCGCTGACGTGGCGATGGAGTAGCCCCTACTCCACTTCCCCCTATAAATACCCCCCATAGGCCTTCACTTTAGAGCATGATTCAAAGGAGAAACCACTATGTAGTAGCTTTAGCTCTGCTATAGTGTTGTGCTAGTTGGGAGAGAGTGAGGGAAGTCTTCAGGAGAAAGCCCCGGGCCTGTCGGGAGTCTTCTCTAAGGTGTACCTCAGCGGATGCGAATCTTCAAGTAAGTCTTACATACGAGTCCCTCTAAGTATTTGATATTCGGGTTCTGGTATTTTAAGTATATATTGTCTTCACCCGTACATTGCTTTACTTAGTAAAGTGCTCTAGTCTCTCATGAAGGTTAGAGTAGTAAGTGTAGTGTAGACGTGGTGTCTAGACTATATCTTGCCAGTATAGGCCGCTTGTCGCACGGATTGTTTGTGGTAGCCAGCAAGTGGTGACAGCCTTGTCTAGTCTTTGTATTCCACCACGTGTGTAAGACAAGTTATTAAAATGGCAAGGCATCAAAACAATAGTACAGCCGCCTCGGGTAGGGGTTTTGTCTCCTACTGTTTCGCCTGTCATCTCTTGTGAAGGGAGGAGCTGACTAAGCTCTTTATACTTAGAACACCAAGATCAAATATCTTTTGCTACATAGGAACCTCTCTACCTAGCTATCATAGATCCTTTGTCTCATCACTGGACGGCCTTGAACCTAGTTAAAACACTTCACGTTCCCCGTGGAAAATACGATACCTGGAATACTCCCGGTGAAGGCTACATTGACTACCGTACGCTTGCGGTATATCTGTTTGCCATTTCTGGTGTCAACAAGCTTTCTGGCGCCATTTCCGGGGAACGGTAGCTGTCTTAACTAGAATCGAGTCGTCCGAGTTATCCTTGTTTTACCTTTCTTTTCTTTTTATCCTTTCCACACCATGAACCAAACACCCATCTCTCATCTTGCCGCTCCAAAGGGCGCTAGTTTGGAGCCACCACCATCATCCCATCCTATTCTTTCGCCTAGCTATGTGCTTCGCCCTAGTTTTGTAGCTAAGGTTCGGGAACAATCATTTGCTGGGGAAGAAGATGAAAACCCCTACACTCACTTACGTGATTTTGAGCAATTGTGTTCATGTCTTCACATTGAAGGTATGACACGATATACCTTGAAATGGATGCTATTCCCGTTCTCTTTGACGGGAGCAGCTAAACAGTGGTATGCTCGACACGTAGAGAGTGCACTTGGAGAGTGGGAAAGCCTTCAATCCAAATTCTGCTTAGCTTTCTTCCCTATCTCTCGTGTTGCTCGTCTTCGACTAGAGGTCCTAACCTTCAAGCAAAAGGAAAGGAAGACTCTAGGTGCGGCATGGGCTCGTGTCACAGACTTAGTATCTTCTGGCCCTGATTTAGCTATAACCGAGCCAGTACTTTAACAACACTTCTACCTCGGTCTTAGCCAAAATTCCGCACAATTCCTTGATATATCTTCTAGAGGAGCATTCCTTCGTTGTACCATTGGTGAAGAGAAGAAACTTCTTGCTAAAATCCTCAAGAACACTCCCCACACTCAAGGGTATAATGAGCCTCCTAAGGAAGAAAAGGAATTAATCCCCGAGCAAAAAGAAATTCCGATAGCCGAATCAAAATCAGTCCCATCCAAAGATTCCGCCATTGATCCTGAACCACAAATACCACAAACATCGGAGGAGAAAGAAAATTGTCCTATAAATTGCTCCTTCGATTACGAGGCTAATCTCCTATCTGACCTTGCTGGTTTTGGGAATGCCTACAATTATCCTATCCAAAGGAGACCTTCTAAGAAACTTCATTCAAAACCTTTCAAGAAAGGATCTCTTCAAAAATTTCCCAAATTAGCATCATCTGACGCCTCGAATTCCCATGTGGCACATAGGAAAACATCTAGGATCTTGGATGAACCTCCAAAAGGAATACTGACTGTGCCCATAGAAGGAGAACCAAAATGCTTACAAGCAAAATCTATGCTCTCCCCTTCTATGCCCACATCCGCCATGTCCTTTGAACCCATCTCTAAACTCATCCTTGATCCCGATAAATCCGATTGTGCCCTTCCTTCAAAGTCTTATGATGATCTGGTCATTGACTCCGGAGATTCATTAAGACACCCAAGGCATGAGAGTCATCAGGCCTATAAATCTAACCAAGAAGAGAAACAACAACAGTTAGAGAATCCACCCACTGTTGTAAGTCAAGAATGGTTAGAGGAGACCAAAGATTCTAATGAAATCACTAAGATGCCCACTCATGTAAGGAGAATATCTTGTCAAGTCATGGGCATCTATATTGAAATTTGCTATGATCCTAGCCTTGGGATTAACATCATTCGTCACTTCCATGTTCAAGGTTCATCAAAGAATCACCTGCGACAATCCCAAAAACACCTTAGGCTCCCAAATGGTCAAATCCTTGATTGTTTAGGAGTCCGTCAAGGCGTACCTGTAGTGATTGATGATCTAAAGATCTCCCTAGATTTTCACATCTTTGACCTTCCTGGACTTTCCTTTCATCTCACATTCATTGGAAGGCCAATCATGCGAATCTTGGAGGACATTGGAAATGAGAAGCTTGGTCATAGAATAGGCAAGGAATATCTGCCTGTTTGGTCTTCCCAATCTCTTAGCACAAGGGTAGAATCCAATCCTATTCATGACCCAAGGGGTGAGCTTAAGATGATTTCACAAACAACCATGACATATCCAAGTCTTGAGGAGGATTTGGAATGTCATGAGAAGAAAATCGCTCACCCATTCCTTGAGACAGAGAATTTCATCAAAGGGCATGGAAGTTATCCGTCGATCCTCTCATCAAGTCCTTGCTCATTTGAGAAATCTCCTGACTCAATCTTTCTTTCTACCACTACACAACAAGAGATCTACAACCCCTTCACTCTTCTTGTGTCCAAAACTTTTACAATAGAGGTTGTAGATATTTTGTTTATCATAAGTTCTCCAAAATTCGTAGTGGTATGAATTCTTGCAGTTAGGCCCCACAAGTTGGCTTCAAATTAACATCATTGAACTTGTGTGCCTAACTTGAGTAGGGTAGTAAGACTTTTGGTTCTGTTGGTGTGTTGCCACCAACAGAACCCCTGCACTTGATGTTTTCTCTATTTTCCATGACTCAGGACACACCTTACACCAAGTGTGGGGGGTCATTTGACCCCCTCAAACACATTTGGCGTTGATGGACATCCCGAGTAAAAAGCATCAGTGCATGAACACATCATTAGAGGTAAGAATGCACAAGGAAAGAACCAAAGTGGCTGAAACCTCCAAGGTGGGGTCGGCCGACCCCACCATGGACACCCCAACCCACCAGTACGTTGATCCATACTTCTTGACTAGTTTGTCACTTTCTCTTTCTCTTGTTTAGTGCATTCCTCTTATGTTTGTCGCCCTCTACAATAAAATAATAATAAAAAAATGCTTCTTGTCTTCACCATTCACTCTATTGTCTCTAGTAGAATGAATCTTATTTATCCTATCATGCCTCCTTTTTCTATGTTAGCATGCCTTAGTTTGGATGTATTGATCGTTCGAAAGATCATACCTCCATAGTCTTTTTAAATTAAGCATGGTGCTTAGGTTAAAAGAGACCATCTTAATCAAACATGACATGGTGTTAAGTTTGATTATTGAATCAAAACATACTTGCATGGAACTTGGTTGCACTTTTGGACTAACCCCTGTAGCAAGAACCCCGACATCTCTATGGGTAAGTCATAAGATCATTCAAGGAGATAGATTGAGATCCTCATGGTCAAAAGTCAAGTTGTTTGGGCAAGGAGAACTTAAATGCAACTGAGGAGGACCATTGCTACAATTCATCATCTTTAAGGTAAGTGGCCACCTCCTTAGAGTTTCCCATTCACATGAACCTTTGAAGAAAAGTTGACATGCTAGAATTCATCCCTGATAATGAATTGACATAATTAAAATCTACATGTCTTACTTTCTTTTTCAATTGTTTGTATAGCTTGATCATTAGACAGGTTCTCAGTTAACTGCAAATCCTTTCTTCACCTTGGATCCTCAAAAATCCCAATTAGAGGTGGACAGCCGAAATTCGGTGACCACTTGGGACCAAAATTAAGCCAAGCAATATAATTTTTAGAAATGCATAATCTGGTCACACTGGGCCATTGAAACCCAGGTTGGAAGGCCCGCACTTGGCACAATTTGAAATTTTGGAAAATGGGACAATGTTCAGGAGCTCTTGTAGGCCACGTGACAAAAGTTTGGGGCAAATAGATGGGTCGGCCGACCCATACTTTTCATCCCCCAAACTTGGCACGTTTAGGGAAGCATTTGGCAAACGAGTGAGGAAGTGGCCACGGCCGTATGACCCATTATTGGGGTCGGCCGAACCACCTTTGGCAACCTAGTGCCACCCATCAGCTCCAGAATGTTGTGCCAATGTTCCCCCAAAGTTTTCTCGCGATATTGAAAAGGAGAATGTTGGCACTCGTCTTCTCAACCCCTTCCTCTCCTTCTTCTTCCTTCCACTTCCATCCTTCGCCATTCCAGCACCTTCCTTCGACCTTGATCCTTAAGAGAAACTCCACCATGGCCCCCACTAGTAAAAATTCCATTGTCCCTTGGGTAAGGGTCCTTTCAGTCCGAGAGATCATTTTTCAAGACCCTAAAGGCTGCCATGGAGGTCAAGATGCTTGAGGTTGAGCCCTACGGAGTATACCAGCTCCTACACGCCTTCAACGCCCACCTTTCATGAAGAACCACAAGGGCATTGGCGGTGGGCTGAACAAGGGAAGTTACTTTGTTCCCCTGTTCAACCTCAGAGGAGAAGTAGTTGTGGGAGGAGCTGAACTTCATGAGGCGAAAGGATAATCCTCCATGTCAAAGAAGCCATCAAGGCTCTTCGAGGATGACTGTTTGTGAGGAAATTCTTGAAGAAGGACCTTAGTATGGTTTGCACTTAGAAATAAAAACAAAATGGGGTATGAGGACATCCTCCTTTGACCTCTTTCCCTAGATATCTCAAACCTCTTCACAAATATGCTAGGCACATAGCTAAGTTCATTCAATCTTTATCCTAGTAAGTTGTGCCTAAGTTTAATAAAAATTTTGGTTCTGCTGGTGTGTTTCCACCAGCAGCACCCCTGTACTTGACATTTTCTTTGTCTCTCTAACCCAGTATGCAGCAAGCCAAGTGTGGGGGGAGGTTGGTGACCTCCCCAACACACTCAGAAACACGAGACACGTCTGCTCGACAAAACCTGTCCCGAGAAGCCTTCAAATGCAGGTCGGGCGACGAGCACAAAACACAAAAACGCAAGTGCAGGAGCACCTTCAAAGGTGAGGATTCGAATGGCGATCACCGGAGTGGCCAGAAGCTCCATGGTGGGGTCGGCCGACCCCACCTAGGACCTCTGGACCCACCAGTCAGCATCCACCCAGCGTCTACTTCCTTCCCGACTGGTTTACCACTCCTACTCCCCTCTGTTCTTTCCTTTTTACTTTTATTTGCTTTCCTTAGATAAAATAAAAATAAACATAAAAATAAAAAAATAAATAAGAGGACTTGCATCTGAAAATAAAAATGACATGATTCATGACATTTAAAGGGTAAAAACATCACAAAGTTTAATTCTTGCATATGCTTATACTTGTGGGTCACATATCTTGATAGGAATATCATATTGACTAAGTTGTTGACTATTGTGATATAGTTCTTAGCTCATGATTCATACCTTTTCTATTGAAAGTGCTTAGAGGTTTATTTTTGAAAATGTCATAAAACCATAGTGTCACTTACTCCTCAATAGTAAGGAAATTCCTACCAAAGCCATATATGATCATACCATGTTCAAAACCCCTTCTAATCATGCTATTTGCAATTGCTTTGAGTTTGGTCAAACCTTGTTGACCCTAGTTGAGAATTATGTCATAGTCCGAAGATCAAGATCACACACACGCCACATATACACATGCTGCTTCTACACTGGAAGTACGCAAAAACATGCCATCCATCTCCCTCATAAATATGCTCCATGCTTTAAAGTTTAGAATATCTCTCTTAGTATGACTTAGTAGATGAGACACAAAGGCTATTAAAAAAAGAGAGTGGACACATGAAGGTCCATTATTTTTGAAAAGAAAAAAGAGAGAAAAAAATGCTAGCCATGTCTCAAATAAAAAAAAGTAGAGAGAGATCTTGTCAAATAAAGGAGCACTAGATTGCATCATCTTCCACACACTTACACATCTTGATCTAGGATTATGACATTCTTCTCCTTGGATCCTTGTTTTGACTTTACAATAAATGCAATGCAAGTATGCTATCTTGTTTATCCCTACCTGAGCCCCACATAAGCCTGATAGATGTAGGATGAAACAAAAGAAGGCAAGCTGATGCTATGCCTTGGTGAGGAATCATATACCTACTGAGTGACTTGAGGGTACTATTTGAGGAGTAAGAATGAACTATGTGCTTTCTTCTAAAACCATTATAAAAAACTCTAAGTGCTAAGGATATGAAAATGGGAGGATGGCTTTGTTTTGAGAACTATTCCATTTTTCAACATCTGAAGGATATATGCTAGACAGTACCACATAACCCACTTGTATGAGATATGTCTTGAGTAAAGCTTTGTGTTAGCTAATACCTTAAAAATGTCATAATCATATTTTATCATTCTCTCTCTCTCTAACCTTTGCTCGAGGACGAGCAAAGACTTAAGTGTAGGGGATCTTGTTGACGGTAGTTATACCATGTTTTTACCCCATCAAAACCGTCAACAAGACATTCTTTCTGGAAGGAAACCACCAAACACATAGTGACTTAGGTACAAATAACTTGGTTCCACATGTACTTGTCATTATTTGGTTGCAGGCACTCAGAACAGGTACTTTTCAGTGTCCGAAAGCTCTATATGAAGGTTGGGCAACCTACCAAGTATGGCCAAATGACAAACCAACTTCACATTCAACAATATCACAGCTTCTGGAGAGGATGTGCAAAAGATGGGCACAATGAGTGGTTCGGCCGAACCACCCAAAGGCAAGTTAGCACCACCATTGTGCTTAGAATTGCATGGAGAAAACACCTACAAAAGATGGGCCTTCGATTCCACCAAAGGTGGTTCGGCCGAACCACACTTGGTGGGCCCCGAAGTAACCAACACCTGGGATGGACTCTATGACAAGTGGGGACCACAGTGGTGGGCCCACCTCACCAAAGGTGGGTCGGCCGAACCACACATTGTGGGACCCAATCTGCCACTTCATCCCACCAACTTCACCATCCCTCTAGAAGACCTGGGCTGGTCCCACCTGTCATTTGATGGTTCGGCTGAACCACTATTTGTGGGTCCCGAAGCTCAGTAGCACGCCAGCAAGGTGGAGACACCTTCTAAAAGGCGCTGGCTGGGCCCACCTGCCATAGGGGGGTCGGCCGAACCCCTCCTTGGGCCTAGCCAGGTTGGTTGGCACTGTACCGCCTTCCTCATGTTGAACATGTGCTGGAAATCCTCCACTCTTGATCTTAAGGTGGTTATATGGCGGTTGATCCAACGGTGCATGCTGGAGGTCACGCGGATCGCTGACGTGGCAATGGAGTAGCCCCTACTCCACTTCCCCCTATAAATACCCCCCATAGGTCTTCACTTTAGAGCATGATTCAAAGGAGAAACCACTATGTAGTAGCTTTAGCTCTGCTATAGTGTTGTGCTAGTTGGGAGAGAGTGAGGAAAGTCTTCAGGAAAAAGCCCTAGGCCTGTCGGGAGTCTTCTCTAAGGTGTACCTCAGCGGATGCGAATCTTCAAGTAAGTCTTACATCCAAGTCCCTCTAAGTATTTGATATTCTGGTTCTGGTATTTTAAGTATATACTGTCTTCACCCGTACATTGCTTTACTTAGTAAAGTGCTCTAGTCTCTCATGAAGGTTAGAGTAGTAAGTGTAGTGTAGACGTGGTGTCTAGACTATATCTTACCAGTGTAGGCCGCTTGTCGCACGGATTGTTTGTGTTAGCCAGCAAGTGGTGACAGCCTTGTCTGGTCTTCGTATTCCACCACGTGTGTAAGACAAGTTATTAAAATAGCAAGGCATCAAGACAATAGTACAGCTGCCTCGGGTAGGGGTTTTGTCTCCTACTGTTTCGCCTGTCGCCTCTTGTGAAGGGAGGAGCTGACTAAGCTCTTTATACTTAGAACACCAAAACCAAATATCTTTTGCTACATAGGTACCTCTCTACCTAGTTATCATAGATCCTTTGTCTCATCACTGGACGGCCTTGAACTACTTAAAACACTTCACGTTCCCTGTGGAAAAGCGGATACCTACTCCCGATGAAGGCTACATTGACTACTGTACGCTTGCGGTATATCCGTTTGCCACTTCTGGTGTCAACACTATACAAGAGAGCTACACAAAAGTAAATGCTCAAATGTAAAGGAGAGGGAGATAGTTATACCGCCAGTGAAGTGATGATATGAATTTCAATGCAATCAATCACAATAGACAAGAGCAGTCCTCGGTAGAGAGATGACACAAGATTTTTACCGAGGTTCATTTGCTTGCTGGTAAGCTACATCCTCGTTGTATCGATATACCCACTTGGAGGTTCACGCGCTAATTGGCATCACATGCCAAACCCTTCTCAAGGGTGCCGCACAACCAAAACAAGATGGGATCCACAAGCTACGCACAATCCACTAGAGTAGCCAATTGCGATCTCCCGCGGGGAAGGCTCAAGAACTGCTTACACTTCACCGATCGGAGGCGGAGACAATCACCAACTCTCCTCGACGATCCTCGCAGCTCCAAGCCATCTAGGAGTCGGCAAACTCCAAGAGTAACATGAGAATCTGCTGCGAAATCCACTCACCAAGTGCCTCTAGACGATCACACTCATGCAATGCACTTGATGCTCTCCAATCTCACCAAAAGATGATCTCAATCAAGTGGAATGTGTGAGAGAGGAGTGGAGAGGCTCACTAGCTTGCTATTTCAATGAAAATGTCCAAGAGAGAGCACAAGCCGCCCACTCCACTACTTATAGCCCCCACTCAATGATTTAACCATTACTCACTGTTTATGGGGGCACCGGACGCTCCAACAGGAGCACCGGACGCGGAACCCCCGGCATCCGGTGTATCGCCCGGAGACACGTGTACTAGTCGTTTAAACTTGCTCGCTGCGCGCGCTCATACCGGACGCGGAGACAGACACACCGGACGCTCCGCACTAGTGTCCGGTGACCATGCAGAGAGCTCCAAATGGCACCGGACGCGTACGGTGCAGGCACACCGGACGCTGCTCGGCGTCTGATGCTCCAACGGCTAAAAACTGCCCGCTCTGTTAGTTACACCGGACGCTGAAGCAGTTTCTACTGCGCGTCCGGTGATGATTTACGCGCGTCTGGTGAAAATCTTCACCGAACCAACCCGAGAGTACGGGGTTCACACCAGACGCGTCCGGTGCTACCCCACTGGACGCTCCCAGCGTCTGGTGCACATGTTTTAGCACTTTCGCTAAGTGTTATCCACCGGAAGACTTTGGCAAGTTTTCGGTGCACTTTTCTACATTGAGAATTCACCGAAAAGCGCTGAATCCTGCCTCACAAGCTTGGCAAGAGGGAGAGAGGACCCAAACTCCTCTCTTCCACTCAAACTTCACCCTGTTTCCAAAGACGCTAACACTCTAAAGTGTCTCTCACTTTAGTGCACGTGCGTTAGCATTTTTCAAAGATTTTTCCACGGATTTTGTTAGTGTCACTAGCATCTACATACATATGCAATGAACATGATCACCTAGTGGCACTTCGATAACCGCATTTCACGAACGATTTCTCCCCTCTTAATAGTACGGCTATCTATCCTAAATGTGATCACTCTCTCTATAGAGTCTTGATCACCAAAAGCAAAAGAACTCCTATTGGTTATACCTTTGTCTTGAGCTCCGAGCTTTTCTCCATCTTTCTTCCCATCACTTGATGAAGCTTGAGGGCACCTTTGATGATGGACTTATACCATTTGCATGGACACCATCATTGCCCCACACTTGTGGCCTCCACCGACCCGGTCCTTTTGCTTCATCTTGTCATTTGCTAATTATTCTCATGAAACACTTAGAGCAATATATTAGCAAACTAGGTTTCATCAATTACCCAAAACCAAACAAGGGCTTTCAGTTGCTTAAAAGCATCTTTCATCCATAGTTGCATAAATCATTAATCAATATTATAAATCATTATAGTTGGTGGTAGCAAACTAAGCTAATCTACCCATATGCAATAACCCATAGGTAACAAGGATACAAGATATCAATAATTCTAGGTAAAGTCCTTATGGGTTTATCATATTAGACACATGCATATGAAAAGGTGATTAAATGGTTATTAGGTAATAAGGGAACTCATGTTACACTTGCCTCCAAATGTTTGCTATCCAAACCTTCTGACTTCTTTTCTAGATCATCCTCGCGTAGATTCTTCTATCGATCACAACAACTAGCACAAGCTTCACATTCAAACCTAAAAATAGTACACCAAGCATTACAAAAATAAATTACAAAGGTTTCAAAAACATATGGCTTGTTCTATAATCATGTGAGCGCGAGAACTAAACGAAACAAGAACCTCAATTAAAAGATGTGAGAGTTGAAAGGTATATGTGGCAAGGATTGGATTAGATGAACAAGGCGGAATTTGGACTAGAACATATTTAATATGACAAAAAGGATTGAATATGTATTAGGTTTTTAAGCACAAGGTTTGGCTTTGGAGAGCATAATATGGAGTGTGGTAGGGATATGTTTAAGAGACTTGAATAGACTGCATTATAGAATAAGATTGAATTGATATACATGAGAAATAGTTATATGATGCTACCATGACTAATATAGAGTGACATATGAAGGTTGATAACAAGGATAGAAATTATTTGTGGTGAGGATGTAGTTTATGAGAGTTGATAAAACATGACTTGAAGAGGAGAAGTATGTTTAGTGGTCACAAGATCATGGTGGAGTGATGTGGTTTGATAGGATTAACTAAAATATAGCTCATGGTTCTATCTAGACAATTTAAATGATGTCCAAAATATAGAGAATATGCATGCAACATGTAAGGACATGTCACATGAAGAGGGCATGTCAATCAGAGATGCACTTAGCATAGAATAAATTTGTTAGTTGGTGTTATGCTAATAGGCACCATTGGAGGACAAGGATAGGATGATGGATAACATGTTATAACATTGGTAACAAGATTTATCTCTGGTTATAGAACATCACATGACAAAGATGGTGGTGGTGGTTAGGACATGTAGATCATGTCAAGTGCATGGAGACCATGGACTTAAGGTGGGAAGAGAGGTTACATAAATGGCTTGTGTTCCGAATATTCCTTAAAGATATGAGGAAATGATTTTGGATAAGTGAATAGGTTACTTTGGAACATATCATGACCAACCAATGCACTGAGGTGGATGCTAGATCAAAGGAAAACAATATTATGGCAATTTGTGCATCGGTTGACGTAACCGGCGATGGACAACAACAAATATGATTATAGATTGCATGGTTATAATAAAGACAAATGGAAATATATTTTGTGGGGTTTATGGTACTTTATGAGGGAGGTTATGGCCAAAGGAGGTGATGTTTTGACCATCCGTTGGTCGGAGAACATGATTGCAAGATGGGACTATGTGGCTGTTGGCATGGCAAGGGCAACGACACAATGGAGATTATAACTCAAGTCATGATTCGTATGATAGATCCAACTTTCAGGGATGTGTGTAGGTATATGAGACACAATGTGGTTGAAGGGCTTGATCACCGGAGCAACGAATCATCGGGAATACGCATGCCAACCAGCATCAGCGCGGCTGCAGGGCAGCAGGACAGCAAGCACAAGATAGGGGCATATCTCTTTCATAATTGATCATATAGCCATAAAACTTTGCAGAGGTGTGACCAACTATATAAAGGATAATATAGCCAAAGGGTTCATCAAGGGGTTCACTAGATCAACGAGAACTCCGCTGCCAAAAACAGGGTGATTGCTGTGTGGACAGTAGGAGTTGTAGACAATTAGGTCTCCATATCTCGGCCATCGTGGGTTAGATAGCCGAAAAAACTTGTGGGATCATGTTCAGGGATGTTATGAACAAGTATGTTCAATGGTTTGTTGATTTGGACAGTGGATTAGCGGGGAACGCCAAAACCACTCAGCGCTGCAATCTGCCCGGACAGCAAGAACAGCTGGCACGGAGATAACAATATCTCTAGATTCTCAACCCCTATGAAGAAACCATTTAGCAGGGACGTGTTCAAGGATGTGAAATACAAATTCATCAAAGGGTTTGATGATTTGATCAAAGGAACAGTGAGGAACGCCGTTGCCACACACAGCAGCGCTGCTGGCCGCCAGGACAGCAACACATACATCGGGTAAAATTCAACGGGGATCAACCATACATCATCAAAGGTACTTGATATGCAGAGGACAATATCAAAACATGATGGGATAGATGATTTAGGGTTCTCACCATGGGAATTGGTGGGGTGGAGCGGGGAAGCTCATCAACGATGGCCGGTGATGACAACGCGGTTCAACTGTGCATCCTTCTCGCGATGCGGTTGATCGAGGTGACATCCATGGTGACATAAGCCATCACCACGACTTGAACAGCAGGGAGGGTGATGATGATGTCCTCCAAATACTTGTTGGGTGCTTGGGAAGGGAAATCAAGGTGGCTAGATGGGGGTTCCAATCACCAAAACACTTTATTTTGATGGAGGGGAAGGAGAGGAAGGTTGGGGAATGATTGGGGCAGCCATGGGGGAGAAGGAGGGGCTGCAGGGGTGTTCCTCCTCTGTTATTGATGTGAGGAAGAGAGGGGTAGGCGTGAGGGGGCTATGGGGGAGGTATATGTGAAGGGGATAGGGTGGGAGACCAAAGGGTAGGTTGGCAAAGGGTCATGTCTTGATATTTTCATGCCTTGATTGATATTTTTGTGCAAGATGGAGAGGGTTTCAGGGGGTGACGTGGGAGAGGGGAGAGAGAGTGATAGAGGGATGGTTGGGCTTGATGTTGTACCATAAAAGAGGGGAGGATGGTTAGGTTTTGACCCATGGTGAGAGATAACTCAAAGTTTGAACCGGATTCGGTCCGAAGCGATATCGAAGGACGGAATGAGTTGGGTTGACCCTAGTAGCAAAAGAGAGTGATGGATGAATGGTTTAATAATGGGGTAACTTGTGGATTTGTCCCAAGAGAAGAGAAGATGGAATAGGAGTGTTGGGCTTGGCCCGCTAAATTTGCAGAGAGACGATAAGGGTTTTTGGGAAATTTAGCATTTCAAAACTGTGAGACCAAGGCTGTATGGTTTTCAAGGATGGTTTAAAAACAAGTTTGGCTTTGATTAAGAGGAGAAGAGGTGGAGGTGAAAGAGTCCTAGTAGTTGTTGCCTAGGGTGAGGAAAGAAAAGAAAGTCACAACTGAGATTATCATGGGTACATGACATGTGATTGACTTGACTTGAACTAAGTGATGATAGGATTGTGTGTGAGAGAAGAGATATAATGATTGGTCATCTAGCATAGATTTGGGATATGGAGAAGACTCGATATCAAAAGGATTAGGGGCTCAAATATAAGGAGGAGAAAGAAAGAACAAGTTGGGATGTGAATTGTTATGGTTTTAGAGAACATGAGCTCGGGTGTTTGGCAAGACAAAAGTTTGGAGATCAATCAAGGTTTTTGGAATAAGGATCAAGGTGTATAGTTTCCAAGGATTTAATCATAGATGGAAATAAAAACCCTATGCCCGTTTCGAAACTATTAAAATCATTTTTCATACAAAACACTATGCAGAGGCATGAATGCAACAAACCTAGGGCAAAGGACCGGGTCGGTGGAGGCCACAAGTCTAGGGCATTGACAGCATCCATGCAAATGGCATAAGTCCATCAACAAGAGGAGAAAGCCCTAATGACGGCATCCATGCAAATGGTCTAAGTCTGTTAGATATATAGTTTGTATATATCCTAGGGAGTCCTAGTCCTATGTAATTAGGGAGTCCTAGTCCTATGTAATTATGTTTACTTGTACTCCAAGTCATGTATGACTATATATATAAAGCCACCCAACCCCTAAGGGTATGAGGTGTTCCGCTATCCTTCTACATGGTACCAGAGCATAATTAGATCCTCGCTTCCGCCTAACCCCAGGCCGCCGCCGCCGCCTGCTCAGGCCGCCGCTGCCCTACCCTAGGCCACCGCCGCCGCCTGCTCAGGCTACCGTCGCCGCCGCCTGCTTAGGCCGCCGCTGCCCTACCCTAGGCCGCCGCCACCGTCTGCTCAGGCCGCCGCTGCCCTAATTCTAGGCCGCCGCCGCCTGTTCAGCCGCCGCCGCCGCCCCCCACCCCTGCCGCCGCCGCCTACCTAGGCCGCCGCCGCCATGCCTCCGAAGACGGATGACGCCCCAAAGACCGCCGACGCTGATGGTGCCACCGATCCCACACCGCCCGCCGCCCCTGCCTATGCCGCCATCAACATCAAGAACCACGTCCCCATCACCTTGCAGTTAGCCAACCCTAACTACACCAAGTGGTCCGCGTTCTTCAGGGCGCTCTGCGGCAAATTTCTCCTCCGTGGCCACATCGACGGCACCACACCCACCAACCCCACCGATCCGCTATGGGACGCAGCGGACTGCATCGTACGTGGCTGGATCTTCGGCTCCGTCTCCGACGACGTCCTTGACCTCGCCATGGCACAAGATCAGGACGCCAAGGCTCTCTGGGATGCCATTGCCGCCTTGTTCCAAGCCAACAAGACGCCTCGGGCCGTGTTTCTCAGCGAGCAATTCCACTCCATGACACAAGGCGACTCCAACATCGACCAGTACTGCCAGCGCATGAAGCAGGCTGCCGACGCCCTTCGCGACGTCAGCCAGACCGCCGAGGAACCCCGGCTTGTCTTTAATCTGCTCTGTGGGCTCAGCTCACGCTTCTCCAGCATGGCCGACGACATCGCCAACCGAGACGTGCTGCCCACCTTCGCCGCCGCCCGCAACATGCTGGTTCTGAAGGAACTTCGCCTCGCTAATGAGGAGACTGTTCTGAAGAACACAGCCCTGGTTGCGGGCTTTTCATCCTCCTCCTGTTGCAGCTCTGATGGCTGCCGCTCCTCGTCTTCCACCCCGCGCTCCCCTGCCAACCCACCTCCGCCTCGCCAAGGCGGTAACAGGGGCGGCAACGGGACCGGCAACCGCCGCGGTGGGCGGCGTGGACAGCAGCAGCACCAGCAGAACGGCGCCCCGCAGCAGCAGCCAGGACACCAGCAGTAGCAGCAGCAGCAGCCGCCCCCCGGACCATGGTACTGCTTCAACCCGGGGGTCGGCTTCCCTGCCGGGGGCGGGAAGTGGCGTCCTCCAGCCGGCGCTGGCCCGTACGGCTAACCTCCCCAGGCGCACACCACCTACACCCAGCAGCAGCAGGCGTGGGACCCTGCTGCCCTGGTCGCCGCCCTAAACCAAATGCAGCTTACCTAGGGTAGCGCTCCCTGGGTAATGGACACCGGTGCTACCTCACACATGAGCTCCAATGACAGTATACTCCTCTCTCGCTGCCTTCCTTCCTCCTCCTCGGTTGTTGTCGGTAACGGCAGCTCCCTACCGGTCACTTGCCAGGGTGACTCCCAGCTCGCAGATTCTTCATCCAACTTTGCTTTAAATAACATTCTGGTAGTTCCACATATTGTTCGCAATCTACTTTCAATCCGTCAATTCACACGTGATAATCATTGTTCCGTTGAATTTGACGCCTTTGGTTTTTCCATTAAGGATCCTCGGACCAGTCGGGTGATGCTTCGCTGCAATAGCTCCGGTGACCTCTACACCTTTCCCACCGCCGCCACCAGTCTCGCCTTGGCCGCCTCCACCGAAGCCGCCAGTTTGTGGCATGCCTGCCTCGGGCATCCTGGTCCTGCCGCCATCACCGGTCTCCAGTCCTTGCTTCCACATCTTAAGGCTGAGTCTAGTTTGTGCCATGCTTGTCAGTTAGGCAAACATGTTCGTCTACCATTTTCTAATTCCACGTCATGTACTACTGCACCCTTCGAGCTTTTACATTGTGATTTGTGGACATCTCCAGTTTCTAGTGTTTCCGGTCATTCATATTACCTTGCCATATTGGATGATTATACTCATTATTGCTGGACGTTTCCCATTCGACGCAAATCCGATGTGCATCAACATCTCGTGGATTTCTGCGCCTACGCACGCACTCAGTTCAGCCTCCCTGTTAAGTGCTTCCAAGCGGATAACGGCACTGAGTTCGTCAACAACGCCACTGCCCGGTTCCTCGCTGCCCATGGCATCCTCCTGCGCCTATCTTGCCCATACACTTCTGCTTAGAACGGAAAGGCAGAGCGCATCATCCGAACCATTAATAACATCATTCGCACCATCCTTCTTCATGCCTCCATGCCCCCAGCCTATTGGGCTGAAGCACTTAACACAGCCACATACCTTCTCAACCGTCGGCCCTGCTCGGCCGTCGGTGCCGAGATTCCCTTCTCCCGCATATTCGGTAAGTCTCCCGACCTGTCCCACCTTCGCGTGTTCGGCTGTCTGTGTTACCCGAACCTCTCAGCCACCTCCACCCATAAGCTTGCCCCCCGCTCCGCTACCTACGTCTTCCTTGGTTATCCCTCCTCCCACAAGGGATACCGCTGCCTGGACATCTCCACGCAGCGCATAATCATCTCCCGGCATGTTGTTTTCGACGAGTCATCTTTTCCATATGCCACTAACACTGCAGGTTCGACTCCGGCAAGCTCTCTTGACTTCCTTGATGACAATAGTGACTTTCTGCTGTCGCAGCAGGCTCCGCCTGGTGGGAGTGGCCCTGTGCCCCCGTCCGGCGCTCCGATCGACGACCCCGCCGTAATCGCCTGCGGCCCTTCGGTACCGCCAACACCGCCGCCGGGTCGCTTCGGCCGCGTCTACGAGCGGCGCCCTACTGCCCCGCCGGTCAGCGCAGCATGCCCGCCACCGCCACCGCCGAGTCGCTTCGGCCGCATCTACGAGCGGCGTCCTGCTGCCCCGCCGGCCGGCGCAGCATCCCCGGCGCCCTCTGCCCATGCACAGGCGCCCAGCGGCTCTGCCCAGGCGCCTAGCAGCCCCGCCCTGGCGTCCAGCGACACTGCCCAGGCGCCCGGAGGTCCAGCAGCCGCGCTGTAAGGATCGTATAGGCTAGAGGGGGGTGAATAGCCTATTAAAAATTCTAGCAATATACTAGACCACACGTTAGTAGATAAGCAAGCGAGACAAAGCGCTAGCTCTAGACTATTCTATGCAAGCCACCTATCACGACATGCTACTCACAAATGTAAGCACTCAACACGCAAGAAACCAACTCCTCCGAACCTAAGGAGATGGCACCTAAACAAGTAGTAGGCGCAAGGAAGAGAGATCGAGAGAATTATACCGATGGGCTTGATTGAAGTGAAGTCCACATGCCGTGAAGACAAATCAATGGGAAATATCCAATATGAAAACCAAGTGATCAATCCCAATAGAATACCAGAAAGACAAAAGTCCACTCGATGGTGGAGAAGACAAAGAACACTCGATTTTTTACCGAGGTTCACGTGATCGCCGTCACGCTACTCCTCGTTGTGGCACTGGTCTTCCTTGGTGGATTGCGAGCTAGGCTTCACACGCCAATCCCTCACCGGGAGCCGCTCACCAACACAAGAGAAGTGGTTTTCTTACCACGCGCAATCTACTAGAGTCGGTTTTGGCACTACGCCGGGGAATAACCGCAAGAACCCCTTACAATCAAGCCGGTGTAGCCTTGAACAATCACCAATCAAGCTTGCACCGAAACAACCTCCTCCAAGCCGCTAGGGACATGGCAATGTCCCAAGAGAATAAGAACTCAGCCTTGGCTTGCTCTCAAGTGCTCTAGAATGCAGATCACTAAGCAATAATGCACTTGAGGACTCAACACAAATGGATGAACAAGAGATGATCAATTGAGTGAGTGGGAGGCTTAGGATGCTCACAAAGAGTATGCAAATGATTCAAGTGTGCAAGAGAGTCACCAAGTGACCAGGGAAGGAGTATAAATACCCTTAAGTGCAATCCTAGCCGTTACCCACTGAAAAATAGCCGTTAACACGTTTTACAGGGCGTCGGACTGGTCTCGTCGGACCAATCCTTCGCGTCCGACGCTCGGATGGCTGCCACGTGTCAGCTGGAGTTTAACGTCGATCGTTCGATCTCAACGGTCGACTTCGCGCCAGATTTTACACCGTCGGACTGGGGGCGTCGGACTAAACAGCAGAGTCCGACGCCCTCTCTCAGTTCACTGTGCGCGTACCGTCGGACTCTTAAGCGAACACCGTCGGACCAAAGAAACGCACAGTCCGACACTTCCAGAGAGCTCTAGAAACGCTAAAAACCCGTCGGACTGCATCCGACGCTTGCCGTCGGACTAAACTCGGTTGTCCGACGCTCTCACAACTTGCCACGAGTCACTTGCCGCTGCTCGATACCGTCGGACTGAAGACGACAATGGTCCGACGCTCGGTAGACGAGTGTCTGACGCTTACTCACAGGTTAGAGCTAGGTTAAGGCGTCGGACTCTGGACAATAGTCCGACGCTGCCCCTTCTAACAGTCCGACGCTCACTTCTCAGCATTTTTCAAGTTAATTTCACACCCCTTGCTTCTATGTGCTAACACTCAAGGTCTTCAACAGTTGTGCATAGTGTGTTAGCATTTTGCAAACATTTTCCAAGGGTTTTCAAAGAGGTTCTCTAGGTTGGTTAGATCAATGCACATGAGATGCAACCCAGAGCACTTGAAAGTAATCCAGCACTCGTTCTCCCCTTAATAGTCGGCTATCTATCCTAAATGTGATCACACCCTCTAGGTGTCTTGATCACTTAAAGAAAAACCTATTTGAGGTTATACCTTTGCCTTCATGCCTTTGCTTAACACTTGATCATATCACTTCTTGTTCACTTGATCCATGGTAGAGCCATCTTGATCAACATAGTCTCCAAGCCTCCACACTCCATGGTTTGACCAACCTAAACCTTGCCATCACTTAGCAACTTAGGTTAGTCCTTAGGATGTCATTAATTATCAAAACCAAACTAGGGCTTTCAATCTCCCCCTTTTTGGTAATTGATGACATCCCTTACAAAGATAAGAGATAAGTTTGTTTTTGAACTTGTGAGCTTGTCCGAACAAGATTGTCATGTTTTTAGAAAGGACAAACAACACAAATTTGGTTTGGTGGCTATTTAGCTCCCCCTACATATGTGCATGAGTTTGGATTTGAAAGCTTGCACATATGCATATATAGAGAGTAAATTTCCACCAAGATGTGCTAGGATGGTTAGGATAAACCTTTGAAGCGTGATACCGATTGAAAATTTCATATCGAAGTTGCGGAAATCTCCATCCTTAGCACTTTTGATAACTAGATGATCACAAAACTTGAGCATACCGTGAGATCAACGTTATAGGCAATGCTCAAGAACCTCTTGTAAGACCACTTGTAAAGTACAAGATCATCTAGCTACCACCTAAGCATGCTAGTTATCAAGTCATCAAACAATTCTATACTAGCATACTCCACTCAAGAATATGGTAATATAATGTAAAAACATATGCAAGTGCATCAAACATATGTGAGTGCACATTCCAAATGCAATAACCAAGTTCATGAGTTTGCTCCCCCTTAAGGTTGCACATTCCAAATGCAACAACCAAGTTCATGAGTTTGCTCCCCCTTAAGGTGAGCTTATCTTAAGTAAAGGTTATGATTCAAAAATTGTTTTATCCCTTTACTTTGGCCTATTGCTCTTCCATCATCGGCCTAATGATGGTTCATCGCAAAGCTCAAGTTATCTCCCCCTTTGTCATTTTATCTTTGTGCTTTCTCCCCCTTGGCATCAAGTACCACAAAAGGGTCAAGTTAATGGAATGAGAGACTTTTGTAGTCAAATTTTGGTTCAATCTAGCAAATTTGTACAAGTGTCTTAACTCGGTTTGAACCAAAGACAAGCTTCTTCACGCCACTCGGGGTTATCTTGCCTATGTTGAGTTAAGCACTTAGTTACTCATTTAATTTAGATTCAACACTAGGTTTGCATCCCCATGAACAAGTTATATGCCATCACTAGATCAAGCAATAGTGATGCCATATAGACTTCAAAACCATTTTAGCTTTCATTGAATGACCTAGAGAGAAAAAAATCATGTCTATATGATCTAGCAAGTCCTAGCAAAGTATGAATGCACATGTCAAATAATGATACCTTTGCCTTGCTTGGAGAATAGACATATCATAAGATATTCATGAAGTGCATCAACACATGTTGGAGTAGTCAAGTATGTTCAACTCATTCCTTATCTTGCAAAATCTAGCTTCATCAAGTGGCTTGGTGAATATGTCGGCTAGTTGATTTTCGGTGCCTACACTTGTGATTACAATATCTCCTTTTGCTTGGTTATCTCTTATGAAATGGTGCCTCATATCTATGTGTTTGGTTCTTGAATGTTGCACCGGATTGGTTGTGATCTTCACCGCACTTTCATTGTCACATAGCAATGGAACCTTGTTGAATTTTAATCCATAGTCCTTCAAGGTTTGTCTCATCCAAAGCAATTGTGCACAACAACTTCCCGCACTAACATATTCGGCTTCGGCGGTAGAAAGTGCAACACTATTTTGCTTTTTGGATGACCATGAAACTAGAGACCATCCCAAGAGTTGACATGTACCGGAAGTGCTCTTTCTATCAATTTTGCAACTGGCATAGTTTGCATCCGCATAACCTATCAATGTGAAGTTGGAGCCCTTGGGATACCACAAACCAATGTTAGGTGTGCTCTTTAAGTACCTCACTATTCTTTTAGTTGCCTTCAAATGACTTTCTCTTGGAGAGGCTTGATATCTTGCGCACATGCACACACTAAACATCACATCTGGCCTAGAAGCGGTCACATAGAGTAGACTACCAATCATTGACCGATATTGCTTTTGATCAACCAATTCACCTTCTATATCCGGTTCCAAGCTTCCACTAGTGCCCATTGGTGTTGAGATTGCTTTTGCATTTTGCAATCCAAACTTCTTCACCATGTCCTTGATATACTTGTTTTGACTCACAAATGTGCCATTCTTCAATTGCTTGATTTGGAGTCCAAGAAAGTAGCTAAGTTCACCTACCATGGACATTTCAAACTCTTTGGCCATCATTTCTCCAAACTCCTCACAAAATGCTTGACTTGTTGATCCGAAGATGATATCATCAACATAGATTTGCATGATGAACAAGTCATTCCCGATCTTCTTAGTGAAGAGAGTGGTGTCAACCTTTCCCATCTTGAACCCTTTAGAGAGTAGGAAGTCCTTCAACCTCTCATACCATGCTCTTGGTGCTTGTTTCAAGCCATAGAGGGCCTTCTTGAGCTTGTATACATGGTTGGGCTTCTTATCATCTTCAAAACCAGGAGGTTGCTCAACATAGACTAACTCATTGATGTAGCCATTCAAGAATGCACTTTTAACATCCATTTGATAGAGCTTGATATCATGAGCACATGCATATGCCAATAAGATCCGGATTGCTTCCAATCTTGCCACCGGTGCATAGGTTTCTCCAAAGTCTAAGCCTTTAATTTGAGTGTAACCTTGTGCAACCAATCTAGCTTTGTTCCTCACAACAATCCCATCTTGATCTTGCTTGTTCCGGAAGACCCACTTGGTGCCAATCACATTATGTTTACTTGGTCTTGGAACTAATTCCCATACTTGATTTCTCTCAAAATTGTTGAGCTCTTTATGCATAGCATTTATCCAATCCTCATCTTTGAGTGCCTTCTCAATGTTGGTAGGCTTCTCTTGTGAGACAAATGAATAGTGCTCACAAAATAAAGCCACTCTTGACCTTGTTTGTACACCTCTACTAATATCACCAACAATTTGATCTAAAGGATGATCTCTTGCAATGTGAGTTGGTTGGAGAATATGAGATGAACTAGCATCTTGAACTTGGTCTTGATCTTGATCATGAGCTTGAGCTTGAGATTCACTTGAGCTTGCTTGATTTGCATCATCTTCCACTTGTACAATAGGAGGGATGACTTCATCATTATTATCTTCAATTTGTCTCGGTCTAATGTCACCAATGTCCATGTTCTTCATAGCATCAACTAATTGAGGTCCTCTTACATCATCTAGATTATCCATCTCTTCTTGAGACCCATTGGTTTCATCAAACTCAACATCATGGACTTCTTCAACTATCCCATGTGCCAAGTTCCATACTCTATATGCTTTGCTTGAAGTTGAATACCCAAGAAGAAATCCTTCATCACACTTCTTCTCAAATTTACCCAAACGAGTGCCCTTCTTTAAGATATAGCATTTGTAACCGAACACTCTAAAATATGCAATGTTGGGTTTTCTTCCATTCAAGAGCTCATAGGGTGTCTTCTTCAACATTGGATGACAATATAGACGGTTGCAAGTGTAGCAAGCCGTATTGATAGCTTCCGCCCAAAATTCATCACTAACATTATATTCACTTAGCATGGTTCTTGCCATATCAATGAGAGTTCTATTCTTTCTTTCGACAAGACCATTAGATTGAGAAGTGTACTTTGCCGAGAATTGATGCTTGATTCCTAGATCATCACAAAGCTCATCAACTCTTATATTCTTGAATTCATTTCCATTATCACTCCTAACTTGCTTCACCCTTGTATCAAACTCATTTTCACTTCTCTTGATGAAAGACTTAAAGGTTCCATACACTTTACTTTTGTCAACTAGAAAGAAGACCCAAGTGTATCTTGAGAAGTCATCAACTATCACAAAGCCATATTTTCTTCCTCCGATACTTGCATAAGTGGTTGGACCAAACAAATCCATATGCAATAGCTCAAGTGGACTAGATGTACTCATCATGCCTTTCTTAGGGTGTGTGTTCCCAACTTGCTTTCCAAATTGACAAGAACTACACAACCTATCCTTCTCAAAGTGTACATCCTTCAAGCCTCTAACCATGTCGTGCTTGACCAATCTACCAAGTTGCTTCATTCCAACATGTCCAAGTCTTCTATGCCACAACCAACTAAGACTTGACTTTGAGATCAAACATGAAGAAAGCTTTGCTTCACTATCATTGAAATCCACCAAGTATAGGTTCCCATATCTAAAGCCCTTGAAGATCAAGTTGGAACCATCCACACTAACAATCTCAACATCATCAATACCAAAGATGCACTTGAAACCGAGATCACATAGTTGTGCAACCGATAATAAGTTGAAATTGAGAGATTCAACTAGCAACACATTTGATATGCTCATATCATTTGAGACAGCAATCTTGCCTAATCCTTTCACCTTGCCTTTTCCATTGTCACCAAATGTGATAGAATCAAACTCTTGGCTACCATTTGTGTTGATAGAATTGAACATACTAGACTCTCCGATCATGTGTTGAGTGCATCCACTATCAAGCACCCAATGTCTTCCTCTGGCTTTATAATTGACTTACAAACAATAGATCAATTGGTTTTAGGTACCCAAGCATTCTTGGGTCCTTGGAAGTTAGTGACCAAAGACTTAGGCACCCAAATGGATCTCATCTGTGGGTTGCCTCTTGGTGTAACAATATACTTGCCTTTAACACCCTTCACTCCCTTGATGAGCATGTAACAAGAATCAAGGCGAATTGAAGTCGCACTAGCAAATTTGACTTGCTTGATCTTGTTGGCCATGCAATGTTGCTCATTATGCCCTACTTGCTTGCATCTTTGGCAATACCTACCATTGTTCCTCACAAAGCTAGTTTTGGGAGTCACAAAGGCGGCCTTGCCTTTCTTGGGGATATAGCCTAATCCCTCCTTAGAGTGACTAAATCTTTGGCTACCTAAGCACTTTAGCAAGCGGGCGTCCCCACCATAGGCATTGCCTAACGCGCAGGTGAGCTTGTTGACCTCCTCCTTGAGGTTTTTGTTTTCTACCACAAGTGAGGACTTAGAGTCATCAACTTTAGGTGAAATAGGAGTGGTAGAGCTGCAAGAGGGGTTAGTGACAACAATAGTAGAAGAAGGAATTGACATGTCACTAAGGATATCACATGATGAACCCATGTCACATGTCTTGATGGATGCCCTCTTCTTATTTTCGGCAACTAGAGAGGAATGAACTTTCTCTAGCTTAGAGTGAGCAACCTTGAGGTTCTCATGGGCTTCCATTAGCCTCTCATGAGACTTCAAGAGCTCATCAAAGGATTGCTCAATGGCTAACTTGCCTTTGCGCAATTCTTTGCACTCCTTTCTCTTGGCCTCAATGTAAGTACTGGCATCATCAAGCATGGACATAAGCTCATCACATGATAGCTCCTCCTCATCACTCTCATCATCGGATTGTACCTTGGATGGCTTGGCCATCAAGCATGTAGATGGAGTGTCGAAGAGAGATAGCTTGTTGTTGAGAGCAATGCTTGCCATAGCCTTCTTCTTGATGGTCTTGCTCTCATCATCACTATCATCATCATCGGTAGAGGCATCACTATCATCCCAAGTGACACAATATGATTGCCCCTTCTTCTTCTTCTTCTTCTTGAGAGTCACGTTCTTGTTCTTCTTCTCTTTCTTGTCCTTCTTCTTGCTCTTCTTCTTATTATCATCACTCTCATTGTCATTGTCACTATTGAGAGGACAATCAACAATGAAGTGATCCAAGCTCTTGCACTTGAACATCTCCTTGGCTCTTGCTTGTTTTTGGAGATAAACTTCTTCTTGCCTTGACCATAGCCCTTTCTCTTCATGAAACGACCAAACTTGCGTACTAGAAGAGCCATGGCCTCATCATCTTCATCATCACTAGAGGTAGATTCTTCTTCTAGCTCAAACATCTTGGCCTTGCCTTTGCTCTTGGAGGGTGTAGGTTTGAGAGCCACACTCTTTTTCTTCTTCTCCTCAACCACCTCTTCATTGTTCATGTCTTGGGTGATGATCTCACCGAGGATTTGGTTGGGCTTCTTAGTGCTCAAGTCTTCTCTTGCAAGCAAGGTCTTGATGATTGCAAATCTTGTGGGCAAGCACCTCAAGAACTTATGAGAGAAGTACTTGTCCTTGATGTCCTCACCCAAGCTCTTCAAGTCATTCACTATCACTTGTAGCCGGTTGAACATCTCCGGCACACTTTCATCTTCATTCATCTTGAAAGTGCCAAGGTTCTCTCTCAACATATATACCTTGCCATTCTTGACCTCTTGTGTGCCCTCATATGTCTCCTCCAACCGCTTCCAAATGTCATGAGCCAAGTCAAGATCCTTGATTTGCTCAAACACATGAGACTTAAGAGCGGTGTAGAGTGCATTGATTGCATGGGCATTGCACTCCATCTTTCTTTTGTCAACATCGGTGGGAGTTTGAGCATTCTCATACTCAATTTTTGTCTCCGTCACCTTCGACACATCGATATGCATGGTCATGAAATGCACTTTCATCTTCCTCTTCCAATGATCATAGCTTGTGCCATCAAACTTTGGCGGCTTCCCCAACACATTGATTTGAGCCATTTTTCACCACAAGGATGTTAAGCCTCAAACGATGGTGACCTCGGCTCCAATACCACTTGTAAGGATCGTATAGGCTAGAGGGGGGTGAATAGCCTATTAAAAATTCTAGCAATATACTAGACCACACGTTAGTAGATAAGCAAGCGAGACAAAGCGCTAGCTCTAGACTATTCTATGCAAGCCACCTATCACGGTATGCTACTCACAAATATAAGCACTCAACACGCAAGAAACCAACTCCTCCGAACCTAAGGAGATGGCACCTAAACAAGTAGTAGACGCAAGGAAGAGAGATCGAGAGAATTATACCGATGGGCTTGATTGAAGTGAAGTCCGCACGCCGTGAAGACAAATCAATGGGAGATATCCAATATGAAAACCAAGTGATCAATCCCAATAGAATACCGGAAAGACAAAAGTCCACTCGATGGTGGAGAAGACAAAGAACACTCGATTTTTTACCGAGGTTCACGTGATCGCCGTCACGCTACTCCTCGTTGTGGCACCGGTCTTCCTTGGTGGATTGCGAGCTAGGCTTCACACGCCAATCCCTCACCGGGAGCCGCTCACCAACACAAGAGAAGTGGTTTTCTTATCACGCGCAATCCACTAGAGTCGGTTTTGGCACTCCGCCGGGGAATAACCGCAAGAACCCCTTACAATCAAGCCGGTGTAGCCTTGAACAATCACCAATCAAGCTTGCACCGAAACAACCTCCTCAAAGCCGCTAGGGACACGGCAATGTCCCAAGAGAATAAGAACTCAGCCTTGGCTTGCTCTCAAGTGCTCTAGAATACAGATCACTAAGCAATGATGCACTTGAGGATCACTCAACTCAAATGGATGAACAAGAGATGATCAATTGAGTGAGTGGGAGGCTTAGGATGCTCACAAAGAGTATGCAAATGATTCAAGTGTGCAAGAGAGTCACCAAGTGACCAGGGAAGGAGTATAAATACCCCTAAGTGCAATCCTAGCCGTTACCCACTGAAAAACAGCCGTTAACACGTTTTACAGGGCGTCGGACCGACCGTCGGACTGGTCTCATCGGACCAATCCTTCGCGTCCGACGCTCGGATGGCTGCCACGTGTCAGCTGGAGTTTAACATCGATCGTTCGATCTCAACGGTCGACTTCGCGCCAGATTTTACACCGTCGGACTGGGGGCGTTGGACTAAACAGCAGAGTCCGACGCCCTCTCTCAGTTCACTGTGCGCGTACTGTCGGACTCTTAAGCGAACACCGTCGGACCAAAGAAACGCACAGTCCGACACTTCCAGAGAGGTCCAGAAACGCTAAAAACCCGTCGGACTACGTCCGACGCTTGCCGTCGGACTAACCTCGGTTGTCCGACGCTCTCACAACTTGCCACGCGTCACTTGCCGCTGCTCGATACCGTCGGACTGAAGACGACAATGGTCCGATGCTCGGTAGATGAGCGTCCGACGCTTACTCACAGGTTAGAGCTAGGTTAAGGCGTCGGACTCTGGACAATAGTCCGACGCTACCCCTGCTAACAGTCCGACGCTCACTTCTCAGCGTTTTTTAAGTTAATTTCACACCCCTTGCTTCTATGTGCTAACACTCAAGGTCTTCAACACTTGTGCATAGTGTGTTAGCATTTTGCAAATATTTTCTAAGGGTTTTCAAAGAAGTTCTCTAGGTTGGTTAGATCAATGCACATGAGATGCAACCTAGAGCACTTGAAAGTAATCCAACACTCGTTCTCCCCTTAATAGTCGGCTATCTATCCTAAATGTGATCACACCCTCTAGGTGTCTTGATCACTTAAAGAAAAACCTATTTGAGATTATACCTTTGCCTTCATGCCTTTGCTTAACACTTGATCACCTCACTTCTTGTTCACTTGATCCATGGTAGAGCCATCTTGATCAACATAGTCTCCTAGGCTCCACACTCCATGGTTTGACCAACCTGAACCTTGCCATCACTTAGCAACTTAGGTTAGTCCTTAGGATGTCATTAATTATCAAAACCAAACTAGGGCTTTCACACGCCCAGTACTGCTGGGGAGTTCGACAGCGGTGCAGTACCTCCTTCCGGTACTTTTCGTCCTTCGACTCGGCTCCAGACGGGCGCCATCACACCCGTCGACTACAGCAGTGCCTTCGTCACCACCGCCTCACCGCTGCCACGCGACTACCGCAGCGCCCTCGCCGATCCACAGTGGCGTGCGGCCATGGCCGACAAGTACCAGGCGCTCATCGACAACGGCACCTGGCGCCTGGTTCCTCGCCCTCCCCGCGCCAACATCGTCACCGGCAAATGGATCTTTCGGCACAAGTTCCATTCTGATGGCACGCTCGCTCGCCACAAGGCGCGCTGGGTGGTTCGCGGGTTCTCCCAGCAGCATGGCATCGACTACGACGAGACGTTCAGTCCAGTCGTCAAGCCGGCCACGATCCGCATCGTCCTCAGCAATGCCGCCTCGCGCTCCTAGCCCCTACATCAGCTTGACGTGAAGAATGCCTTTCTTCATGGTCATCTTGATGAGACGGTCTATTGTCAGCAGCTGCCCAGCTTCGTTGATCCCTCGGCGCCTGATTACATGTGTCTGCTGCAAAAGTCGCTGTATGGCCTGAAGCAGGCTCCCCGTGCTTGGCACCAGCGCTTCGCCGCGCATCTTCGCACACTTGGCTTCCGCCCGTCTGCCTCCGATGCATCTCTCTTTATTTATAAAGAGACTGATGGTGTCACCTACCTGCTGCTCTACGTCGACGACATCATCCTGACGGCCTCGTCTTCTGCACTCCGTACTCGCATCACAGAGCATCTGCGCTCTGAGTTTGCGATGACCGACCTCGGCGAGCTCCACCACTTCCTCGGCATCTCCGTCACGCGCTCCTCCGATGGCCTGTTCCTGTCTCAGCGTCAGTACGCTACCGAGTTGCTCCAGCGCGCTGGCATGGCAGAGTGCCACCCTACGTCAACACCAGTGGACTCCAAGGCCAAGCTGTCTGCCTCTGATGGTGCTCCTGTCGCCGATCCGTCTGAGTATCGCCGCCTCGCTGGTGCTCTCCAGTACTTGACTTTGACTCGACCGGATCTGGCTTATGCTGTTCAGCAGGCGTGCCTCTTCATGCATGATCCTCGCGAGCCGCATCTCGCGTTGGTCAAGCGGATTCTTCGATATGTCAAGCGCACCCACTCCACCAGGATTCACATTGGGACCGGCCCTGTCCAGTCCATCACCGCGTATTCCGACGCTGACTGGGCCGGGTGTCCCGATTCTCGGCGTTCTACTTCTGGCTACTGCGTCTTTCTCGGTGACTACCTGGTGTCATGGTCCTCCAAGCGGCAGTCTACTGTTTCTCGCTCTAGTGCTGAAGCGGAATACTATGCTGTTTCCCAAGCCGTCGCCGAGTGCTGCTGGGTGCGCCAGTTACTTCAGGAGTTGCATCTGCCGCTATCCTCTGCCACTGTTGTCTTCTGCGACAACGTCAGTGCTGTGTATATGACAGCTAACCCTGTCCATCACCGACGGACCAAGCATATTGAGATCGACATTCACTTCGTCCGCGAGAAGGTTGCGCTTGGTGAATTTCGCATGCTACATGTGCCATCCTCCCATCAGTTCGCTGACATCATGACTAAGGGCCTACCTGTACAGTTGTTTATTGAGTTTAGGTCCAGTCTATGCGTCCGAGATACTCCCGCTTCGTCTGCGGGGGGATGTTTGATATATAGTTTGTATATATCCTAGGGAGTCCTAGTCCTATGTAATTAGGGAGTCCTAGTCCTATGTAATTATGTTTACTTGTACTCCAAGTCATGTATGACTATATATATAAAGCCACCCAACCCCTAAAGGTATGAGGTGTTCCGCTATCCTTCTACAAAGTCCATCATCAAACGGTGTCCACAAGCTCCATCAAGGGTAGAGAAGGAAGATGGAGAAAAGCTAGGAGCTCAAGGCAAAGGTATAACCAATAGGAGCTCTTTTGCTTTTGATGATCAAGACTATAGAGAGAGTGATTACATTTATGATAGATAGCTGTACTATCAAGAGGGGAGAACTCGTTCGTGAAATGCGGTTATCAAAGTGCCACTAGATGCTCGTACTTATTGCATATGCATGTAGATGCTAGTGACACTAATGAAACCCGTGGAAAACAATTTGGAAAATGCTAAGACATGTGCACTAAAGTGAGAGACACTTTGTGGTGTTGGCACCTTTGGAAACAGGGTGAAGGTTGAGGGTTAGACAGGGATTTGGGCCAAACTCGCAGAATTCAGCGCTTTCGGTTATATCTCTTTGTAGAAAAGTGCACCAAATACTTGCCGAAGTTTTCCGGTGGCTAACTCTTAGTGAAAGTGCTAAAACGTGTGCACCGGACCCTGGGAGCATCCGGTGGACGCGTCCGGTGTGAACCCCGTGCTCTCGGGTTGGTTCAGTGAAGTTTTCACCGGACGCGTGGTGAACACTGTTCACACGTCCGGTGTAACTGACTAGGCACACAACAGAGAGCCGTTAGAGCAGCGGACGCTGAGGAGCGTCTAATGACCCTGCACCGGACGTGTCCGGTGAGCAAATGAGCCCTCTGGAACCTCTCTGGAACTGCACCGGACACTGGCGTCCGAGCGTCTGGTGTGACGGTGGACGCGTCCGATGTAAGCGCGTGCAGCGAGCAAATTCAAACGGCTAGTACACGTGTCGCCGGGCGGTACACCGCACAAGCACCGGACGCGTCCGGTGTGAACTAACTGCGCGTCCGGTTCCGCTGAAAACTGTGGGTAACGTTTGGATTTTGAGTTAGGGGCTATAAGTAGTGGAGTGTCCGGCTTGTGAGACTTGTCTTTCACATTTTCATTGACTCTACAAGCTAGTGAGCTCCTCCACTCCTCTCTCACACATCCTATTTGATTGAGATCAATCTTTTGGTGACATTGGAGAGCATCAAGTGCATTGCATTCATCTAGAGACACTTGGTGATTGGATTTCGCAGCAGGTTTTTCTTGTTACTCTTGGAGTTTGCTGACTCCTAGATGGCTTGGGGCTGCGAGGATCATTGAGGGGAGTTGGTGATTGCCTCTGCCTCCGATCGGTGAAGTTGTAAGGGGTTCTTGAGCCTTCCCTGCGGGAGATCGCAACTGGCTACTCTAGTGGATTGTGTGTAGCTTGTGGATTCCTATCTTGTGTTGGTTGTGTGGCACTCTTGAGAAGGGTTTGGCATATGATGCCAATTAGCGCGTGAACCTCTAAGTGGGTGTACTGCTACAACGAGGAGTAGCATGCCGGTAAGCAAGTGAACCTCGGTAAAAAATCATTGTGTCAATCTCTTTGCCGAGGATTTCTTGTCTATTGTGATTGATCATATTGGTATTCATTTGATCACTTCACCGGCGGTATAACCTTCTTCCTCTCCTTTACATTTGAGCATTTACCTTCTTGTACTTACTTTTGTGTAGCTCTCTTTTGTAGTTGCTCATCTAGGAGTAGAGTAAAGTAGTGACTTAGCTTCTTGTGTGTGAAACTAGAGACAATAGCCTAGAACGGTTAGGTGGCTTGCATCTTTTAGTGGGCTATAGCAAAATTCTCTTCGCCTCATATTTATCTAACCAGTTTGCTTAAGTATTGTTTGTAGAATTTTGTAGGCTATTCACCCCCTCTAGCCATTTAGGACCTTTCAAGAAGTCTGTGGAGGAGCCGGGCTTGTCGGCGACCTCTTCTGCTGTATTCTTCTCCGCTCTTATCAGTAATTGTTGACACCAGAAGTGGCAAACGGATATACCGCAAGCATATGGTAGTCAATGTAGCCTTCACCGGGAGTATTCCAGGTATTGTATTTTCCACGGGGAACGTGAATGTTCTAACTAGGTTCAAGGCCGTCCAGTGATGAGACAAAGGAGCTATGATAACTAGGTAGAGAGGTTCTTATGTAGCAAAAGATATCTGGTCTTGGCTTTCTAAGTATAAAGAGGTTTACCACCTCCTCCCTTTACAAGAGACGACAGGCGAAACAGTAGGAGATATAACTCCTACCTGAGACGGCTGTACTATTGTATTGATGCTCTGCCGTTTTAATAACTTGTCTTACACACGTGGTGGAATACGAAGACCAGACAAGGCTGTCACCACTTGCTGGCTACCACAAACAATCCATGCGACAAGTGGCCTACACTGGCAAGATATAGCCTAGACACCACATCTACACTACACTTACTACTCTAACTTTCATGAGAGACTAGAGCACTTTACTAAGTAAAGCAATGTACAGGTAAAGCAAGTATATACTTAAAGTACCAGAACCAGAATATCAAATACTAGAAAGACTCAAACGAAAAACTTACTTGAAGATTCGCATCTGCTGAGGTACACCTTGGAGAAGATTCCCAACAGGCCTGCGGCTTTCTCCTGAAGACTTTCCTCACTCTCTCCCAACTAGCACAACACTATAGCAGAGCTAAGCTACTACATAGTGTTTTCTCCTTTGAATCATGCTCTAAAGTGAAGGCCTATGGGGGCTATTTATAGGGGGAGGTGGAGTAGAGGCTACTCCACTGCCACGTCATCAATCCGCGTGAGCTCCATCATGCACCGTTGGATCAAACCGCCATATAAACGCCTTAGGATCAAGGGTGGAGGATTTCCAGCACATGTTCAACATGAGGAAGGCGGTGGAGGTTCAACCGACCTGGCTGGGCACAAGGAGTGGTTCGGCCGAACCACCCTATGGCAGGTGGGCCCAGCCAGGGTCTTCTAGAAGCTTTCCTATGACTGTGGAGTAATGCCGAGCTTTGGGGCCCACCAAGTGGGGTTCGGCCGACCCACCTTTGGTGAGGTGGGCCCACCACTGTGGTCTCCACTTGTCATAGAGTGTGGCTATGTACTTGTTTTGCCTTGATCTTGTCGATTCACACCTGGATCCATGTGCTTTGCTCTTTAACCATTGATTGAAAACACACTTGTGATCCAAGGGTGAAAATGGACTCCAGGGGGTGTGCCACGGATTGTACCACGTCACCAGAGTCCTGTGGGCCCCATGCATGGTTCGGCCGAACCATCTTTGGTGGAACCAAAGGTCCATCTTCTGCAGGTGACTTCTTCATGCAATTCTAAGCACAATGGTGGTGCTAACTTGCCCATGGGTGGTTCGGCCGAACCACTCATTGTGCCCATCTTTTGCTCATCGTCTTCAGAAGCTATGATATTAATGATTGTGAAGTTGGTTTATCATTTGGCCATACTTGGTTGGTCGCTCAACCTTCATATAGAGCTTCCAGACACTGAAAAGTACCTGTTCTGAGTGTCTGCACCAAATAATGACAAGTACATGTGGAACCAAGTTATTTGTACCTAAGTCACTATGTGTTTGGTGGTTTCCTTCCAGAAAGAATGCCTTGTTGACGGTTTTGATGGGGTAAAAACATGGTATAACTACCATCAACAAAATCCCCCACACTTAAGTCTTTGCTCGTCCTCAAGCAAAGGTTAGAGAGAATGATAAAATGTGATTATGACATTTTCAAGGTATTAGCAAACACAAAGCTTTACTCAAGATATATCTCATACAAGTGGGTTATGTGGTATTGTCTAGCATATATCCTTTAGATGTTGAAAAATGGAATAGTTCTCAAAGCAAAGTCATCTTTCCATTTTCATATCCTTAGCACTTAGAGTTTTTTTTATAATGATTTTAAAAGAAAGCACATAGTTCATTCTTACTTCTCAAATAGTATACTCAAGTCACTCAGTAGGTATATGATTCCTCACCAAGGCACAACATCAGATTGCCTTCTTTTGTTTCATCCTACATCTATCAAGCTTATGTGGAGCTCAGGTAGGGATAAACATGATAGCATACTTGCATTGCATTTATTGTAAAGTCAAAACAAGGATCCAAGGAGAAGACTATCATAATCCTAGATCAAGATGTGCACGTGTGTGGAAAATGATGGAATGTAATGCTCCTTTATTTGATAAGATCTCTCTCTACTTTATTTTATTTGGGACATGGCTAGCATTTTTTTCTCAAAGTAATGGACCTTCATGTGTCCACTCTCTTTTTTTAATAAGGTAATGGACCTTCATGTGTCCAATTTTTTTAATAGCCTTTGTGTCTCATCTACTAAGTCATACTAAGAGAGATATTCTAAACTTTAAAGCATGAGGCATATTTATGATGGAGATGGATGGCATGTTTTTGCGTACTTCCAGTGTAGAAGCAGAATGTGTATATGTGGTGTGTGTGTGATCTTGATCTTGGGACTATGTCATAATTCTCAACTAGGGTCAACAAGGTTTGACCAAACTCAACACAAGTACAAGTAGCATATATAGAAGGGTTTTGAATCATGGTATGAACATATATCGCTTTGGTAGGAATTTCCTTACTATTGAGGAGTAAGTGACACTATGGTTTTATGACATTTTCAAAATAAATCTCTAAGCACTTTGAATAGAAAAGGTATGAATCATGAGCTAAGAACTATATCACATTTATCAACAACTAAGTTAATATGATATTCCTATCAAGATATGTGACCCACAAGCATAAGCATATGCAAGAATTAGACTTTGTGACGCTTTTACCCTTTAAATATCATAAATCGTGTCACATTTTATTTTCATATGCAAGTCTTCTTGTTTTTATTTTTATTTTATTTCATCTAAGGAAAGCAAATAAAAAGTAAAAAGGAAAGAATAGAGGGGAGTAGGAGTGGCAAACCAGTCGGGAAGCAAGTAGACGCCGGGTGGATGCTGACTAGTGGGTCCAGAGGTCCCAGGTGGGGTCGGCCGACCCCACCATAGAGCTTCTGGCCACTCCAGTGATTGCCATTAAAATCCTCACCCTTGAAGGTGCTCCTGCACTTGCGTTTTTCTGTTTTGTGTTCATGCGCCCGTCGCCTGACCTGCCTTTAAAGGCTTCTTGGGACAGGTTTCGTCGAGCCGACGTGTCTCATCGTGGTGCGTTCAGAATTGTTCTGAGTGTGTTGGGGAGGTCACTGACCTCCCCCCACACTTGGCTTGCTGCATACTGGATCAGAGAGACAAAGGAAATGTCAAGTGCAGGGGCCCTGCTGGTGGCAACACACCAGCAGAACCAAAATTTTATTAAACATAGGCACAATTTACTAGGGAATAAACCTAGCTAAATACCTATCTTATTTGTGAAGAGATTTTTTTAGATATCTAGCGTGAAAAGTAGATGACTGTTGGCATTTCTTAACGTCATTACAAAAGATAGACTAAAAGTCCATCCCCGGCAACGGCGCCAGAAATGCTTGTTGGCGTTTCTTAGCATTACTACTAAAGATAGACTAAAGGTCCGTCCTTAACAATAATACTAGAAACATAAGTTGACATTCCCAACCACCATTACTTCAAAAAGGTAACCCTTGGCCCTTAGTGGCGCCGGCCTAGGTAATGCAGTCTGGTAATAGCAGTTAGAAGTGCCGGATTGGCCTTCCTAACCGTCATTACTTACGATATGCAAAACTGTGGCATGGCGCCGTGGGGTGCAATAAGAATTACAATCCTTAAGTAACGGTACTTAGGTACGCCAATCGATAGCTCAGTAAGAAATAAGATTACTCTGCAAGCACACAGAACTATCATTGTAGCACTTCAACCCGTGAGTATTCAAGGGTGTCATATTTATAATTTCCCATAGGAGGGCATGATGAATTTCATCTAGCTTTTGGTATAAACATGATCACTTATTGAATGCATAGGTAGGCATAGCATAAGCAGGGGTTGAATCAAGTTTATAAGATAGTGGACACATGCATCGGAGCAACCTCAAGAATAAAAAGAAAAAATAAAGAATTAAAGAATACAACTAACGGAGCAGGCTTTGGTCGTATACAGCTATGCAAAGAATAGCATTTACATCTAACTAGCAAGACTAGAATCAGGACTAAGTCTGGGATGATTGGGAGATCCCCGCAGCTGGTCTGCCAGCCGATAGAGACTTTCCGAACTCCTACTCAATACCCGAACGTGGGGGAGTGCTAGGGATGGACAGGGCTGTCACCACCTGCCCACCTACCCCTCTGCCCGTGGGGTAGCGACATATTCGCTAATCTCCGCATACCCGAACACCATGTTCGCGTAATTGGAAACAACTCCTAACCTCCCGGGACCCCAACCCTTCGGATTGACAGGCTCGGCTAGGAGCAACCATGACAGCACAACGAACTATTATCCCATCCATAGTTCTTCCTCTATTCCTACTAATTCGATGAATGATGAAGAACTTTGATGAACATATCAAGAACATAACACATAGACTATGAACTAGTTCATATGCCATGATCATAATATGAACAAGATTATACTCTAATTAAGATGTATCGCTATAAACATAAGATGAGAACTTGCTCATAGAGGAGAATAGAATTATATTCATACCAAGATGTTCTTGATTCCTCCAAGGAGACAAGCTCTCCTTGATAGCTTTGCCTTGCTCTACTACTAAGCTAGAGAGAACAAGTATGAAATGTGAGGTGTAGTGCTCCAAATATTGGTGTGTGTGAATGATGAAGGAGCACCATCTATTTATAGCTAGAGTAGGGTGGTTTGGCGTCTCTAAGTTTGGAAGGAGGTGAAACCGCCCTTGGGAAACCACCTACAGCACCGCCTCCTAAGACTGGGCCCGGGAGGCCCCACTAGGGGGGCTGCCGCACCTGGGGGTGGTCGGTCCCCTGGCTGGGCCCACTGGCCACCGCCATCAGGTGGTCGGTTGCTCCCTGGGCCTGAGCCTCTCCCGTGGTTACGGATGGATCTAGTTCATTGTTTGAGATGGGCTTTCTTCTTTTCTTGGTTTGCGCCTTCTCTGAATATGTTTCCTGGAAGTGCGCTTTCTTGTGGATTTTATGCATTTCCACGTGTTAGACCTGCATGTCATATACATAACAAAACTCGTGGAAGGATTAGATAAAAGCCCTACCTTCTATTTGTTTTAGTATTAAAATGATGTTGTATTTTAGTTGCTAAGGACCGCCAACAACTCCCCCACACTTGGTCCTTTGCTCGTCCTCGAGTAAAGTGCTACAGACCAAATGGGTTCTTTTTTCCCTGTCAAAAGAATCTGCATACAGGATATTCCAAGCTTCACCTGGATTTATGAACTTTAAAGTGTCTACCGAATCACCTTGAGTAATTGAAAAATGGAATAGCTTGGAATTAAATTCTCTTACTCTTGTCTTTGCATAGAGACCTGGGTTTTGCAAGATTTTGAAAACATAAAGATAGCTTGTGTTCCTTGAATGATTCTCTCAAGTCACTCATTTTTTGTAAGTGGTTTCTCACCAAGGCATGAAAAGGTGATGCCTTCACTTTGATCATCCTACCTCTAAGAAGGCTTATCTGGAGTTTTAGGTAGGAATGAGAAATGAGAAGGCACACTTACTCGGTATTTGTTGTCAAGTCAAACCCCAGACCATACCGAAGGGAGTGCACCATACTCCTAGATCAGAATGTGCATGTGTGTGGAAAGTATGAAGGTGGAAACCTAATTCTAAATCTTTTTGGTACTCCATGCATCATGATTCTCCTTGGATAAAACTTAGGAAGATATGGGCTATAAGATCTTCATTTTTTTTGAATGGGTATTTGAACTTTCCTTTCCCGTTTATTTTCTTATGCCCCTTTGGCATGATCTTCTTTTTTTTAACATAGCCCCATATCTTTTATTGGCATATGAAAAACTTTTAAATAAGGAGATATCATGATGATAGATGAATGGAGTAAAACTTTGTAGAAGGAATGCATGGTTCTTAGGATGAGAACCAACATCTTTTTATTTGGAGGAGAAAGCTGTGCAACTCTCAGTGTAAGAGTTGGTGGATGGATGAAGTGCATGTTTTGCGCAACTCTCAGGGTGAGAATTGGCTTTATTTGGTGGGTGCAAGTGAATTCTGATCTCTTGAGTATGAAACATCTCTCAATAGCGGTCAGAAATTTTACCAAACTCAACACAAAATAAGTGGCATATGTAGAAAGTTTCATCAAATAGAATCATATATGGCCTTGGTAGATATTTATCAATCATTCAAGGAGCATGCTATTGAGTTTTTGTTTTTGTAAGATAAATCCCAAGTACTTTGCAAGAATGAGCAAGCATCATGTCATCCTACTATATCTCATCCGTCAATTACTTAGATAGAAACGGGGTCCCTAAACAGTGTTCATAAATCTATAGGAATTTTAGCAGGGAATAAAAAGTATGCAAATATTTCAAATGTAGGGAGACAAGTTTTGATGGAGTATGAAGGGGACATCATTTTAAATTTTTATTTTAAAAACTTTTCAGAATGAGAGAGGGGAAAAGTTGCACAAACCGAATTTTGATTTTTGTTATTGTGCAATTGTCTTGGAGAGTCCTCCCCCCCACACTTGTTTTCTTTCCTGTCTTGGTTAGTCACAATATATATATGGTGAAAACAAGTGCTCATCATAAAAACTTTATTTCATTGATAAACTCAAATAGGCACATTTACATTGATGGTAAAGGATCGTGAAAAGAAGAAGTGTGCCTAATTATTCGTGCAGCAGGTGCATTCTAAAGATACTCAAGATGATGCTTAACTCCTAGGGCTTCAGTGACTTTCCTTAGCTTAAGATTGAACTTGAAGCGGAAACTATTAATGTCATCGCTAAGGTTCCTAATCTCTGCGTTCTTGGTCTCTATGTCGTCTTCTAAAGTCCTAAGAAAAGCACGTAAGCTAGCATGTTTGGCTATGAGGTCATTGATGAAACTAGAGTCGTCTTCATCGTCACTGGTTTCGTACTGTCCTGCACGACGTTTGATGGATGGCTGAGGTAAATGCCTCCTAATCCTAGGAAAGGTGCTAGCGGATGCTGCCTTTTTGGCCGAAAGAGCAGGCTTGCTAGCCGACTTTTCACCATTATGCATGCTAGTCCCACTACCGCTAGGGGCTTTTCTCTTGAGGCCTAGAGCACTGATGGTAGGATGGGCAGCAGCAGTCTTCTTCTTGGCGCCTCCTTCGGGTGCTGGCAAGATCGCTAAAGGCTTCTCCTTCACAACACGGGCTTCTTCCCTTACGAATGAACTCTCTTGGTAAGGTGCTATGTCTAGGTTCGCTATGGCCTTTGAAGCATTGATCAGCGAGAGGGCGTAGCTAGACATGGTCGGCACTTCAAGATGGGAGAGCTTAGCAAGCTTTGCAAAAGGGAGAGGAGAGAGGTTGGTGTGAGGAAAAGAGAGGCCTATGAGGGTTTAAATAGGTGCTTCTGCGATCTCTGGTAAGGAAACAACTTGATCGTAACCATGAACGCGATGCTGGAAAGATCAGAGGGAGGTACGAAAAAGTTTGGCACAGATTGGTCCAGCTAGGGGGGCGGTCGGTCCCCTGGGCCCACCAGCCGGCCTCTGCTTTCTGGCCAGGTGCCATGCTGACTGTGTAGACCCCTATCCTGGTTACGATCAGGCTTGATGCGCAGTGAATCAGAGTGATAGTGTGTGTGATTGAGTGTGGGTAATGACTGATATTCATGAGATTATGCTCAATATCACACTATCATGCATTTATGAGAAAGTATTTCTATGATCATAAAAATATTTATATGCATGAAAGAAGATTGTCGCACCCAGTTTTGCATAACAAAACCAAGTACACATATATGCGTGCCCAGGAAGTTCGAACGCACACATATAATACAAATTGCATAATATCAAAAGTAAAGTACTTTATTACATCGAATATTCATTACATTATTCATAAGTCTTGCTCAAAGGCAACATTATTACATAAACGGAAACATGACCCATGTTGCCACAGGGACCACTGACTGGGGGAAAAATAACTAGAAGTCCTGGGATTCTCCTCAAATCCACCATCTATTACCCATCCGGGATTTTCATTGAAATTATGACAAGTGTAAGCGCACCATGCTTAGCAAGTATTACAAAGGGTTCATGAGGCTCAAAAGGCTTGACTCTGTTTAACAGCAGTTCGCAATTTTAAGTTGATCAAATTTTAAACTTACATCTACTTTTAGTGAGTAAATCCCATCCCATTAGTATTATTGTAATTAAGTCAACATCTTATCATATCCAGTGTATAAGGTAAACCAGAACATAATCAAGAAGGATCCAGGCCGCTCATGTCCGTGAGCTCGGCTGATATATCAGGTTAAAGAATTCTGCAGAATTTGTACAACTTTACCCACCGAGTCGTGATTCCCAGTTGCCGGGGGTCATGAGCCCCACTAGACCTCCTCTATGGAAGAATGACAGGGTTTCACTACGAAACCTTTCACTAGACACCCTAACAAGTTAGTGGCCGCGAGGTTTCAATGGCAAGTGTGCACAGACGTATCCTCCTCAAAAACATAAACAAGTGTAAGTGGTCGCGGCACTATACACGAGGCGGGAACATCCGTGACCCCACGAGGCACCCCCCCTCTTGCACCTTCCGGTAACCACTAACAAGCTAGAGACGTACTAGTTATATGGTTAAGACCAGAGCCATTTAGTCCTCGGAGTTGTACGAAACCTCCTGGGTGGCCGCTTCAGGATTAAGTCCTAATACCTTGTTGCTAAAAAGCCACATTTTAATTATCGTTTCATATATCATCAGTCAAATTATTATTTTATCTTGGTTGTGCGCGGCAGCATCTATCCAACATGCATAAACCTATCCCAAAAGGTGACAAGGATATATGGATCAAATCATAATAGGGACAAATTCTAAAGGTACTTCATTTTAGACACATGCACATGAATGAATTATAAAAGTTCATAGGTAACAAGGAGCCTTTGTATACACTTGCCTTCGTCAAAGTTTTGTTCCTGGTACTGCTGGTCAGCAAACTGATCTTCAACAAACTCGGACTGATCACCTTCTAATTGAGATAAAAATCATCATACAAGCATCCAAACCAAACCATACATGCATACAAATAAGTTTCTATTAGAACAGTACACCAAATAGTATGAACAGAGAGTAAAAAGTGTATAAAACTATTCTACGCATTTCTACGAACACGTGAGCGCGAAAATCACTTAAATCGGATTTAAAACGTGAAAGTTATACAAGAAACAAGTTTAGAATGGCATTCTGGTAATTAATTTGAACTATTTTTGATTTAAAACAAATAAAAACGAAAACCAGCGCTGCTTCGGACGGCGGGTCCTAAAGACCAAAAGCTCAGGGTCTAAATCATAAGAAAACAGGACTAAATTTAAATAAATATGAACTGGAATGGAGCGCGGGTTGATTTAGGTAAAACAGAAGGGCTAACGTGCAAATATGACGCAGCCGGTCGGCTGTCGGCCCGTTGGCGCTGACCTGGCACCACGTGGCGTGCTCTGGTTGGTGCGGTGTACGCCGCGCCGTGGACTAGTGGGTGAGGTGGCATGGACCGAGTCCACGGAACAGTTGCGGTGCACCGATTACACAACGAAGGGGTACGTTCTAATCTCGGCCGTGCATTTAAAATCGAACGGCTTAGAGTGAAAGGGGGAATTTCCTCGGCTGTGCACAGTGCGACAGCAGCGGCACCATTACCGCCGGTGACCGGGGCTCGCCGGAGACGCGCGAGTTGGCGTTCCGAAGCACTGCTCTCGAATCTGACAACACCTACGCAAAGCGCGTGCCCTCGCGACCTCAAAGCAATCCAACAGAGCAGGCGGGGAGCACGTCAAGACAACGGCCCCGTGGCGGCGCCATGGCCGGCGCCCACTGGAGCTCGCGATTACGGCGGTACTGATCACGAGAAAGAAAACTAATGGCACGGGGAGTGAGAGAAGTATACCACGAGTGCAACCGAGGTGTTCGCGGCGTCCGAGAGTGCTCCAGGTGACCTGGCGACGTCCGGTGGCGGATTGGAGGCAAAACACCACTGGTGAGCCTAAATATCGGACAACCTATGGGCAAAAGATGAAATTGGAGGCACGTACGTCTGTGGTGAGTCACTGCGAAGGTCCGGGGCTCGGATTCGTCGAGGATTGATGACCTGAGAGATGAAATCGACGATGGTGGCGATCCGCAGAGAGAGTCACCGCCGGTGAGCATGAAGCGGGGCAAAATCGTGGACGAAAAGAGACGCAGAGGGTACCTACGGTCGCGGCATGATACTGCGAAGCTCCGAGGAACCACCACAGTGGCGATTAAGGACTTGAACGGTGATTTCGAGCATGGCAGTGTGTGTGCAAGAACTGAGAGCACAAAGGGAGAGAGTGAGGGCTCCGCCTAGGGCTTTATAGGCGATTAGGCGCGGTAGAAGCGGGGCAGTTACACTCCTGAGCATCAAAGCGCGGCTTGAAAACCCCTCCTTGATGGTCTTCAATGGCCGGTCATCACACGCAGTGAAGGGAGGGCGATGAATGCCTCTGCCCGATTCCTGGCTCGAGGAGGAAGATGGGCAGGTCACCGACAGGCGGGTCCCGTGTGCAGTGAAGGAGAAGGGAGCCCGCGCGTGCGCTGCTTCTGCGGCTGGCAATCGGGCCCATGCGCGCAGTGAGAGTGGGAGGAGGGAGTGTGGTGTGGAGAGGTTGGGCTCGGCCTCTCTGGTCGAGCAGGCCGCCGAGCTGGGCTTTGGCCCACTCGCGCAGAAGGGAAGGGGAAAGGTGAGGCCGGCTCGGGCTCGGGCTGTGAACGGCCCAAGGCCAAGGGGAGAATGAGATGGGCAGTGGGCTGTGCTGGGCTGGCTAGAGAGTGGGGAGGAAAGACAAAAGGTTTGCTCTTTTTATTTTCACAAGCTTCAAATCCAAATAAATTTTAAATAGGATTTGAAAATGTTTCGACACAACCTTTCCTACACTCAAACAAAAGTGTGCACCAGCATGTATGCATCAAACAAGTTTCTACCCGCTAAGTTGGATTTTATTTGTTTAAAAAAAATTTAATATTTGGTCTATGTTTGATGCAAGTATAATTGAATAAAGCTAATTTAAATTCCTATTTGCAAGGATATTTTTAGGGTGTTACAAACCTACCCCCCTTAAGATGAATCTTGTCCTCGAGATTTGAAAGATTCAAAAAGATCGGGATAATCAATTCTCAGATCTTCCTCTCTTTCCCAAGTTGCCTCATCCTCAGAGTGCCTATTCCACTGAACTTTGCACATTTTTATGGTCTTACTCCTTGTGATCCTTTCAGCTGTTTCCAAAATTCAGAGGGTGTTCTTTGTACGAGAGATTATCTTTTATCTCAATCTCATCCAAAGATATTTGTTCTTCCGGCACTCTTAAGCATTTCTTAAGCTGCGACACATGAAACACATCATAGACTCCAGACAACCTCTCCGGTAACTCTATCTGATAAGCAACCTCTCCTCTTCTAGCAAGGACTTTGAAAGGTCCAACATATCTAGGAGACAACTTTCCTTTGGTATGAAACCTTTTCACCCCTCTCATTGGTGAGACCTTGAGATATACATAGTCACCTATTTCAAACACTAATTCTCTTCTTCTAATGTCCGCATAACTCTTTTGCCGTGTCTGTGCAACTTTCAAATTCTGCCTTATGGTTTGGACTTGCTTTTCGGCCTCTTTCAAAACCTCTGGTCCGAATACTTGACTTTCCCCAGTTTGATTCCAAAATAGTGGTGTTCTACACTTTCTGCCAGACAATGCCTCAACCGGTGCCATTTTCAAACTTTTCTGGTAGCTATTGTTATAAGAGAATTCGACATATGGCAAACTCTTATCCGAACTAGTACTGTATTGCAATGCACAAGCTCTCAGCATATCTTCTAAAATTTGATTTGTCCTCTCAGTCTGTCCATCTGTTTGCGGATGGTATGCCGAACTAAAATTCAATTTTGTATCCATGGACTCATGCAGTTTCTGCCAAAAATTAGATGTGAACTGTGTACCCCTATCAAACACAATCTTTTTCGGAACACCATGTAGACAAACAATTCTCTCCATGTATAGTTCAGCTAACTTTGCACCAGTATAGGTAGTCTTGACAGGTATAAAATGTGCCACTTTAGTCAATCTATCCACAATTACCCAAATAGAGTCATACCCTTTTTGTGTATGGGGTAACCCTACTATAAAATCCATTCCAACTTCTTCCCATTTCCACTCAGGGATTTTCATAGGCTGGAGTAACCCTGTTGGTTTTTGATGTTCGGCTTTTACCCTCTGGCACGTATCACAAATAGCCACATGCTCGGTTACATCTCTTTTCAAACCATACCACCAATATCTCTCTTTAAGATCGAGATACATCTTGGTACTACCCGGGTGTATAGAATAAGCTGAATCATGAGCTTCCCTCAAAATAGACTCTCTAATGGCTTTTATTTCTGGTACACAAATTCTCTTGCCAAACCACACTGTTCCCTGATCATCCATATGAAAACCCTGTGCTTTGCCAATCACTATGCGTTCTGCAATATCTTTGATTCTCTCGTCTTCTAATTGTCCTTTGCGGATCTCTTTTTCCAAAGTGGGTTCCACTTCTAACTCCATTGTGTTGGTTACCATTGCCAAATTAAGATATGCAAACTCTGCACATAACTCTTCGGGCAATTGAGTCGCATAGGCCATATTGACATAGCTCTTTCTACTCAAGGCATCCGCTACTACATTAGCTTTACCCGGATGGTAGTGTATTTCCAATTCATAATCTTTGATTAATTCAACCATCGACGCTGCCTCATATTCAAATCTGACTGAGTGAATATATATTTTAGGCTTTTATGATCTGTGTAAATTTCAGCCTTATGTCCAACCAAATAGTGTCTCCAAATCTTGAGAGCATGCACCACGGCGGCTAATTCTAAGTCATGAGTCGGATAATTTAACTCATGCTTTCTCAGCTGCCTCGACGCATAGGAAACAACTCTGCCCTCTTGCATCAGTACACAACCGAGACCTTGCTTTGAAGCATCACAATAGATAGAGAAGCTTTTAGAGAGATCAGGTAAGGTTAGCACTGGTGCGGTGGTTAGTCTCTTTTTCAACTCCTCAAAACTGGCTTGACACTCCTTTGACCATATAAACTTTGCATTTTTCTCTAACAAAGCAGTCATTGGTTTTGCTAATTTGGAGAATCCCTCAATGAATCTCCGATAATACCCAGCCATTCCTAAGAAACTCTGAATCTCACTCACATCCTTAGGTGGATTCCAATTCAGCACATCTTTTACTTTCTTAGGATCAACGGCTACTCCTCCGTTGGAGACAATGTGGCCAAGGAAAGCTACTTCTTTCAACCAAAATTCACACTTGCTAAGCTTAGCATAGAGTTGGTGTTCTCTAAGCTTTTGGAGTACTAGCCTCAAATGTTCCTCATGTTCCTTCTCATTTTTAGAGAAGACTAATATATCATCAATAAATACAACCACGAACTTATCCAGATATTCCATGAACACTTTATTCATCAGATACATGAAATAAGCAGGTGCATTTGTCAGACCAAAGGACATGACTATGAACTCATATAACCCATATCTAGTGACAAAAGCTGTTTTAGGAATGTCAGACTGCCTTATTCTCAGCTGGTGGTATCCAGATCGGAGGTCGACCTTGGAAAACACACAAGCTCCTTTCAATTGATCAAACAAGTCATCTATTCTGGGTAATGGATACTTATTCTTAATAGTCACTTCATTGAGAGATCTGTAATCTATGCACATCCTTTGGGTTCCATCTTTCTTTTCAACAAACAACATAGGTGCTCCCCAAGGTGATGAACTGGGGCGCACATAACCTTTTTCTAACAGTTCACCTAGTTGTTTCTTAAGCTCTGCTAGTTCATTCACTCCCATTCTATATGGTCTCTTAGCTATGGGTGCAGTTCCAGGTAAAAGTTCAATTATAAACTCAATATCTCGTTCAGGTGGCATACCTGGCAACTCATCGGGGAAAACATCAGGATATTCATTTACTATCCACATCTCCTCTATAGGTGTGCCTTGCATCTGATTAACCGTATAATATTGTTTAGCTGACATAGACACTTCTACATCAACTTGTTCCCCTGATGGTGATGTTAACTGCACTGTCTTGTTATTACACTGAATAACTGCTTGCATTCGTTTCATCCAATCCATGCCCAAAATAACATCAATTTCCGATGAATTTAGAACCACAGGACTAGCTGTAAATTCTACCCCCCCTTAAGATGATACTCACTAATGGACATCTAAGGGTAGCTTTCATTTTAGCTCCTGGTGAGCTAACTAGCATGGGATTTTTCAATGCACACATGGGTATATCATACTTCTTGACAAATGAATAGGCAATAAACGAATGTGATGCACCTGAATCAAATAAAACTGAGGCAGGATTTGAGTTGACCGGAAACATACCAAGCATCACGTCCGGTGCCTCCTGTGCAGCCTCGGCGGTGACATGGTTCACCCGGCCACAGACATAATTCTGCTGCGGCTTCGGGCCTTGCCCATGATTACCTTGACCATTCTATCCCAGCTTCTTGGGACATCTATTAGAATAATGCCCCGGCTCACCGCAGTTGAAGCATCTGTTGTTGTTGACAGGAAGAGGCACCTTTGGTGCACCATTCTTTGCGGGAGCGTCAGGTGAATTTCCCTTCACAGGAGCATTGTTGGTCTGCTGTGGACGATAGGCGGGTGCCTTGTACTGTTACTGCTGCTGATATGATGGACGCTGCGGATATTGCCCACGGTTGACAAAGCTAGACTGCCCCTGGAATCGCTGCTGTGAATAGCCTTGCTGATTGTTGGAGCGGAAACGAGAATTGTTCCCAGAATGCTGGCCATAAAATTTTCTTTTCTTTTCATCTATTTCACGGCGCTTGCTTTCAATTATTATAGCCTTATCCACCAGATGCTGGAAGCTAGCAAAACTGTGAGGGAGTAGTTGGTATTGCAAGTCATCATTCAGACCGTCCATGAATAATTCCTGCTTCTTAGCGTCATCTTCCACTTCTCCAGGTGCATAGCGAGATAGCTGTGTGAATTTGTCACGATATTCAGTGACAAGCATGCTACCTTGTTTCAGACTCAAGAACTCTTTCTTTTTCATTTTCAGTAAGCCTTCCGACACATGGTGAGAGCGGAAAGCAGCACGAAACTGTTCCCAAGTGATTTGCACACCTTGCGGCTGGCCAAAACGGAAAGAGTCCCACCAATCTAAGGCTGCCCCCTGAAGCTGACCAGATGCATATAAAACCTTTTCCCTATCATCACACTGAGCAATCTCTAGCTGCCTCTCAATGGCGCGAAGCCAATCATCGGCTTGGAGCGGTTCAGTGCTATGAGTAAAAACGGGTGGTCGGCTTTTCAGAAAATCACTCCTCCTGTCACGAGCCTGAGGAGGTGGGTTGCCTTGGTTATTGTTCTGCATGTTCTTAATATTTTGGGCCAGTTGCTGCATAATCTGCGTCTGCATCATCATAAATTGCTCCATGGTAACAGGTGGTGGTGGCGGTGGGTTCTCATTGTTGTTTCCAGTGGCTGCGGTCCTCCTAGTGTCAACCATCTGTATAATATATATACCAAAATGAGTTCCACATGATCATCTAGGAAGAGTATTTGTTGATGAACAGTATGGTACGAGCAGTTCAGCAGTAAGACAAAAGATATACTTGCATATAAATAAAAGATAACAGTCTGAATCTTCACTACTTGGAAGAAAAGACAGCAGTGCAGTTAAAAGAGCATAACGCTTTCTCTTTACAACATCTGCAGGCAAACCATATATTGCTGGAAAGAGTACGAAATTCCCCACATCTTTTATTCAGAACACATTCTCAGATTCCGACGTTTACTCTGGAAAAAACAGATTAGAAGCAGTGCTGTTCCAGTTTTCAGGCTGCGCAGTTAACTCGAATTGAAACAGCCGTATCTCACAAACCAGGATAGCTATCAGGGTGATTCCAATTGGAAATGAAAGATTAAGAAGTCTACTTGCTCCCATAAAAATTTCAGAATTTTTGACTGAATAATTCTCAAGATAAAAATTGATAAAGACAGATGACTCAGAGAAAACAGATCTGGACAGCAAGCTGATAGATAACCCAACAATTTATTTGATCAAAACCTTACACCCTAAACTTGTTTTAGATGATTGTGGACATGCCCCACAACTCATCTCAGTTAAACAAAGAACCAAATCATCCATTTAACATTATTACAAGCATCCAAGCATGGAAATGCAAGAGTTCATGACACGAATCGACTTGAAATTAAATCACTCTAGCGCTCTTATTACATTTTGATAGGCAACTCCTAGATGTCCAGCGTGGTGTGAGTGTTATCAACGTCTCTGTTTCTTGGAGGCGACGCTGCAGGAACTTGAGGTGGCTCTTGATTGATGCCATAGAGCTGCCTCCTCAGCCTAGCATTCTCGTGACTGAGCCTCAAGTTATCCTTTCCCATGGTGTCCAGCTCATCCAAGGCCTGATCCAAACAAGTGTTGATCTTACTCATATACTCAAGAGTGGGAGGTAACCTGGCATTTTCTTCTCCCAGTGGTGCAGCGATGGCGCAGCTCGACTGTCCACTCCGGCGGCGAGGAAAGTAGCTCTCAACCTCCCAAGCAATGGCCTCCCAATGCTTTGCACGATGCACCATATATGCTTGCCTGGCAGCATCAGCAACAGCGGCAGAGCAAAGATAGCGGCCAGAAATGGCGCTATGGATGCTACGCACCCTGCTCCCCACACGGATGTGCACTTCAGTCATGTTGAAGCCCCAGTACTGCGGGTGAGTCCAGTGCTCTGTCCTGTACTGCACCACAGCCCTGGGACGGAATCGGCGCACAAGGGAGACTAACTTCGGGTGGAAGTAGTCGTCACCATGCAGGTTGTAGTAGATGTCAACCTTCCATCCCTCGGAAAGAAGAGCCTGGCGCTGCGGGTCTTGGTTGTTGCCATTGCCATTATTATCATCACCTCCACCGGCACCATTGTTGGACCCCCGTGAGCTGCCATCATCATCGTCAGAGTCGTCAGAGCTGTCGGAGCTGTCACCTCCATCATCATCATCGGGGTCGCCAGCTCCCTCCTGGCCCCCCTGTGGCGCAGTCTCCTCAATCACATGCTTGTCCTCAGTCTCCGGTTCCACCGGTTCTTCCTCATCCTCTATGTCCATGGACTGAACCTCCTCCTGCTGCTCGGGCAGGTCCTCCTCCATTGGCTGCACCTCAAAGTCATCCTCCTGCTCTCGCAACTGCTGCAGCATGTGCTCGGGCATGGTCTTTCCAATGGTGACTCTCACCCGTGGTGGGATGAAACCTCCAATGCTCTTGCGTGCAGTTTGCTTAGTGCAGGCCATCTATAAGATAGAAATCATGAGGATTAGGACAAGGATATTTTTGCAATAGACATAGACAGAATATAAGCAATAATTTATATAATAAATTATATCAACAAAATAAAAGGATATGAATCTAGGTTACGCCCATTTCTATCTAGGTTGTTCGTCCTACAGTCAGGTTAAGCTTTGATACCAATTTGTCGCACCCAGTTTTGCATAACAAAACCAAGTACACATATATGCGTGCCCAGGAAGTCCGAACGCACACATATAATACAAATTGCATAATATCAAAGTAAAGTACTTTATTACATCGAATATTTATTACATTATTCATAACTCTTGCTCAAAGGCAACATTATTACATAAACGGAAACATGACCCATGTTGCCACAGGGACCACTGACTGGGGGAAAAATAACTAGAAGTCCTGGGTGTCTTCAGGATTCTCCTCAAATCCACCATCTGTTACCCATCTGGGATTTTCAATGAAATTATGACAAGTGTAAGCGCACCATGCTTAGCAAGTATTACAAAGGGTTCATGAGGCTCAAAAGGCTTGACTCGGTTTAACAGCAGTTCGTAATTTTAAGTTGATCAAATTTTAAACTTACATCTACTTTTAGTGAGTAAATCCCATCCCATTAGTATTATTGTAATTAAGTCAACATCTTATCATATCCAGTGTATAAGGTAAACCAGAACATAATCAAGAAGGATCCAGGCCGCTCATGTCCGTGAGCTCGGCTGATATATCAGGTTAAAGAATTCTGCAGAATTTGTACAACTTTACCCACCGAGTCGTGATTCCCAGTTGCCGGGGGTCATGAGCCCCACTAGACCTCCTCTATGGAAGAATGGCAGGGTTTCACTACGAAACCTTTCACTAGACACCCTAACAAGTTAGTGGCCGCGAGGTTTCAATGGCAAGTGTGCACAGACGTATCCCCCTCAAAAACATAAACAAGTGTAAGTGGTCGCGGCACTATACACGAGGCGGGAACATCCGTGACCCCACGAGGCACCCCCCTCTTGCCCCTTCCGGTAACCACTAACAAGCTAGAGACGTACTAGTTATATGGTTAGGACCAGAGCCATTTAGTCCTCGGGGTTATACGAAACCTCCTTAGTGGCCGCTTCAGGATTAAGTCCTAATACCTTGTTGCTAAAAAGCCACATTTTAATTATCGTTTCATATATCATCAGTCAAATTATTATTTTATCTTGGTTGTGCGCGGCAGCATCTATCCAACATGCATAAACCTATCCCAAAAGGTGACAAGGATATATGGATCAAATCATAATAGGGACAAATTCTAAAGGTACTTCATTTTAGACACATGCACATGAATGAATTATAAAAGTTCATAGGTAACAAGGAGCCTTTGTATACACTTGCCTTCCTCAAAGTTTTGTTCCTGGTACTGCTGGTCAGCAAACTGATCTTCAACAAACTCGGACTGATCACCTTCTAATTGAGATAAAAATCATCATACAACCATCCAAACCAAACCATACATGCATACAAATAAGTTTCTATTAGAACAGTACACCAAACAGTATGAACAGAGAGTAAAAAGTGTATAAAACTATTCTACGCATTTCTACGAACACGTGAGCGTGAAAATCACTCAAATCGGATTTAAAACGTGAAAGTTATACAAGAAACAAGTTTAGAATGGCATTCTGGTAATTAATTTGAACTATTTTTGATTTAAAACATATAAAAACGAAAACCAGCGCTACTTCGAACGGCGGGTCCTAAAAACCAAAAGCTCAGGGTCTAAATCATAAGAAAACAGGACTAAATTTAAATAAATATGAACTGGAATGGAGCGCGGGTTGATTTAGGTAAAACAGAAGGGCTAACGTGCAAATGTGACGCAGCCGGTCGGCTGTCGGCCCGTTGGCGCTGACCTGGCACCACATGGCGTGCTCTGGTTGGTGTGGTGTACGCCGCGCAGTGGACCAGTGGGTGAGGTGGCATGGACCGAGTCCACGGAACAGTTGCGGTGCACCGATTACACAACGAAGGGGTACGTTCTAATCTCGGCCGTGCATTTAAAATCGAACGGCTTAGAGTGAAAGGGGGAATTTCCCCGGCCGTGCACAGTGCGACAGCAGCGGTGCCATTACCGCCGGTGACCGGGGCTCGCCGGAGACGCGCGAGTTGGCGTTCCGGAGCACTGCTCTCGAATCTGACAACACCTACGCAAAGCGCGTGCCCTCGCGAACTCAAACCAATCCAACAGAGCAAGCGGGGAGCACGTCGAGACAATGGCCCTGCGGCGGCGCCATGGCCAGCGGCCACTGGAGCTCGCGATTATGGCGGTACAGATCACAAGAAAGAAAACTAATGGCACGGGGAGTGAGAGAAGTATACCACGAGTGCAACCGAGGTGTTCGCGGCGTCCGAGAGTGCTCCGGGTGACCTGGTGACATGCGGTGGCGGACTGGAGGAAAAAACACCACCGGTGAGCCTAAATATCGGACAACCTATGGGCAAAAGATGAAATTGGAGGCACGTACGGCTGTGGTGAGTCACTGCGAAGGTCCGGGGCTCGGATTCGTCGAGGATTGATGACCCGAGAGATGAAATCGACGATGGTGGAGATCTGCAGAGAGAGTCACCGCCGGTGAGCATGAAGCCGGGCAAAATCGTGGACGAAAAGAGACGCAGAGGGTACCTACGGTCGCGGCAAGATACTGCGAAGCTCCAAGGAACCACCACAGTGGCGATTGAGGACTTGAACGGTGATTTCGAGCGTGGCAGTGTGTGTGCGAGAACTGAGAGCGCAAAGGGAGAGAGTGAGGGCTCCGCCTGGGGCTTTATAAGCGATTAGGTAAAGCGGGGCAGTTACACTCCTGAGCATCAAAGCGCGGCTTGAAAACCCCACCTTGATGGTCTTCAATGGCCGGTCATCACACGCAGTGAAGGGAGGGCGATGAATGCCTCTGCCCAATTCCCGGCTCGAGGAGGAAGATGGGCAGGTCACCGACAGGCGGGTCCCGTGTGCAGTGAAGGAGAAGGGAGCCCGCGCGTGCGCTGCTTCTGCGGCTGGCAATCGGGCCCATGCGTGCAGTGAGAGTGGGAGGAGGGAGTGTGGTGTGGAGAGGTTGGGCTCGGCCTCTCTGGTCGAGCAGGCCGCCGAGCTAGGCTTCGGCCCACTCGCGCAGAAGGGAAGGGGAAAGGTGAGGCCGGCTCGGGATCGGGCTGTGAACGGCCCAAGGCCAAGGGGAGAATGAGATGGGCAGTGGGCTGTGCTGGGCTGGCTAGAGAGTGGGGAGGAAAGACAAAAGGTTTGCTCTTTTTATTTTCACAAGCTTCAAATCCAAATAAATTTTAAATAGGATTTGAAAATGTTTCCACACAACCTTTCCTACACTCAAACAAAAGTGTGCACCAGCATGTATGCATCAAACAAGTTTCTACCCTCTAAGTTGGATTTTATTTGTTTAAAAAAAATTAATATTTGGTCTATGTTTGATGCAAGTATAATTGAATAAAGCTAATTTAAATTCCTACTTGCAAGGATATTTTTTAGGGTGTTACAAAGATCATAGGGATTTTTTATTTATTTCATAAATGCAACAAGGGCACCATGTAAGCATATGTTCATTATAAAAGTTTAAAATATATAAATATTTATTTATTTATTTATTATTATTATTTTTAGAATAAAGAGGTTATTTAGGCATTTATTGAAAGATTTGTTAAATTTTTATTTAAAGTAAAAATTAAAGATAACTTACCGATTTACCTTCGGCAAGGGCTCAGCTTTTTAAGTCCGTTGAGCAGGACTTTTCTCCCTTCATTCTTTGCTTGATGATGGTACATCCATCTTGGGAGAAGTAGATGGTTGTACCTGCTTGGGCCTCCATACCTTCTGGGTGGTTTTGGGCGGTGTGGTAGTATTTTTCGATATTTGCTTTGGGTTTCCACACCGACTTCTTTTGTGAAAGCTTGGGGATTTCTTCCCTCTTTTTAGGAGCCATTTTGTTTTCTGCTCCTTATTTATATTTCTTTTAGGAGCCGCTTTTCTTTTGGCTCCGGCTTTTTCTTTAACTCTTTTGAGAATTTTGATAGATTTTTCAAGAGCTGAGGCTGAATCTCTACCTCCTTAATGCCTTGGGGGTTCGGCCTATATTGGATGCGTATCATGTTGCATTCCTCCTGACGGCGAGGCTTGAATTCGAACTTTTCTTCTTGACCATTAATATTGAAGCGGTTTCTCCAGCGCCAACATCAATTTGTGCTCCAGCCGTGCTTAGGAATGGTCTCCCCAGGATAAGTGGTGTTTCTTTGGTAAACTCCATGTTGAGCACCACAAAATCCACTGGGACATAATACTCTCTGATTTTGATAGGGATATCTTGTGCAATCCCCGCTGGATACCGTATTGAGGAGTCAGCCAACTGGAGTGTCATGTTGGTGGGCTCCAGGTTGGTGAAATTCAATCTATCAAAGACTGATTTTGGCATGACGCTTACGCTCGCCCCAAGATCGCATAAGGCGTGGTTAAATTGCTGGGTGCCAATGGAACATGTGATCGTGGGGCACCCAGGGTCCTGTTTCTTCTTGGGTAGATGATTCAGTATAGCTGCGCTACACTCTTCCGTCAGTTTGATAATTTCTGTGGACGGCAATGGTCGCTTGTTGTTGATGATGTCCTTGATGAATTTGGCGTAGGACGGTATGTGTAAGACATCCATCAGCGGGACACTGACGTGTGTCTTCTCGACCATTTCCATGAATCGAAGGAACTGCTCATCTCCGGCCTTCTTCCTTCTTATCCTTGTGGGGAAAGGTAGCATCGTGGTGTCCACATAGTCTTCCGGTGTCGGCTCATTTTCCGCTAATTCTTCCTGTGGTTGTGCTGACTCGACCTGTGTCTCCTCTTGCTGCCTTGATTCTTTACCTGTCTTATGGTTAGGGTGTCGTGGATCACGAGTGGTCTTACCTCCTCTCGTGGTCACCGAGTTTATATTTTCAACAGCCCTATTAGGTTGCATGGCAGATTTAGCAGCAGAGGCAAGTTGGGCGATCTGAGTTTCTATTCTTTTATTAAAACTTACTTGATTTTTAACAGATAAGGACAGGCTATCAAGCTTAGTATTTATGGTTTCAAACATTTTATCATTGAGAGAAAGCTTGCTTGTAAGGTTTTCATTTATTTTAGCCTGTCCTATAATAAGATCTTTTAATGAAGGTTGGGAGGAATTAAAATTTGAATTAAAATTGAAAGAATTACCTTGGGGGCGATTCTGGTTGTTCCACCCATTACCTGTTTGTTGATGTTGGCGAAACCCGTTGTTAACGTATGAAGCTTCTTCTTGGGTTTCGGGACAGTTGTTCCCTGAATGGCCAACATCTCCATAGACCTCACATGTCATGTGTGAGTTAATGGCCTGGACGGTGCCGGTGGTAGGATTGGTGGCACGTCCCTCAAGTTTCTTCATTAGTAACTCAATTTTTGCGGCAAGCAGATCCGTCTCCTTCACAGTGTGCATGCCTTTTTGTGTTTTGCGTCCTTCACCCCAGCTTTGGTTGGCCACCATCTTCTCAATCAATGCCGTGGCATTTTTGATGGTGAGGGAAAGGAACGCGCCTCCAGCAGCGGCATCTACGTGCCCTTTAGACATGGCCGTGAGGCCTTTATAGAAATTCTGGAGCACGAGCCATTCTTCCATCCCGTGGTGGGGATAGGCCTGGATGTACTCCTGGAGCCTTTCCCAAGCCTCAGGAATGGACTCGAGTGATGTTTGCTGGAAGTTAGATATCTTCCCCCGTAGAGTATTCGTTTTGCTCATGGGGAAAAACCTTGCAAGGAACGCCGCGGAACATTTGTCCCACCTGTTGACTACTTCCTTGGCTTGGTAGAACCATTGCTTCGCCTTCCCTAAAAGGGAAAAGGGAAACAAGCGGAGCCTGATGCTGTCTTGTGCGACATCTTTAATGATGATGGTCTTGCACAGCTCAAGGAAGTTTTGCAGGTGTGCGTTTGCGTCCTCACTTGGCAAACCACAGAACTGGTTCGCCTGCACCATCGTGAGTAGGCCAGTGCAGAGCTCAAAGTTTCTGTTCCTGACATTGACAGCGGCCCAACGGGCACGTTGGCAACAGCGGGGGTGGAATACTCGCGGAGTGACTTGGCCATGGTGGTAGTAGCGGATGGTGCGGAAATGACCGGTTCGTTTGCCGGCTGAGTAGCAGAAGAATAGATGGTACGAGGCCTTCTCTTCCTTAGGAGTGCCTCTGGATTTTCAACAAAGTTTTCTGGCAGATTGAAACCGCTCATACACTATCCTGTTTTCATTCCAATAAAAAGAGGAAGAAAATAGCAAAGTTAGCCTGCATAAGCTATGGCTACCAATGCTTATTTTGTAATCAAAGTTTATGCCAAAGCAAGATGTTATATTTTCTTTTTGCCCTCCCCGGCAACGGCGCCAAAAATGCTTGTTGGCATTTCTTAACGTCATTACAAAAGATAGACTAAAAGTCCATCCCCGGCAACGGTGCCAGAAATGCTTGTTGGCGTTTCTTAGCATTACTACTAAAGATAGATTAAAGGTCCGCCCTTAATAATAATACTAGAAACATAAGTTGACATTCTCAACCACCATTACTTCAAAAAGGTAACCCTTGGCCCTTAGTGGCACCGGCCTAGGTAATGCAGTCTGGTAATAGCAGTTAGAAGTGCCGGATTGGCCTTCCTAACCGTCATTACTTACGATATGCAAAACTGTGGCACGGCGCCGTGGGGTGCAACAAGAATTACAATCCTTAAGTAATGGTACTTAGGTATGCCAATCGATAGCTCAGTAAGAAATAAGATTACTCTGCAAGCGCACAGAACTATCATTGTAGCATTTCAACCCGTGAGTATTCAAGGGTGTCGTATTTATAATTTTCGTAGGAGGACATGATGAATTTCATCTGGCTTTTGGTATAAACATGATCACTTATTGAATGCATAGGTAGGCATAGCATAAGCAGGGGTTAAATCAAGTTTATAAGATAGTGGACACATGCATCGGAGCAACCTCAAGGATAAAAAGAAAAAATAAAGAATTAAAGAATACAACTAACTGAGCAGGCTTTGGTCGTATACAGCTATGCAAAGAATAGCATTTACATCTAACTAGCAAGATTAGAATCAGAACTAAGTCTGGGATGATAGGGAGATCCCCGCAGCTGGTCTACCAGCCGATAGAGACTTTCCGAACTCCTACTCAATACCCGAACGTGGGAGAGTGCTAGGGATGGACAGGGCTGTCACCACCTGCCCACGTACCCCTCTGCCCGTGGGGTACCGACATATTCGCTGATCTCCGCATACCCGAACACCATGCTCGCGTAATTGGAAACAACTCCTAACCTCCCGGGTCCCCAACCCTTCGGATTGACAGGGTCGGCTAGGAGCAACCATGACAGCACAACGAACTATTATCCCATCCATAGTTCTTCCTCTATTCCTACTAATTTGATGAACAATGAAGAACTTTGATGAACATATCAAGAACATAACACATAGACTATGAACTAGTTCATATGCCATGATCATAATATGAACAAGATTATACTATAATTCAGATGCATCGCTATAAACATAAGATGAGAACTTGCTCATAGAGGAGAACTGAATTATATTCATACCAAGATGTTCTTGATTTCTCCAAGGAGACAAGCTCTCCTTGATAGCTTTGCCTTGCTCTTCTACTACTAAGCTAGAGAGAACAAGTATGAAATGTGAGGTGTAATGCTCCAAATGTTGGTGTGTGTGAATGATGAAGGAGCACTATCTATTTATAGCTAGAGTAGGGCGGTTTAGCGTCTCTAAGTTTGGAAGAAGGTGAAACCGCCCTTGGGAAACCGCCTACAGCACCACCTCCGAAGACTGGGCCCGGGAGGCCCCACCAGGGGGGCTACCGCACCTGGGGGTGGTCGGTCCCCTGGCTGGGCCCGCTGGCCACCGCCTTCAGGTGGTCGGTTGCTCCCTGGGCCTAGGCCTCTCCCGTGGTTACGGATGGATCTAGTTCATTGTTTGAGATGGGCTTTCTTCTTTTCTTGGTTTGCGCCTTCTCTGAATATGTTTCTTGGAAGTGCGCTTTCTTATGGATTTTATGCATTTCCACGTGTCAGACCTGCATGTCATATACATAAAAAAACTCGTGGAAGGATTAGATAAAAGCCCTACCTTCTATTTGTTTTAGTATTAAAATGATGTTGTATTTTATTTGCTAAGGACCGCCAACAATGACCTCACGCCGCATGGCCTTAGAGATACACTTCATCTTCGCACTAGTGCTAATGCGAAGAGTGCGGAAGTTGTCTTCTAAATCCAAGTGAGCCGTTTTCAACTCCGCTACTTGCTCCTCTAAGGCACTATTGTTGTTCCTACATGTGGAAACCACAGAACGAAACTTCTCCAAGACACTCTTCTTGGTGCGGTCATCCTCAAAGTGCCTTGATGGCCCATTGATCATGGAGGATTAACCTTCCGCCAGGTGGTCTTTGGGGAACTAGTGGTGTTTCTCTACTCACGCAACTACTTCTCCACGTATGTGAGCTGGGAAATAACATCTTACCTTGTCTCAGCCCACCGCCAATGACCATGTGGTTCTTCATGAAAGGTGGGTGTCGAAGGCGTGTAAGGGCTGGTATACTCCGTAGGGCTCAACCTCAAGCACCTTGACCTCCATGATGACCTCTAGGGTCTCAAAAAGTGATCTTTCGGATGGATTAAGGTTGAAGGAAGGTGCTAGAATGGTGAATAATGGAGGTGGATGAAAGAAGAAGGAGAGGAAGGGGTTAAGAAAACGAGTGCCAAAGTTCTCCTTTTTGAAATCGCGAGAAAACGTTGGGGGAACGTTGGCACAATGGTCTGGAGCCGATGGGTGGCACCAGGTTGCCATTAGTGGTTTGGCCAACCCCAATAATGGGTCATATGGCCGTGACCACTTTCTCACTCATTTGCCAAGTGATTCCCTAAATGTGACAAGTTTGGGGGATGAAAAGTATGGGTTGGCCAACCCATATTTTTGCCCCAAACTTTTGTCACGTGGCCTACAAGAGCTCCTGAACATTGTCCTATTTTCCAAATTTTAAAATTGTGCCAAGTGCGGGTCGCCCAACCTGGGCTTGAATGGCCCAGTGCGACCAGATTATGCATTTCTGAAAGTTATATGGCTTGGCCTAATTTTTTGTCCCAAGTGGTCACCGAATTTCGGCTGTCCACTTCTAATTAGGGGTTTTGGGGACCCAAGGTAAAGAAAGGAAGGATTTCAAGTTAATTGAGAACCTATCTAGTGATCAAGTTATACAAACAATTAAAAAAGAAAGTAAGACATATAGATTTTAATTATGTCAATTCATTATCAGAGATGAATTCTAGCATGTCAACTTCTTCTTCAAAGGTTCATGTAAATGAAAAACTCTAAGAAGGTGGCCACTTACCTTAAAGATGATGAGTTGTAGCAGTGGTCCTCTTCAGTTGCATTTAAGTTCTCCTTACCCAAACAACTTGACTTTTGACCATGAGAATCTCAATCTATCTCCCTGAATGATCTTATGACTTACCCATAGAGATGTCGAGGTTCTTGCTACAGGGGTTAGTCCAAAAGTGCAACCAAGTTCCATGTAAGTATGTTTTGATTCAATAATCAAACTTAACACCATGTCATGTTTGATTAAGGTAGTCTCTTTTAACCTAAGCACCATGCTTAATTTAAAAAGACTATGGAGGTATGATCGTTCGAACGATCAGTACAACCAAACCAAGGCATGCTAACATAGAAAAAGGAGGCATGATAGAATAAATAAGATTTATTCTACTAGAGACAAAATAATGAGTGGTGAAGACAAGAGGTATTTTTTTATTTTATTTTAGAGGGTTGAAAACTAAAGTAAGAGGAATGCACTAAACAAAAGGAAGGGAAAGTGACAAACCAGTCAAGAAGTATGGCTCAACATAGTGGAGGTTGACTGGGGGGCTGAGGGGTCCATGGTGGGGTCGGCCGACCCCACCTTGGAGGCTCCAGCCACTTTGGTTATTTCCTTGTGCATTATTGTTACCTCTAATGATGTGTTCCTGCACTGATACTTTTTGCTCGGGATGTCCTCAGACGCCCAAATGTGTTCGAGGAAGTCAAATGATCCCCCCACATTTGGTGTAAGGTGTGTCCTGAGTCATGGAAATAGAGAAAACATCAAGTGCAGGGGTTCTGCTGGTGGCAACACACCAACAGAACCAAAAGTCTTACTACCCTACTCAAGTTAGGCACTCAAGTTCAATGATGTTAATTTGAAGCCAACTTGTGGGGGCCTAACTGCAAGAATTTATACCGCTACGAGATTTGGAGAACTTATGATAAACAAAAGCATCTACAACAGCTCTTGCAAAGATTTTGAACACAAGAAGAGTGAAGGGGTTGTAGATCTCTTGTTGGGTAGTGGTCGAGAGAAAGATTGAGTCGAGAGACTTCACAAATGAGCAAGGACTTGACGAGAGGATCAAAGGATAACTTCCATGCTTATTGATGAAATTCTCCATCTCAAGGAGTGGGTGAGCGATTTTCTTCTCATGACATTTCAAATCCTCCTCAAGACTTGGATATGTCATGGTTGTTTGTGAAATCATCTTAAGCTCACACCTTGGATCAAGAACAGATTTAGATTCTACCCCTATGTTGAGAGGCTGTGAAGACCAAATAGGTAGATACTCGTCACCTATTCTATGACCAAGCTTCTCATTTCCAGCATCCTCCAAGATTCGCATGATTGGCCTTCCAATGAATGTGAGATGAAAGAAAAGTCCAGAAAGGTCAAAGATGTGAAAATTTAGAGAGATATTTAGATCATCAATCACTACAGGTATGTCTTGAAAAACTCCTAAACAATCGAGGACTTGACCATTGGGGAGACTAAGACGCTTTTAGGATTGGAGCAGGTGATCCTTTGATGAACTTTGAATATGGAAATGAGGAATGATGTTTGTACCAAGACTAGGATCATAGCAAATTTCACTATAGATGCCCATGACTTGACAAGGTATTCTCCTTACATGAGTGGGCATCTTAGTGATTTCATTATAATCTTTGGTCTCCTCTAACCATTCTCGACTTAGAACAGTGGCTGGATTCTCCAACTATTGTTGTTTCTCTTCTTGGTTAGATTTATGGGCTTGATGACTCTCATGCCTTGGGTGTCTTAATGAATCCCCAGAGTCAATGACCGGATCATCATAAGACTTTGAAGGAAGGGCACAATTGGATTTATCGGGATCAAGGATGAGTTTAGAGATGGGTTCAAAGGACATGGCGGATGTGGGCATAGAAGGGGAGAGGATAGATTTTTTTTCTAAGCATTTTGGTTCACCTTCTATGGGCACAGTCAGCATTCCTTTTGGAGGTTCATCCAAGATCCTCGATATTTTCCTATGTGCCACTTGGGAATTCGAGGCGTCAGATGATACTAATTTGGGAGATTTTTTAAGGGATCCTTTCTTGAGAGGTTTTGAATGAAGTTTCTTAGAAGTTCTATTTTGGATAGGATAATTGTAGGCATTCCCAAAACTAGCAAGGTCAGATAAGAGATTAGCTTCGAAATCGAATGAGCAATTTATAGGACAAATTTCTTTCTCCACCGATGTTTGTGGTATTTGTGGTTCAGGGTCGATGGCGGAATCTTTGGATGGGACTGATTTTGATTCGGCTATCGGGATTTCTTTTTGCTCGAGGATTAATTCCTTTTCTTCCTTAGGTGGTTCATTATACCCTTGGGTGTGGGGAGTGTTTTCAAGGATTTTAGTAAGAAGTTTCTTTCCTTCACCAATGGTACAACGAAGGAATGCTCCTCCAGAAAATTGTTGGCATTTCTTAACGTCGTTACGAAAGATAGACTAAAAGTTCATCCCCGGCAACGACGCCAGAAATGCTTGTTGGCGTTTCTTAGCATCACTACAAAAGATAGACTATAAGTCCATCCTTAATTATAATACTAGAAACGTAAGTTGACATTTCCAACCACCATTACTTCAGAAAGGTAACCCTTGGCCCTTAATGGCGCCGGCCTAGGTAATGCAGTCTGGTAATAGTAGTTAGAAGTACCGGATTGGCCTTCCTAACCGTCATTACTTACGATATGCAAAACTGTGACACGGCGCCGTGGGGTGCACAAGATTTACAATGCTTAAGTAATGGTACTTAGGTACGCCAATCGATAGCTCAGTAAGAAATAAGATTACTCTGCAAGCACACAGAACTATCATTGTAGCATTTCAACCCGTGAGTATTCAAGGGTGTCGTATTTATAATTTCCCGTAGGAGGGCAATATGCATCAAGCGTGGTGTAAACAAGATCACTTATTGAGTGCAATGGTAGGCATAGATTAAACAGGAATAAAACATGATTTCAAAATAGTGGACACACATCTGGGTCAACCTCAAGGATAAAAAGGGAAAATAAAGAATAAAAGGATATTAATAACTGAGCAGGCATTGGTCATATATAATTATGCAAAGAACTGCTAGCAACACATCTAATTAGTAATTCTAGTATCAGGACTAAGTCTGGGATGATAGGGAGATCCCCGCAGCTGGTCTGCCAGCCAATAGAGACTTTACGAACGCCTACTTCAATATCCGAACGTGGGGGAATGCTAGGGATGGACAGGGCTGTCACCACCTGCCCACCTACCTTTCTGCCCGTGGGATACCGACATATTGACCGATCTCCGCATACCTGAGCACCATGCTCACATACTTGGAAACAACTCCTAACCTCCGCGGACCCCAACCCTTCGAATTGACAGGCTAGTTAAGAGCAACCAAGAAGGCACGACGAACCATCACCTCATTCCTAGTTCTTCCTCTATTCATACTAATTTGATGAACAATGAAGAACGATGATGAACAAGTCAAGAACATGACACATAAACTATATTCTAGTCTATATATTATGCTCATAACAAGATCATAACTTTGCTCTAATTCATATGCATGATCATATAAATAAGATAAGAACTTGCTCGTGGAAGAAGACCGAATTGTATTCATACCAAGATGATCCTTTTCTTCCAAAGAGACAAGCTCTCCTTGATAGCTCTTGCCTTGCTCACAAACTACTAATACTACTCTAAAGATACAAGTGAGAGGTGTGAGGTAGATGACTCCAAAATGATGTGTGTTCTGAAGGGGATGGAACACTCTCTATTTATATTGAGACTATGACGGTTTGGGCGTTCTAAACATGGAAGTGGGTGGAACCGCCATCAGCAAACTGTCATCAGCACCGCCTCCAAAGATGGGCCCGGGAGGCCCCACCAGGGAGGCGGCCGCACCCGGGGGCGGTCGGTCCCTGGGGAGCGCCATCTGGCCACTGCCTTCGGGTGGTCGGTTGCTCCCTGGGCCTGGGCCTCTCCCATGGTTGCGGATGGATTCAATTACGCTTTAAAGGTGAGATTCTTTAGTATTCTTTGTTTGCGCATTTGTCGGATTCGTCATTTGACTTTGCGCTTTCTCCATGTTGATGCGTATTTCCACTTGTTATGCCATAAAACCTGTAAAACATGAATGTAAGGGGTACAAGTGGAACTTGTTAGTAGTAAAGGCATATGTGGTAGAATATGATTGTTAATCCTCTTTTTAGTCTAAGTTGGCGGTATAAAATTTATCCATAAGGACTGCCAACAAGACGCCCAAGCTTAACTTTTGCTCGTCCCGAGCAAATAGCCAAGCATGGTTGTTGATCAGGAGTTGCTACAATGTTAATTCATAAGTGTCATACCTATAACATAGCATTCATTCGTAATTTAAATAAGTTGGCATTCTATCCACTCTTTACCTTGATTTCTTATGGGGCTTGTAGTTTCTCCAATTTCTTGGGCGGTTGCAAGATAGAATGGTTATAATAGACTCACCAATCATTCATTCTTTGATAGACCTTTTATCCGGAGGTTTTATGAATTTTTGCAAAATAAACCAAGTTCCTCAAATGATTCTCTCAATCGCTCAATGTGTATGGTTTACCTTACCAAAGGCATTGTAGTGTTGCCTTTTCATCCTACTACTAAGGCTGAGAGTGGAGTTTTGGGTAGGTATGAAGGTGGGCGTACTTACATTACTTATATTGCTGAGTCAAAGACCGGACCATAAGGAGATACAAGTCATATACCTTGATTGAGATGTGCAAATGTGTGGAATGGTGAAAACCTATCTCTAATCTTTTTGGCACTCCATGTATCATGACTCTCTTTTTATTGGATGGAATAAAACTCTTTGGAGGAATATGGGCTATAGAAATATCATCATTATATATATTTTTTTTTGAACGGGTATTTGTATTTTCTTTCCCGTTTGTTTTCTCATGCCCTTTGGCTTTTTTTTAGCATAGCCCATATTTTGATTTGACATATGAAAACTTTTGGATGGAGAGACGTCATGATGGCGAACAAGGAGTGAAATTTTTTTTGTATGCACGGCTCTCAAAGTGAGGGTCGGTATTTTTATTTGGTGGATGAAAGGTGCATGTTGTGCGCAACTCTCAGGATGAGAGTCGGCTTTATTTGGTGGGTGTACGTGAATCTCAATCATGGGTGTATGACCATAATCTCACTAGGTCTCAGCATTTTGACTCAACTCAAAGTTCCGTAAGTAGCATATGACTAAGTTTTTATAAAAGTAGAGCATGTCATATGGCTTCTGTAGGTATTTCATAATCATTGAGGAACTTTTGATTTTTGAATTTTTGAAAAGAAATCTCCGGATGTCAAGTTTCTCTTAGAACAAAGTCATAACAAAGTCTATTTCTACCATCTCATATCTTGCAATAACTTAGAAAAAGATCTTGCAATTGCAACCCACAAGATTTTAAGTTCTCAGAATGAGATATTTTTAGCCAACAAACTTAAATCTTGAGGAATACTAAGGTATAACTTAGACACAAATGAATTATAGATAGAGCAACTATTCATCATTTCAACAGAAGAGAAACTAACATATGTTAGCACATATGGAAGTGGAATATTTTATTTATTATTTTTATTTTATTTTATTTTTTCTCTTTTTTCTTTTTTTTAATAAGAAAATAAAATTGCAGAATTTAAAAGTGCGAGAAATAAAGTGTAAGAAATTGAAATATGCATGTTACCTCTTGTGGGGTCTCCTCCCCCAAGCTAGTTCAAGGCCTAAGTCCCGGGAATTGTCCCATAGACCGAAGGTAGGCCATCTGTGCCTCGTGCCGCCGCCGGTTCGCATCTTCGAGGTCCACGAAGTGCTGCTGGTACTACTCATGCCATTGAGTGGCAGTCTGGATGTGAGCGTTGAGCGTACCTTGGATCTGCCTGTTTTGCAGCTCTAGTCCCCCCATACGTGTGTTGAGAATCTCTAGTGTGACCGGCTGTGGGTGAAGTGGCGGTGGCATGCCTTCATAATCTGATGAATGCACATGCTCGTGCTGCCTTGATCCTCCTGCCTCGTGTGAGTGCTGCCAACCTGACCCTCCAGCCCCGTGAGGGTGAGGAATGTGTCCCATACCATATCCATACCCAGGGGTGAACCCGGGTATAGACATGACAGGGGACCATCCCATCCCTGGTGTCATGGTGGGCATGGCTAGTGGTGTAGGATGTACGGATGGTGCAGGCTCCTCCTCCTGTACTCCACTCCTTCGTGATCGCCTGCAAGAAACAGAACTCCTACGTGCTTCTTCCTTCTCGACAAGGTCGAAGGTGAGACATGGGGATTTAAATAAAGCGAGATTCGGGTTAGGTAACGGTATCTCGTTTATATATCCCGGAAAATAAAATACCAAATTCTGTCCCGATTCGTCACGTTTTAGAGTGTGGGCTTGTACAAAATAGAATTCATTGATCATAATGCGAGGAGTGGAAAAATAAACAATAGTATTAAGTGCACATGATAGGTGTAGAAGTTTTAAAAGAATTCAACCAGTGCTTAACAATATCATAGACAGGAGCGACTTTAATCTTTTTAAGCACGGCATAAAGCAACTTCAACTCAATATCATAAGCATGATGCGTGTCCTCTCTAGGAAAGAAGGAATTAGCAATCCACTTAAGCATAAACCTCAAAGTAGGATGATGGATGTTGTTGATATTGGGTTGGAATTTTCCAGTCATATTTTGTCCGGTTATCAAATGCCAAAAGGTATGACGATGATAACCCGAGAGAGAAAAACCCAAGTCAACAGAGCATCGCTCATGAAAGCCTAAGTGGGTAGCAAAATCCTTCCAATAAAGAATATGCTCCTTCCCAAAGCAGCGGAAAGTAATACCATAATCGACAATTTGTAGAGTGCCCAAGACTTGGATGGTCAAAAGACGAGATCCAAGTTCGTGCACGGGGGCAACTTGGCTCCAACCAACATTTTCGAAAATGGTATTAAATTCGACGTTCATACCTGTCTGCTGGAGAAAGTGTGGGCCGAAGGCCGGTGTATGCAGGAATTCACGTCCCTTGAGGAGGTTGTATGCTTGCATCTCCCGCTCGCTCTCCAAGTCGATGAAGGGGGAGTCGGCCTCGTCGATGTCGTGGCCTCTTGGTGCCTCCTCTTCTTCATGCAGCGGCACTTGTGGGGTGGCCTTGGCTAGACTCCCCACGAGAGCGACGGCCTTTCCGGAACATGCCGGAAATCCAACCTCCGATCCCACTCATGGTGAGTGAGCTTAACACGAGAACTTGCTTTGTGGTGGAAAATGCAAGAGGTTCTTGCAGAATTTTCTTCCACTTGAACTTTTGTGGTATTTGGAGAGTGGTGGAGCAAGAGAGTGTTGGAGGGAGTGAAAGAATATGAGTGTGAGAGGGGTGAGGAGCTCTACCCAAGATCCTGGTATTTATAGACTTGATCGCAGGCGGGGGAGTGCTCCTTGCAATGGATAGTAGCTGTTGGCAAAAGGCCGCGCCGCAGAGCCGTTGGGCAGGGGGCGGTCGCCCCTGGGACCGGCCGGTCCCCTGGCAGGGCCGGTTCTATCCCGTCTTTTTACAGCTCCCTCTAACGGCTACCCCCAAGATGTAGCCGGTTACGAATGACTCCCATTCAGAATTTTGCCCCAAATTTTGATTTTCCACAAATTTATTTGAAACTTTTTGATTTTCAAAAATTAATTAAAAATAAGGTTTAGATATAGCAAAATCTAAACTTTCTAAGAATGATTTTTATAGAATTTTTGGAGAAGAGTTTATTTTGGACAAAAAATAGATTTTTATAAAACTAGAAAGAGGGAAACTCTTTTAAATACAAGAAAATAATTTTATGAACTATAAATTATATTATATATATTTATTTTTATATATTTTTTTTATTATTTTTTTCAAAAGAATAGGATATAATACCTGAGTGGGGGCGCCTCTCCCAAGCTTGATTGATGGTGTGGGCCCCTTCAGATAATTATTTATTTCTTTATATTTATTTATTTTTAGATAACTGCCGATGACCTTCGGCAAGGTCTCAACGTTTATAGTCCGTTGGCAAGACTCTTCTTTCTTTATTGCTCTGCAGCTGCATGAACAAACTCGGGAGAAGCCTCGGGTTGCCCCGGGATTTTTCCCGTATTGTTGACAGGAATAAAAGCAGCTATTTGAGCCATTTGGGTTTCTATCATTTTGTTGAAACTCGCTTGATTTTGAATAGAAGAAGACAGAGTTTCAAACTTTGCATTTATATTTTCAAACATTTTATCGTTAAAAGACAGCTTTTTGGTCAGATTCTCATTGATCTTAACTTGTCCTAACACGAGGTCTTTTAAGGAAGGTTAATTTGAATTGTAATTTGAATTGAAATTATTACCTTGCGGGCGGTGTTGGTTGTTCCACCCGTTATTACCTTGCTGAGGTTGGCGAAACCCATTGTTTGACGCATGAAGTTTCTTCTTGGGTTTCGGGGCAGTTGTTCCCCGAGTGGCCAACGTTCCCACAGACTTCACATGTCATATGTGAGTCCATGGCATGGACGGTACTTATGGTAGGGTTGGTGGCACGATCGTCTAGCTTCTGCATCAGCAAGTCTATTTTTGCGGCTAGTAAGTCCATCTCCTTCACGGTATGCGTGCCTTTTTGTGTTTTTCTTCGTTCTCCCCAACTCTAGTTGGCCACCATCTTCTCAATAAGTGCAGTTGCATCCGCGATGGTGAGAGAGGAATGCACCTCCAGCTGCGGCATCTACGTGCCCCTTTGACATGGCCGTGAAGCCTTCATAGAAGTTTTGAAGCACGAGCCAATCTTCCATTCCATGATGAGGACAGGCTCGGATGTATTCCTGAAGCCTTTCCCAAGCTTCGGGGATGGACTCTAGCATAGATTGCTGGAAGTTTGAAATCTTTCCCCTTAGAGTGCTGGTCTTGCTCATGGGGAAGAACTTGGCGAGGAACGCCGTGGAACATTTGTCACACGTGTTAATAGCTTCCTTGTTTTGGTAGAACCATTGCTTCGCTTTCCCCGTGAGGGAGAAAGGAAACAAGCAGAGTCTGATGTTGTCCTGTGCGACATTCTTGATGACAATAGTGTCGCACAGCTCAAGGAAGTGTTGCAGGTGAGCATTTGCGTCCTCACTAGGCAAGCCACAGAACTGGCTCGCCTGCACCATCGAGATAAGGCCCGTACGGATCTCGAAATTTCCATCTCCAACATTGACAGCGGGCCCAACGGGCACGTTGGCAACAACGGGAGTGGAGTAGTCACGGAGTGTCTTGGCCATAGCAGTAGTGGCTGATGGTGCGAGAGTGACCGGTTCGTCTGTCGATGGGGTAGCAGAGGAAGAAGCGGTACAACACCTTTTCTTTCTTAGGAGTGCTTCCGGATTACTAGTGAAATTGTTCGGCAGAGCAAAACCGCTCATGCACTATCCTGTTTTCATTCCAATGAAAAGAGGAAGAAAACAGCGAAGTTAGCCTGTTTAAACTACGTCTACCAATGCTTATTTTGTAATCGATGTTTATGCCAGCTTAGATGTTTTTGCCCTCCCCGGCAACGGCGCTAGAAATGCTTGTTGGCATTTCTTAACGTCGTTACAAAAGATAGACTAAAAGTCCATCCCCGGCAACGATGCCAGAAATGCTTGTTGGCGTTTCTTAACATCACTACTAAAGATAGACTATAAGTCCGTCCTTAATTATAATACTAGAAACGTAAGTTGACATTCCCAACCACCATTACTTCAGAAAGGTAACCCTTGGGCCTTAATGGCGCCGGCCTAGGTAATGCAGTCTGGTAATAGCAGTTAGAAGTACCGGATTGGCCTTCCTAACCATCATTACTTACGATATGCAAAACTGTGACACGGTGCCGTGAGGTGCACAAGATTTACAATCCTTAAGTAATGGTACTTAGGTACGCCAATCGATAGCTCAGTAAGAAATAAGATTACTCTGCAAGCGCACAGAACTATCATTGTAGCATTTCAACCCGTGAGTATTCAGGGGTGTCGTATTTATAATTTCCCGTAGGAGGGCAATATGCATCAAGCGTGGTGTAAACATGATCACTTATTGAGTGCAATGGTAGGCATAGATTAAACTGGAATAAAACATGATTTCAAAATAGTGGACACACATCTGGGTCAACCTCAAGGATAAAAAGGGAAAATAAAGAATAAAAGAATATTACTTACTGAGCAGGCATTGGTCATATATAATTATGCAAAGAACTGCTAGCAACACATCTAATTAGTAATTCTTATATCAGGACTAAGTCTGGGATGATAGGGAGATCCCCGCAACTGGTCTGCCAGCCGATAGAGACTTTACGAACTCCTACTTCAATATCCGAAGTGGGGAATGCTAGGGATGGAAAGGGTTGTCACCACCTGCCCACCTACCTCTCTGCCCGTGGGATACTGACATATTCGCCGATCTCCGCATACCTGAGCACCATGCTCACGTACTTGGAAACAACTCCTAACCTCCGCGGACCCCAACCCTTCGGATTGACAGGCTAGGTTAAGAGCAACCAAGAAGGCACGACGAACCATCACCTCATTCCTAGTTCTTCCTCTATTCATACTAATTCGATAAACAATGAAGAACGATGATGAACAAGTCAAGAACATGACACATAAACTATATTCTAGTCTATATATTATGCTCATAACAAGATCATAACTTTGCTCTAATTCATATGCATGATCATATAAATAAGATAAGAACTTGCTCATGGAAGAAGACCGAATTGTATTCATACCAAGATGATCCTTTTCTTCCAAGGAGACAAGCTCTCCTTGATAGCTCTTACCTTGCTCACAAACTACTAATACTACTCTAAAGATACAAGTGAGAGGTGTGAGGTAGATGACTCCAAAATGATGTGTGTTTTGAAGGAGATGGAGAACTCTCTATTTATATTGAGACTATGACGGTTTGGGCGTTCTAAACATGGAAGTAGGTGGAACCGCCATCAGCAAACTGTCATCAGCACCGCCTCCGAAGTCGGACCCTGGGGAGCGCCATCTGGCCACCGCCTTCGGGTGGTCGGTTGCTCCCTGGGCCTGGGCCTCTCCCATAGTTGTGGATGGATCCAATTACGCTTTGAAGGTGGGCTTCTTTAGTATTCTTTGTTTGCGCATTTGTCGGATTCGTCATTTGACTTTGCGCTTTCTCCATGTTGATGCGTATTTCCACTTGTTATGCCATAAAACCTGTAAAACATGAATGTTAGGGGTACAAGTGGAACTTGTTAGTAGTAAAGGCATATGTGCTAGAATATGATTGTTAATCCTCTTTTTAGTCTAAGTCGGCGGTATAAAATTTATCCATAAGGACCACCAACAAAGATATGTCAAGGAATTGTGCGGAATCTTTGCTAAGACCAAGGTAAAAATGTTGTAACAGTGCTGGCTCGGTTATAGCAAGATCAGGACCAAGGGATACTAGATCTGTGAAACGGGCCCATGCCGCACCTAGAGTCTCCTTCTCCTTTTGTTTGAAGGCTAAGATCTCTCTTCAAAGGTGAACAACACGAGAGATGGGGAAGAAAGCTAAACAAAATTTGGATTGAAGGCTTTCCCACTCTTCCCACTCTCCATGTATACTCTCTATGTGTCGAGCATACCAATGTTTAGCTGCTCCCATCAAAGAGAACGGGAATAGCTTCCATTTCAAGGTATCTCGTGTCATGCCTTCAATTTGAAGACATGAACACAATTGCTCAAGATCACGTAAGTGAGAGTACGGGTTTTCATCTTCTTCCCCAGCAAAAGGTTGTTCCTGAACCTTAGCTATGAAACTAGGGCGAAGCTCATAGCTAGGTGAAAGAATGGGTTGTGATGATGGTGGTGGCTCCAAACAAGCGCCCTTTGGAGCGGCGAGATGAGAGATAGGTGTTTGGTTCATGGTGTGGAAAGGATAAAAGGAAAAGAAAGATAAAAGAAGGATAACTCGGACGACTTGGTTCTAAGTTGGAACAGCTACCGTTCCCCGGCAACGGCGCCAGAAAGCTTGTTGACACCAGAAGTGGCAAACGGATATACAGCAAGCGTACGGTAGTCAATGTAGCCTTCACCGGGAGTATTCCAGGTATCGTATTTTCCACGGGGAACGTGAAGTGTTCTAACTAGGTTCAAGGCCGTCCAGTGATGAGACAAAGGAGCTATGATAACTAGGTAGAGAGGTTCTTATGTAGCAAAAGATATCTGGTCTTGGCTTTCTAAGTATAAAGAGGTTTACCACCTCCTTCCTTTACAAGAGGCGACAGGCGAAACAGTAGGAGATATAACTCCTACCCGAGGCGGCTGTACTATTGTATTGATGCCCTACCGTTTCAATAACTTGTCTTACACACGTGGTGGAATACGAAGACCAGACAAGGCTGTCACCACTTGCTGGCTACCACAAACAATCCGTGCGACAAGCGGCCTACACTGTCAAGATATAGCCTAGACACCACGTCTACACTACACTTACTACTCTAACCTTCATGAGAGACTAGAGTACTTTACTAAGTAAAGCAATGTACGGGTAAAGCAAGTATATACTTAAAGTATTAGAACCAGAATATCAAATACTAGAAAGACTCAGACGGAAAACTTACTTGAAGATTCGCATCCGCTGAGGTACACCTTGGAGAAGATTCCCGACAGGCCCGGGGCTTTCTCCTTAAGACTTTCCTCACTCTCTCCCAACTAGCACAACACTATAGCAGAGCTAAACTACTACATAGTGTTTTCTCCTTTGAATCATGCTCTAAAGTGAAGGCCTATGGGGGTATTTATAGGGGGAGGTGGAGTAGAGGCTACTCCACTGCCACATCATCAATCCGCGTGACCTCCATCATGCACCGTTGGATCAAACCGCTATATAACCGCCTTAGGATTAAGGGTGGAGGATTTCCAGCACATGATCAACATGAGGAAGGCGTTGGAGGTTCAGCCGACCTGGCTGGGCCCAAGGAGTGGTTCGGCCGAACCACCCTATGGTAGGTGGGCCCAGCCAGGGTCTTCTAGAAGCTTTCTTATGACTGTGGAGTAATGCCGAGCTTTGGGGCCCACCAAGTGGGGTTCGGCTGACCCACCTTTGGTGAGGTGGGCCCACCATTGTGGTCCCCACTTGTCATAGAGTGTGGCTATGTACTTGTTTTGCCTTGATCTTGTCGATTCACACCTGGATCCATGTGCTTTGCTCTTTAGCCATTGATTGAAAACACACTTGTGATCCAAGGGTGGAAATGGACTCCAGGGGGTGTGGCATGGATTGTGCCACGTCACCAGAGTCCTGTGGACCCTATGCATGGTTCGGCCGAACCATCTTTGGTGGAACCAAAGGTCCATCTTCTGCAGGTGGCTTCTTCATGCAATTCTAAGCACAATGATGGTGCTAACTTGCCCATAAGTGGTTCGGCCGAACCACCCATTGTGCCCATCTTTTGCTCATCGTCTCCAGAAGCTATGATATTAATGATTGTGAAGTTGGTTTGTCATTTGGCCATACTTGGTTGGTCGCCCAACCTTCATATAGAGCTTCCGGACACTGAAGAGTACCTGTTCTGAGTGCCTGCAACCAAATAATGACAAGTACATGTAGAATCAAGTTATTTGTACCTAAGTCACTATGTGTTTGGTGGTTTCCTTCCAGAAAGAATGCCTTGTTGACGGTTTTGATGGGGTAAAAACATGGTATAACTACCGTCAACAGTAGTAAAGACCCTCTGCTTCATTTATTTATTGTTATACTTTAAACAACTGTATACTTATCTCACTGCTTGGTTAGGGTGCTCTAATTCTTGGTACTGAATTAGAGTAGTAAGTTTATAGATTAAGCGCGGTGCTCAGACTATATCTTACCCTTGAGTACGGCTAGGCCCAGGATAGTTGTGGTAGGTTCTATGTGGTGACAGCCCTAGAATCCTCTGGATTCCAACACGTTTGGCCTAGTTATTAAATCGTAGAGCTTGTAGGTGTACGGTGCCTAATCAGTCAAACCCTGTGCGAGTTTAGAACTTTGCACGCTCCCTGTAAAGCAAACTCTTTGGTATAGCAAACAATTGATCAACTACCGAGTTAGAGTTATCCCATAGCCTCCTGAACTTAACTAGAGCTATCCTAATATGTTCACCTTAGTTATCCTTAATTAATTTATCCTCATTAAGGTTTTACCCCATTTATTCACATCTAAATCCTTGACTATTAAATCCTAGGAATCACAACCACCCACCGTCTTTTGGAAAAAATATAAATTCGACATCTGGTACTCTCAGGTAAAGTGCTACACGATAGTTCTGTGCGCTTGTAGAATCCCATATTATATCCTATAAAGCCTTACCATATACTTTGAACATAGAGACTGACAACCCCGTTGATTGCGTTGAGAAGTATCAACAAGTATTTCTAGCACCGTTGCTAGGGGATAGATTCAGTTACACTCTTGTGATAGCATTAGTAACTGTCAACAATTTGCATCATGGTTATCATCATCTCCTTCATGCTTTTAGCCTTTCTTAGCACTTTTTTGACCCTAGCTTAATCATCACTCATTGAACACACTAGTATACTAGTGGTCGTTTAATTATCAAAAACAAATAAGTTTGTAAAAATGGAAACCATAATTTAAGGGGGGAATCCTTAGTTGGGTTTAATCTATGGATACATGTGTTATATAATTTTTTTTGTCTTAGAGGCCATTTAAATCCTTTCATTTGGTGGAATTGAAATCTACTTAATAAATAATGTTACTTGGCTTGGAAGGTAATATTCTACCATTTTATAAAGTTCACATATAAGCTAAACTTAAATTTATGGGATGGGAGACGAAATTTGATTATATAAATCACCATACTAGGATCTGTGTGTAGCTCACAACAACTTCATGAGCGCTTGTGAGCTTTTTTTTTTTACCGAACATCCTTTCCTAAAATAACTTCACGGGTGAAGTTATTTCTCTCCTCTCTTAGAAAAGGATAAGTTGGAATAAAGCTAAAAAAGTACCTTATCTCAATTCACTTCCTCATTTCTCTCTCACAACCATGCATGAAGTTGTTGGGAAACCTGTTTTGCTAAACAACATTACCAAAACAGTCTATCTTCACAAACATTGCTCATGAAGCAGTTTTCCAAAAAAAATCTATTTTGCAACTTATAACACGTTTTTGAACTCACACCTCCTATAAATACAACACATAAATATCTATCTTAAGTAGCAAACAATACCATAGAAATATAGTTCATATACAACTATATTAGTGTAAGTAATATGTATAAAGTAATTAAAATAAATTCAATTCCGAAATCCAAACGGGTCTTAGAGTTTTTATAATACATTGCATGACTGAGAATGTAAAGTCTAAGGTCCTGTTTAGATTCGCCAATACCAAAATTCTATCACATTAATGTTAGGCACATACATGAAGTACTAAATGTTGATGTAAACTAAAACAAACTTGACAGTTTCGTAAAATGTTACGAGATAAATTTTTTGAGCCTATTTAGACCATGATTAGACACTTTTTATAAAAGTTAGCACGTTACTTTAGCAAAATTTTTTACAAAATGAGCAATCTAAGCACCCCTCTGGATAGTGAGTTGAGCTGGCTCGGCTCGGCTCGGCTCATTTTGGCTAGTTAAGATAAGCCAGCTCGGCTCGTCAAAAACTCGAGTTGGCTTGTTAAACTCGCGAACCAGTATAAAAATACACAAAAAGTAATATTTACATTTATCTAAATCTTGAGAAAAATAATAATACAAAAGTAATACATCCAACCGTCTTAAATTGAAAAAATTAATGTGTGCTAATATATATAAGTATAATAATATATTATATATTACACCGTACTTTCATGGTCTATACTCCATATCGTATATAATGCAGTTTATATAGCAGTTCATGAGTATCCATACCTCTATTAAAAATAAAATAGTAAAAGTTATAATAATCCCGAGTTTATAGAGTTTAATCAATCATTAACTAATTATAAAATATACGACATAAAGTAGACAATATTAATATAAATTATATTGTTTTTTCTTGTAAACGTAGTTCGTTTGGCTCGTGAGCTAGCTCATTATAACTAATGAGCTATAATCTTAGTTCGGCTCGATGATAATAAGCTGAGCGGAATCAGTTACGAGTCCAGCGAGTCCAGCGAGCTAACGAGTTTCGAGTTTTTCATCTGGTCTTACTTAAGTCTAACATAGGCTTTGACCAGTGGAGTCCAAACGCCCTAAAGTAAGCAAGCGATACGTCAAATGTCGCCCTTTGCTCACTGCCTCACCAGTGGAGTCCATCAGCTTCAGCATCGCGACCGTCAGGTGCGTAATCCCTGCTGCTTCCTGGTTGCAATTGACGAAGCTAAAACATCTACCCGCCCCTGTGCGTGAACCACTTCATTCTCCTTCATAATAGCTTCTTCGATTCTAAATTGTTTGTGTTTCTATTTCCAGTACCTGTGCCTGTAGTGCACCTGGATCTAGATCTCCCACAGCGGATTATTTATTCCATGTTTCTATCTAGAGTTGCTTGGCAATTTTTATGCGTTTTTTCCCGCATTTCATCCTGATAAATTGCATAGCTCTAGATTGAGTCTGCAACTACGCATCCATCTCAAGGACTAATTCATCGCCCTCGCAGAAAAAGGGGACTGATTCGTCGTTTGCTCCGAAAATATATAGAGCCAAAGCTTTTTCGCTGGAACAGGTTCTGTGATCCAATTCACGACTAATATCTTCTCGATTAGTGTCATCAATATTCCAAGCAACCACAGATAGAAGTTCACAGCAAACAATTCAGATCCTACCTACGCACGTCCGTCCTCTCAATCACTCTCCACAATGTACTGGGTCACTGCTTTCCACCCTTAATCTCACCACCGGCTTTAGGAACAAGGTTGACAGGGAAAGATTATTTTCAACGGTTTATCCTTTCCACTGACGTTCCTTATTGTAAATTCGGCTTATGTTTTCCTCTACTTTCGATGGTATGCACAGATTTAACGCGTTATAATGTGGGGTTATCATAATGGATCTTAGTACCTTTAGTGTATTTATTTGTACAAAAGCACCGATTATGTTAGTTAGTCCTAACTTTGTGTGCTAATTTATTTAACCTGTTCTTATGTGCTCCTAAATCCCACTTTGTTTCATTTTTCAGAGGTGACACTTTGTTCGTCTCTTCTATTAACCAAGTAAAAAACACCTCTCTACTTTCAAACTAGATTGGTTGTCCTAGTCTCTGTGCAAGGCGTTTCAATTCTATTTCCACTTTTTTTTTTTAACCATGATCTGATCTGACATGGAAGAACTGGACTTAAATACAATATTCCGTTTATTGTTACTTTGATACTCTCTAGTGCAAACAGTTTTAGTTTAAACTAATAAAAGTAATTTACTTTAAGCTGAAAAATCATTGTGGTGATTTCCACTCAAGATGTATTCCATCATGCCTCCTAGCTGGTTTACCAATCCACAGTTGATGCCAGGTGCTGCTGCCGGGGTGCTAAAAGCCACCTTCCCTGAACAGGAGATCCATGGAAGTTGCCAGTCTCGTGATTACACTTTTAAACAATATTGGGCCAAGGTTGTTTTCACTGGTACAGAAGAAGTACAATCTGTACAAGAGATTTGACAGTGATGTCACCTACCTGATGAATAAGCTTCCCTATATCACTGCTGCTGTACAGCTCTTGGGGCAAAATATTCCATTGGTTGAAGAATTGAGCAGACTAGCTCATGACATTGAAGATTGTATAGACCGTATCAACTACCGTGCGTCGCGGATAGAGCAAGGAATATCTGTTAACTCTACAAATAGGACGAGTATAGAGGAGTTAGACAAAGAGATGAAAAGGCTCAAAACAGAGGTGCAACGACTTCAACAGGGCATAGCTGATGCACTACCAGTGTCCAATCCCTCTAGTACTCTCCATTCTCAATCGTCATTGGATCGACTTGTTCTTCCAGAAGAATTGTTTGGCATGAAGGTCCCCATGGAGGAGCTCCGAGTGCAGTTAGTAGAACTGGAGCCAAAGCAGCTGAAAGTAATCTCCATTGTTGGGTTCTGTGGATTGGGGAAGACTATTCTTGCCCATGAGTTGTATGAAAGCCCCGAGGGCAAGAAGTTCAATGAAAGGGCATGGGTTTCTGCGGCACATGGGGATTCACGGGAGCTCTTAAGGGAGATACTCCGGAAATTGCACAAGCCGCCACCGGACACCTCTGATGTCTTCCAGCTTAGCATTGATCTGAGGGAGCATCTGAATAACAAGAAGTAAGATACTCTGCCTACTTATTTCTCTGATTAATTTCATTACAGTTCTCTTAAGTCAAGCTTCTTAACGTTTGACTGAATTTGTAGAAAAAAGAGTGCCAAAATTTATGACACTAAATTAGTATACTAAGCACCATGGAATATATATTGTGCTTATTTGATATCATAAATATCGTTATTCTTTTCTATAAATTTGGTCAAACATAAAAAGATTCGACTTAAGACAACTCTACAAATCGAATTATTTAGGGAAGGAGGGAGTAACTACAATACTCTGTCTTTTATCATCAAAAGTAGCCAACTTCACCTGAGTTAGACTGGTTAAATGCTGAAGTCCAGGGGTTGACAAAACCCCCCATCACCGGTCCAGGTTTGAAGGCTTGAAGGCTGGCACAAACTTTTAAAGGACAAAATCAAGGGGATGTCTCTCCCCCGGTCTAGTATTTTTTTCTATGATTTATTATCTGAAGTAATTTTTTTATAAAAGTAGAATGTAAACTACCAGATAAACATTGTTATTTAGCAGAACCAGAAGATATATGTTAATAGGAAATGAAAACAAAATATAAATATACTTCAAGATCTACAAAACATATGTATAATCGGTTCAGTAGAATTAGTTATGAAGCTTTTAAAATCATTGTCCAAATTCACTGGGAGCAGTGACATGTAAAAGGTATTTGCCACCTGCTTATACTATTATAGGGGCATAGTATGCCTAACAAATATTTGAATATGTAGCAGCTTCAAAAATTTAAAGATATTGGGATTCACAAGAATAAACCAATAAACCTTAATTTCCTTCTGATCCTGGTGGAATTGGGCCCTAACATATCCTGCATATATAGGCTAAAATATTCCATGATAGACATCTATAGATACCTTAAATTAATTGTTTTGATAGACATCTATAGACACCTTAAATTATTGTTTTGGTTGATGAGTAGCTTTCTGCTAATTTTTGTATTCTCTTTTTTGAATCATTCAAGGTTCTTCATTGTAATTGATGATATGCGAACAGATCTATGGAATACTATAAAATCTGCTTTCCCTTCTAATGATAGTAGCAGAGTAGTGGTAACAACGAGGTTCCAGTCAGTGGCTACTATCTGCAGCAGGAGCACCAATGGCTATATCCACAAAATTGGAAGACTTGATAATGACCACTCCAAGCAATTATTCCTGAAAAAAGCTTGTCCAGTGACAGACTTAGATTACCCTCAGCCAGATTCCGCAGCTATTTTGAAGAAATGTGATGGTCAACCACTTGCTCTGACTACGGTTGGTGAATTCATGCAAAAAGAAGGTTGGCCAAAAGGACCTGTCTGTCAAGAGGCTTGCAATCTTCTACGCGCTCGTCTGGATACTGACAATACATTAAAAAGATTGCATGAGCTGTTGGTCAGTGATTACACCAGCTTGCCTACCCATGACCACAAAGCTTGCCTGCTATATTTTGCTATGTTTCCTTGTGATCATCCAATCAGGACGAAAAGGTTAATGAGGCAATGGTTAGCAGAGGGATTGTTAAAGCCATCAAATTCAGGCATTGATCCAGCAGTTGAAATTTTTAAGATGCTCATCGACCAGAATATTATTGAACCCATTGATATTAGCAACAACATGGATGTGAGGACATGCAAAACATATGGCATGATGCATGAGTACATTACACTCAAGTCTCATTCTGAAAACATCATTGCTTTGTTTGGTGACAGGAGCCCTGAACACAAACGTGTTCGTCGTCTCTCTCTCCATGAGAGCAGTATTACAGATGTCAGCAATTTGGAATATGATCTATCCCTTGTCAGGTCTCTAACAGTCGCAGGTAATGTGGGTAATGCTATGTTGGAGCTCAGGAAGTATCAGCTGCTGAGAGTCTTGGATCTTGAACAGTGTACCAATTTGCAAAATGGAAATCTCAAAGAACTGTGTGACCTGCTACTTCTAAAATATCTAAGCCTAGGGGCCGGGGTTGCCAATCTTCCTAAGAAGATAAAGCAACTGAAACTTTTGGAGACACTTGATCTAAGAAGATCGGCTGTAACGATCCTACGTCCAGAAGTTGTGAAGCTGCCAAATTTAGTTCATCTATTTGGAAAGTTTAAGCTCCAAAAGAAAGTCATTCTATCTCGAGGACAATGTAATTTGCAGACGTTAGCTGGATTTGTTGTTGACAAAAGTAAAGGATTTGTGGAACTTATGGGTCAGATGAAAAAATTGCGTAAGGTCAAGATCTGGTGTGAGTCATCTGCAACATATGCTAACATGACTAATCTTAAGGAGGCCATACAAAATTTTATTGATGATGTAAATAATTCAGCAGATGACCCTCGTTCTCTGTCAGTCCATTTTGAAGGATGGTCTGAAGACTTGCTGGAAGACTTGCATAGTCCCTGCTATCTTGCATCATTGAAATTACATGGCAGACTTTCAAAACTACCTCAATTTGTCAACGAACTTCGTGGACTAACTGAACTGTGCCTTCAGTCTTCAACAAGATTTACAGCTGATCTCCTCAAAGCTTTGTGTGATTTGAAATACCTAAGGTATCTGAAGCTGATTGCAGAGGAATTTGATGAGATCACCATCAAAGACAAGAAGTTACGAACTCTACTCCACTTATGTTTTGTTCTGAAACGTCCAAAAACATTCCCAAAGATCGAAGAAGGTTCTATGCCGTATCTTGAATCACTTCAGCTGCTTTGTAAAGATCTGGATGGCCTCTCTGGTATTCAGATTAATGGCTTCAGACACCTGAAGGAAGTAACTCTTGATAATAGGGTCAACAATAGTACTAAATCAATTTGGGTGAAGGCAGCTAACAATCACCCGAACAGGCCAAAAGTCCTGCTGAAAAGGGTTGATCCACAGGAAGGTAGTCATGGAGAAGATTCTGCTGTGTCAGGGGCAACTGAGAATGAGATTATAGAATGTCCTGTTCTGCCTGAAGAACAAGATACTGACGAGCTGGATTCTGCTATAAATAAAATCACAGGACATCATGTGGTTTGTGCTGCTTTAACTGGCTTGTCCATTTCTTAGAATGACCCAATGTCTTAATAATTATATTATATGCATCATGAGGATTCTGAATTTCTGATCCTTGAGGGGGTATCATGGTGAGTGTTGCTCTTCTCTTCTGGTTTGCAGCCTTTGTCTTTCTCAAAAACGTGTCCACTAAATATACTGAAAAAGTTAGGCTGCTGCCAAAAAATTCAAAATTTTTGCTATCTTTTATTAAATACTGCTTCAAAACCCAGTTTTCTTATCTCGGTCATTCTGCAATTAGTGCCTGTGTCAATAGGTTGGGATTAGGCCTAATCCCTTTGGATATAGAGGGAAACATGGGCTTTATTTGCCAATACAAGTTGATTGGGTGTGAGCTCTCGCTATCAGAAAAGCAACTGTAGGGATTCGAGCATTATATCTTACACGTATTTCTGTCAAATCGATGACATATTTGCTGTGCTAATCTTATTTATTTTCTTTTCCTAAAAAGTGAAATTAGATTTAAGCTCCACATATGGGTGCGGACATTTTTTACAGTTCTTGTTGGAATAGAATTTCTTTGACACTGCGCTAAATGTACTTGCATACACTGATACACATAATCATCGCAAAAGTTTGTTACTGAATATGAATCACGTTTATGACTTTTGTAGTCGGAAAAGAGTTATTATCAACTTAATCGTTCAGCTGATCTTCCTTGACTGTATGTTATGGACTGTTTAAACATACATTTTGTACTTTATAGTACCTGAAGTTTTGTTTAAATATATTGGATAAATAGTTTTTAAGAATGGTGTTGAGATGGCTATTGTGGTTTGCAGTATCTGGGAAGGAGTGATTGTGGAATATCGTCTGCACCTACTTTGGTCAGCAGACCCTGTTGACATGTTGTAATGGCCATACCATGATGGTTAAATACATAGCAAGAATCAGTGTGGACAAAAATTAAGCTCAATTGTTCTCCTGCTTCAAGTATTAGTCTCCTTTGTCATTGATCATTTGGACTGTTTATCTTTTGTTTATCATGCTCGTTTGTAAATTCCGTAATAGTTTTCTATATATGAACCAAGTATTCAGGTGATCAGATCAGCCATTCCAAATACGATACGAACTTGCAACTCTCATGCAATGTTCTTGTAAACTAAATCTTTGCCGCACAAGGCTGTGGGTATGAATATTTTTTACCTTTAGAACCTGCAGAGCGTGAAGATCATCTTGGTTGAGAAATGACAATTGCGTTACTCAACAGGCGTTTGAAGGGACGGATTCATGCATTCTGATATAGTGGGCAGATGGATGCTTTGAGATTTTTGATTTGATCATTGCTTTTCCCTTTCAATGTTTCAATACGATATTCTCTCTGAAGCGGCAAAAAAATGAATATGATGGAAATGGGTGATCAGCTGAGCTCCAAAGTTAAGCGATGCGACATAGGTCCTCACACTCTTGGGCAGGGTGCAGCAGGATTTGTTGGCCGCCTGTTGCTCCAGATCCGTGCAGTAAGCTCGGCAGTCTTGACGAGGAGAACCAGGATTCCCAACCAGCTGCGGCAGGGCCATCGTTGAGATTTGAGACCCATTACAAGCCATGGCCTCGGATCTGCGGCAGTTCCAAGTGGAACGGAATGCTCGAGGGCCTCCAGATGGCGCGTTCAGTGCGAGACTTAGGCCCAAGCAAAGGAATGAGCCCTTATATGGATTAGGACCTGCAGCTCAACCTTAGGTTCCGTTTGGATTCTTGAAATTGAATTCATTTTAAGAACTATAATTTACACACATATTAGTTAACTTAATATAATTGCATATAGGGCTAGGTGCTAGGTGTGAGCATGCCAGGCTTTGGGAAGATGGTTACCAATGAGGGGCACGGGCGCGGACCTTCGTCCTGGTCGCACCTACCCTCGGCGGCGGCCATTGATGCAGTTGATCTAGAGGAGAGGATTATTCAACGGGACTGGTGGAGGGCAGAGAACATCATACGCGGGTGGGGACTTCAACCACCGTCGCCATCCGCCCCGACACCGTCCCCAATGCCATCTCTACCGATATTCATGGTGATCCTGCCTCCACCAAGGGGAGTGGTGAGCATTTCCTATCTTCTCATCTTCCTTCCCACTCGGATTCGGAGTCAGGGGGTCTGCGCAGGCGCGATCCTATCCTGTTCCTCATCGGCATGAGAAGAGAGCGGGGGTTCGTTTTCCGATCGATGCATCCAAGTCATACCATAATCTCATAGCTGACACCTCTCCTGTTGAGAGGGTGGAGCGGATGAGTGTCAAATTGAAGGATGTTCCGCTTGAATTTTGCTGGATGGATTGCGGGATGACGCGAGATGATGACAAGCGGTTTGCTCAAACCGCAGGAAGGCGGGAGAGTTCTAATCCCATGGATAGAGTCCAGGTTGACCGATGGTTTAGAACACCGCCCAAGGTGAAGATCACCGCTAGGATCTAGGGCCATTACCAATTCCATGTACACGCGGAAGGTCGGGGGTTACTCTGAGTCAGAGCACTGTAGAGCCACCTCCCCACCTCACACCCTCGAGCAATCCGCGTGTGTCATTCCCGTCTCAACTGCTAACCCTAAATCGTGCCCCAAAATCCCCAACCTCAGGAGATTTGTTGGGCACTTCTGGAGAGGAGCCCTAACCAAATCCTATGCTGATGCTGTGAGAGCCGAGTGTGCCGACATCGTTGAGGTTGAGATGTTTCCACGAGGTGGTGGCTGTCATGGGGCTGGACGGGAGGGTTTCGGATCTGGTCGTCAAGGCCGAGGTGTAACACCCCAGGTGTTAGTCACGAGCTAGCCAGCGAGTGTGGACCCAATCAGTTATGTCAATCAATGATCTTGATCACGATCTCACTTTCATCTCCATCTACCTAGATCATGGGAAAAGTTTCATGAACACCGGAATTCAATAACCACAGGAAAAACATAAGTTCTCCAATTGATTGATTTATTGGTTAAGTGAAGATGAGCATGAAAAGTCAACCAACCTTTGCAACCATGCCCAAACAACTCTTTATGAACTCTACAACAAAAGTCATGAAGGGTTCATGTTGAGTAAATGCCTAGAAAATATCTCAATTGGCCTAAATCCCCAATTTGAGCTCTCTAATGATGTTACTTTGACCAAAGTGTAAATGTATCATGTGAGCAAGATATGGAGTTTGACCTTTAATAAAGGTTGGGGATCTTTTGGAGTAGAACAAATATTATTTTTGGACCAAGTAAGGATTCATCATCTAAGTGCCTCAAATAGTGGATTCAAGTTTGGCAAAAATCCTGATTTTTGAAGTTGAAATATTTAAGTCTGAAACCCGCCCCTATTGCAATGACGTGTTGCTTTCTCCAAATTTTGTTAAGCAACTCAAGTTGGACCAAAAATAGAAGTTGGAGGTAATTTGTCAGGGCACAACATATTCAAATTTGAGGTTAATCCGACACGGTTTGATAAGGTTGACACTCAGTCTTTGAACGTAATTAAGCTGCTGACACTGTCAACTTGAGGCATCATTATCTCCTAATATGAAACTCTAATGGCCAAGAACCCTTAATACAAATGAAAGAGCATCACGCAGGGAACAAATTTTATACTGGCGCCCAGAACGGAATATGACCGGGAGATGCCCGAATCGGCCGTCCAAAACCGCACCGACAACGCCCCACACATGTTCGTCAAAATGCTGCAAAGGGAACACGTGGTCGTCGCGCACTGCTAGAGCTCTGCCATGGCCGCCCACTTCCACCTCTCCCGTGCGTCCCTCTCTGCGCCCCAGTCCGCCTGCTCGCGATAAGGAGCACCAGAGGGCGACCCCAACTCATTTCCATTCGCCTCTCCCACCTTCCTTGCTTCTCTCCTCGCCGTCGTTTGCCATGGCGCCCGTTGGCGTGGCTGCTGCTCGCGGCTGCCATGGATGGGCGAGCCGAGCTCATGGCCGCAGCTGCTGCTGGCTCGCTGAGGCTGCTTGATACTGCTGCTGCGGGGCGTCTCAGCTGCGTGCGGCACTGCTGAATCGCGGCGGCTGCTACCGCTGCCTGTGGTTGCCATTGCTGCGACTTGTTGCTGCAGCTGCAGCCCTTGCGACTGCTCGCGGTGGTGGGCAACTGCGCTGCCGGAGTCGCGGTCGGGATGGCCTCCAGCTGGTCAGAGACGGCCGGCCTCGCCCTGCTCGCTGGCCCCGACGGCCATCTCCCTCCTCCCCTGCGCGACGCCTCCATTTTTCCCTCCCCTGCGTTGCAACTCCAGGAGGAAGAAGACCCCTCTGTTTTTGTCTTTGGGTGTATGACAGGCGGGTCCCACCTAAAGGCAAATGGGGATCAAATCTTCAGATTTTGCATTTTCTTTAAAAATCCATATCTGGAGTTTGGTAGCTCCAAAAGTTACGAAATGTTAGTTTACTCTTGAAGTGCTCTGCATGTTAGACCCATAATATGTGCTATGTGATTTACATTTTTGTGCTGTAGAAATTATTCTTGGAAAGTGGTTTAAGAAAAGATTTAACTTGCTTCCATTTTTTTCGAACACGCAGGAGATCTGCGTATCAATATATTAAGAAGAAGATGGATGAGAACACCCAGAGTACACAGGTTTTGTTTTTCTTTTCAGACCGGGGGGGGGGGGGGGAAACCCTATAGAAATAAACCCCCTTACCAACACAAGACTATTGAGAACCCCTTAAAAACTATTGTCAAGACCCCTGACCACAAGCAGCCAATCTAATCGGCTGGTAACTGGGAGAGGAGGTGAGAAACTCCTCGAGCACCAGCAGCTCCCCATAGGTGCAGCTCACCCCTGATGGAAGAAAGAACTTCATGCAGGTTAGGCTGCGCCCCATCAAACACACATCGGTTGCGCTGAGTCCACAACGACCAACACACCAAGAATACAATTGAATTGAGCCCCTTTTTTGCCGATCCATCCACCTTGCTGTTCACTTTGTCCCACCAATCTTCCAGGGAGATTTCCTCAGGCTGTGGGCAAAGTACTTGCAGCCCAAATCTCTGCAGCACATGAAACCACACTTGTCGAGAGAAGACACAATGCAGCAGGAGATGATTTAAAGTCTCTGCTTCTTGGTCACAGAGAAGACACTGCTCTGGATGGGACAGCCCTTTTCGAGCAAGTCGATCAGCTGTCCAACATCGATCATGAGCTGCCAGCCACATAAAGAATTTACATTTACCCGGAGCCCAACTTTTCCATATCCATTCCCAAGGTCTGAACTCAATGGCTCCGGTGAACATAGCTTCATAGGCCGACTTAGCAGAATATCTTCCTGAAGCTGAAAATTGCCAGATGTGAGTGTCCTCAATATCTGGCTGTAGCACTACGTCTTCAAGTAAATCCCATAGTGCCAAATACTCAGCCAGGACAGCCACACTTAGAGCTCCTCTGATGTCAGATATCCACCTCCTCTCATCCAAGGCCTCATAAACAGTCCGTTTTCGCGCTCGTCTTGAAATGATGGCAAATAGGTGAGGCACCATCCTATACAGGCTCTGACCGTGCAGCCAACGGTCCGACCAAAATAACGTATTTCGGCCATTGCCTATCTGAGCGATGACAGCCACCCTAAAGAAGGAATTCACCACCTGGGGAACCTGAATTGGAAGGAAAGCCCAAGGCTTGTCAGGTTCTGTCTTATGTAACCAAAGCCATCGCAAACGAAGAGCTTGCTTTCATTTATATATCGAGTTTTAGGAGTGCAAAAATAGTGGTTCTTTTTAATTTTGTTAGTCTTCTAATGACATGCACTAGCTCATAAGAGTATAAAACATATAGGTTGTTTGCTGGTTTTATAGTGTTTTGTCTAAATCTTGTTAAATAGAAAATAAACGCTTGTTTTCCTTTTATTTTTGCATCTGGAGTTCTAGAGCTCCAAATGACATGCAAATTTAATTGTAGGTCCTATGAGTGATTATTGATTCATGTTTAAAATTTAATGATTTATGGTGCATGTATGACTAAGTTATTGATTTATCTTGTTTGATGTTGATTTAGTTGTTTAAATGCATTATAAATATTGTTTAAGTGTAAAAATGGAAAATGGTATGCCACTGTCTTTGCATGACATTGTAGTAACCTGGAAAACTAGAATATGGTCATATGTTTAAAGAAAATGTTGAGTTTTACATTTAGCTTGCCCTCCAATGCATTGTTGCATTATAAACTTGTTTATTTTGTGGTAATAAAATTATAACACCTGAGCATGTGAAATTTATAAATTGGCCATGGTTTGTATTCAATTATCTATCATAAAAATATCAGCTCCATTTGAGATATTTACCACATGACTTAAATAATTAAATAATAGGTTTTTATGTGGTAAGTTAGTGAAATGATTAGTATAAATAGACACATGCATGTTGTTTATAACTTCTTGCCATATCTTAACCTGAGATTAATGTTTTATATTTGTGTTATGATGTTTTGATCTCTTTAACTAGCTCACATATGAGTTTCTTGGTTGGAAAACAAGTAAGTGAATTAATTGTAATCCTGCTGAGAAAGGGCTGCAGGAGCAGTCCCTGTTGTTGTGGTGTTTTCTCCATGAAAATGATGTTGCATGTAAATATGTTCTATACAAAAGTTGTAGCTAACTTTTATGTCTAACTTTTCCTAAAATTTCATAGTCATAGGTCTAATAGTTTAGGAGTTATAGATTTTAGAAGTCTGCTGTCAGGTTTTGATTGTTTTCTGTGCAGACCTTAATGTTTGCCTTGTTCTACTAAGTTATGCTATGAACCACTTCTTGGTGATAATATAAGAGTTGTAGTAAATTTCCTATGCTTTCCAGAATATCTAGGTTCATCCCTTTTGGTGGTATGATTCTCCAGTTATGTTTGTTTGAAGTGAGGGGACAGAATCTGTCCAAGTTTGGACAGAGGTACTCCTTTTGTATTGTTTGCCTTTGTTAAGTGTTGAATCACCTGAAGATGATAATAGTGAAGTTTTAGATAATTTAATATGCTTTCTATAAAGTCTAGAATCATGCTTGTTTGAGCTTGTTTGACTTAGATAACCTTTGATTTAGCTCTGGTTGATAATAACAAAGTTGTAGACAATTTTAATATCTTTCCAAAGAGTCTCAGATCACCCTTTTTGGATATGTCTAGCTCAGGTTATGGTTAAATCTTATGCTTGCTATCCTGCTGTCCATAAGCTGCATGTGTGAGTTTAGGATTGACTGTCACTTTGCCTCGCTTGGTGTGATTGTTAGCTCATGGTTGAGTGATAGTAGATTAACATGTCCTATATTACTTCCTTTTGTTCATACATATGCATTGTGCATCTCATCTAGGTACGCTAGATGACCATCACGTGGTGTGAAGGACTTGACGATTGGAGTTAACCACAAGATGGTGTGGTGGACTTATCCAGAAGGTGGAAGGACTGGATAAGCGTTGTCTGACAAACACTAACCTAGTGTGGATTCCAAGCAAGCCCCGAAGAATTCTAAGCCTCCCATGTTTTACAAATAATTATTGAGTCTTTATTCTTATATTATGCTGCATTATGTTATAGGAGTTGATTGGAACCCTTCTTTTGCATATCCTTTTCTTGACCACAAAAGATACCTGATTCCTAATTAGGTCCAGGATCGAAACTATGCTTAGCCCTGCTTAGATCGCTAAACGGCGAATGATTCTGTCATTCGTGAGATAATGTGGGTACTTTTACCCTACACGGTTGGCTATATTTGCTATCGTGGAACTTAACCATGGATTATGATTAATCCGAAGGGACAGGAAGAACGTAGAGAACCAACAAGGCATGGAAGTCCTTGCTGCGTATCTACCCCCAAATGTGCCATTAAGGACAGTATGCTTTGTACGTCCTCGTGTCATGTTGAACCCTACCTCTCACTTAACTGGCCGGATAAATCGTTCCAACCGTGAAGTCGAGTAGTTCAGTTCAGGCCGGGAGCATGACCAGTTGTGGTGCGTACCCCAGGAGGCTGCGGATAGGACCATGGGCAGGGACCTAGTGAGCCGGTTGGCGCAACCGGTTTAGGGAAGATCTGAGCATCCTGGCCACAGTTGAATCCCTCGTGTACGGCGTCGGGACGGACCCGTTGACTACTTTTTACCTGAACTGTTCGAAAGATAACTCGAGCAACCGTTGATCTGGAAGCAAGGGCGAGCGTTTGGTATTTACTCCAGCTAGATAGGAAGTCGATTATAATCACGGTCTCTCCCTGTTAGTGAGAACTTGACATGAGCAGCGGCACTGTGTGCTCCAAACTAAAGTATAATGGTTATGCATGGTTAAAGAGCTTACTTGCAATGTTGAACCGGATATGGTTATATATATATATATATATATTGCTTGACTAGCTGCAGGAGTTGATGGTGATACACAAAAGAACTTAAGCAAGATAATCACTTAATCCTGGTTCCATAACAATGTTGATGTTATAATCTAGTTGAATATGTATTCACCTAGACAGGTATAACTAAAGCAAGCTGATCAATTTGATGTTAAAACTTGTGTCAATATGCATAATGAACCTTAAGATTTTTATGCAAAATGATGTCAGCCTGCTCCACCAAATAAAGCCTTGCATTCCTCTTAGTGTCTTTTATTTTTAATTTATGACGGGTAAGTCTAGCTGAGTACATTCAAGTACTTAGGGTTTATCCCACCATGTTACAGGTGAAGGTCTAGGCCTGCGGATGATGGTGGATAAGCACCGGTGGGCTCGGTCTTCTATAAATTATCTCATCTATGCTGCAAATTTGAGGATTGTCATTTATACTAGCAATGTATTTTGAACTTATGGTTATGTATCATTTTAAAGCTAGTATGTTTTCAAATCGGTCTTGATCAAATTATTATATTATTATATTGGTGAACTCCTTTATAAATTTATTTCGCTGTAAAGCTCCATGTATGTGATTGGTGTTTACTTAATCATGCGATCTTGGTTCTAATTTGATTTACCGAGGTCTTTTGGGATACTCGGCGGACTACCGGGTTTATATGGGTTCAAGATGACAGTTTGATCACTTCGGTGATTGCTTTTGTACTTGTGCTCTTATAAATTGGTTGATTCTGTTACAGCTGGTATCGGAGCAAGATTAAGTATAATACTATCATGTACATGGTTTTAAAATTCAAAACTTTGTTTTTGAAAGCATATTTTGGTTTTGAAAAGTCTATTTTTCAACTAAATCTAGCAAAGTTTTGGAAAAATTATATTTTGCAAATTATATGCTAGTGATATCCTCTCTTAAGCCCTAAATTTAGGACCACTAGGTGGCTTAACTAAGTACTAACTTGGGGGAAATTGCATCATGTTTATACTTGCGGTTCATTTAATTTTATTTGCGCGGATATATGCTACCTTGCGGTTTCTTATTGCTTCTTATGGGCCGATGTGCCACTTCGGACAAGGTAAGGTGAGCTGTGAGAGCATGATCGAACAACCGTCGACCTAGGGTGAAAGGATCGAGGATGTCCAAGAGGGGAGGGGTGAATTGGGCAACTAGTAAATTTTTCGAAATACAATTCAACCTATCGCCATTTGCCCAATCTCACCCCACAAGTGCTTGTGTTGATTCTAAGCCTAAAACAATTAAGCATCCTAGAGCCAAGTCCTATCACAAGTATACTACTCTAGGAATGTAAAAAGCACAAAGTAAATACGGAATGTAAAGGGATAGCGAATTCAAGCCGAGTTTTTCTCGAGGTATCGGAGAGTCGGCACTCCCCACTAGTCCTCGTTGGAGCACCCACGCAAGGGTGTAGCTCCCCCTTGATCTTTTCAAAGACCAAGTGCTCTCTATGGGCTGATCCTTTGCCTCTCCGGCGCGGTGGATCGCCCACAACCGCTCACAAGCTTGGCTTGGGCCGCCCACAAGCTCTCCAAGCGGTCACCAAGCCTCCGATCGCCACCGAACCGTCTAGGTGATGCCGATCACCAAGAGTAATAAGCATAGACTCTCACTTGACAAGAACAAGGCCAAAGAGGGTGATGGATGGACATAAGTCACTCTTGATCACACTCTAGGGAAGAAGCTCACAAGCAAGTGGAAATCACTCAACCTCCCTAGGGCTCTTGCACTCACACCAAGTCACAAGGGTTGCTTCAGCTGAACAAATGTGTAAGAGAGCTAGAATGAAGCCAATGGTGAAGTATAAATACTCCCCCTCTCCAAAACTAGCCGTTTGTACTATTTTCAGCAGTCTGCGAACCGTCGGACTGGATGAACAGTGCTAGCGTCGGACCAATCCCCATCAGTCCGACTCTCACAACTAACCTGCAGTCAGCACTATGACAGGGGGGCGTCGGACCCTACTCAAAGGTCCGACGCCCACCGTCGGACCAACGTCCGACACCACTGAGCTCTCGAGTGAGTTCTGCACAGAACCTCTCAACGGCTTTTACACACGCCAAAAGTCTGACGCTGGTCGTCGGACACAGCCCGACGCCCAAAACTGCTCTCTAGACCTCTCTGAAAGCGTCGGACGATACAAAGTAATAGTCCGACGCGGCGCTGACTCACAGTCTGACGCTCACCAGAGCAAACCCTGGCACTATCGGACGCTGGGCAATGGTCCGACGACCATCCCAGCAGCGTCCGACGCTCCCTGGTGTGCTGAGAAGCAACCAGGGGCTGCCACGTACCTGTCGGACTCCAACCATTGGTCCGACGACCATACTACCTAGAGTCCGACGCTCTCAAATTGATCGAAACATCGCTGAATCAAAAACTTTCTAAAACGAAGTTTGATCCTCTCTCTCAAGAGTCTCCCTGGGCTGTCTAGAGCTATGTTGGATGTTGGCGGTCCTTAGCAACTAAAATACAACATCATTTTAATACTAAAACAAATAGAAAGTAGGGCTTTTATCTAACCTTTCCACGAGTTTTGTTGTATATGTAACTTGCAGGTCTGACACGTGGAAATACATAAAATTCACAAGAAAGCGCACTACCGGAAAGCGTATTCAGAAAAGGCGCAAACCAAACGAGAAAGCCCACCTAAGAACTGAACTGGATCCATCCGTAACCGCGGGGGAGGTTCAGGCCTAGGGAGCAACCGACCACCCGAAGGCGGTGGCCAGCGGGCCCAGCCAGGGGACCGACCGCCCCCGGGTGCGACCGCCGCCCTGATGGGGCCTCCTGGGCCCAGTCTTCAGTGGCGGTGCTCTAGGTGGTTTCCCAAGGACGGTTTCACCTCCTTCCAAGTTTAGAGATGCCAAACCGTCCTAGTTCAACTATAAATAGATGGTGCTCTCTCATTCAACACACACACCAACATTTGGAGCTATTTACCTCACCTCTCACTTGTATTCTTTAGATTAGTTTTAGTATTAGAGCAAGGCAAGAGCTAGCAAGGAGAGTTTGTATCCTTGGGAGAAGAAGGAACACCTCGGTATGAATACAATGGAGTTCTCTTCCAAGTTCAAGTTCTTATCTTATTTATATAGTAATGCATATGAACTAGAGTATAGTCTTGGTCATGTTATGATCATGATATATGAACTAGCATATAGTTTATGTGTTATGTTCTTGATATGTTCATCGTTGTTCTTCATCGTTCGTCGACTTAGTATGAATAGAGGAAGAACTAGGGATGAGGTGACGGTTCGTCGTGCCTTCTCGGTTGCTCTTAGCCTAGCCTGTCACTCCGAAGGGGTGGGGTCCTAGGGGGTTAGGAGTTGTTTCCAAGTATGCGAGCATGGTGCTCGGGTATGCGGAGATCGGCGAATATGTCGGTATCCCACGGGCAGAGGGGTAGGTGGGCAGGTGGTGACAGCCCTGTCCATCCCTAGCACTCCCCCACGTTCAGATATTGGATAGGAGTTCGTAAAGTCTCTATCGGCTGGCAGACAGCTGCGGGGATCTCCCTGTCATCCCAAACTTAGTCCTAATACTAGACATGCTAGTTAGATGTTTACTAACAGTTCTTTGCATAGTTATATATGACCGATGCCTACTCAGTTAGATATATTCTTTTATTCTTTATTTCTCTTTTATCCTTGAGGTCGGCTCAGATGTGTGTCCACTATCTTTGAACTATGATTTATCCCTGCCTATGCTATGTCTACCTATGCATTCAATAAGTGATCATGTTTATACCAAAGCTAGATGCATTCGTCCTGCCCTCCTACGGGAAATTACAAATACGACACCCCTGAATACTCACGGGTTGAAATGCTACAATGATAGTTCTGTGCGCTTGCAGATTTATTCTTATTTCTTACTGAGCTATCGATTGGCGTACCTAAGTACCGTTACTTAAGGATTGTAATCTTGTTGCACCCCACGGCACCGTGCCACAGTTTTGTATATCGTAAGTAATGACGGTTAGGAAGGCCGATCAGGCACTTCTAACTATTATTACGAGACTGCATTACCTAGGCCAGCGCCATTGAGGGCCAAGGGTTACCTTTCTGAGGTAATGGTGGTTGGGAATGTCAACACACGTTTCTAGTGTTATCACTAAGGACGGACTTATAATCTATCTTTAGTAGCAACGCTAAGAAACGCCAACAAGCATTTCTGGCGCCGTTGCCGAGGAGGACAAAAAGAAAATATAGACATCTAGCTTTGGCATAAACTTTGATTACAAAATAAGCATTGGTAGCCATAGCTTATGTAGGTTAACTTTGCTGTTTTCTTCCTCTTTTTATTGGAATGAAAATAGGATAGTGTATGAGCGGTTTCAATCTGCCAGAAAACTTCGTTAAAGATCTAGAGGCACTCCTAAGGAAGAGAAGGCCTTGTACCATCTCTTCTTCTGCTACTCAGCCGGCAAATGAACCGGTCACTTCCGCACCATCCGCTACTACCACCATGGCCAAGTCACTCCGCGAATATTCCACCCCCGCTGTTGCCAACATGCCCATTGGGCCCACTGTCAATATTGGGAATGGAAACTTTGAGCTCCGCACTGGCCTACTCACGATAGTGCAGGCGAACCAGTTCTGTGGTTTGCCAAGTGAGGACGCAAACGCACACCTGCAAAACTTCCTTGAGCTGTGTGAAACAATCATCATTAAAGATGTCGCTCAAGACAGCATCAGGCTCCGCTTGTTTCCCTTCTCCCTCTCGGGGAAGGCGAAGCAATGGTTCTACCAAGACAAGGAAGCAGTCAACACGTGGGACAAATATTCCGTGGCGTTCCTCGCAAAGTTTTTCCCCATGAGCAAAACAAATGCTCTATGGGGGAAGATATCTAACTTTCAGCAAACGTCACTCGAGTCCATTCCTAAGGCTTGGAAAAGGCTCCAGGAGTACATCCGGGCCTGTCCCCACCACGGGATGGAAGAATGGCTCATGCTCCAGAATTTCTATGAAGGCCTCACGGCCATGTCTAAGGGGCACGTAGATGCCGCTGCTGGAGGCGCGTTCCTTTCCCTCACCATCGAAAATGCCACGGCATTAATTGAGAAGATGGTTGCCAACCAAAGCTGGGGAGAAGGACGCAAAACACAAAAAGGCATGCACACCGTGAAGGAGACGGATCTGCTTGAAATAGAGTTACTAATGAAGAGACTAGAGGGACGTGCCACCGATCCCACCACCGGCACCGTCTAGGCCATTGACTCACACATGACGTGTGAGGTCTGTGGAGATGTTGGCCATTCGGGGAACAACTGTCCTGAAACCCAAGAAGAAGCTTCATACGTTAACAACGGGTTTCGCCAACATCAACAAACATGTAATGGGTGGAACAATCAGAATCGCCCCCAAGGTAATTCTTCCAATTCTAATTCAAATTTCAATTCCTCCCAACCTTCATTAAAAGATCTTATTATAGGACAGCCTAAAATAAATGAAAACCTTACAAAGAAGCTTTCTCTCAATGATAAAATGTTTGAAACCATAAATGCTAAGCTTGATAGCCTATACTTATTGTTAAAAACCAAGTAAATTTTAATAAAAGAGTAGAAACTCAGATCGCCCAGCTTGCCTCTGCTGCTAAATCTGCCATGCAACCTGCTAGTTCTATTGAGAATATAAATTTGGTGACCACGAGAGGGGGTAAGACCACTCATGATCCACCACACCCTAACCATAGAACAGGCAAGGCACCCAGACAGCAAGAGGAAGTACCGGTAGAGTCGGAATCACAAGAAGAATCCGCGCAAGAAGAGCCGACACCGGAAGGCTATGTGGACACCACGATATTGCCTTTCCCCACAAGAATACAGAGGAAGAAGAAGGCCGGAGATGAGCAGTTCCTCCGATTCGTGGAAATGGTCGAGAAGACACACGTCAGCGTTCCGCTGATGGATGTCTTGCACATACCATCCTACGCTAAATACATCAAAGACATCATCAATAACAAACGACCATTGCTGTCCACAGAAGTTATTAAACTGACGGAAGAGTGTAGCGCAGCTATACTCAATCATCTACCCGAGAAGAAACAAGACCCTGGGTGCCCCACGATCACATGCTCCATTGGCACCCAGCAATTTAACCACGCCTTATGCGATCTTGGGGCGAGCGTAAGCGTCATGCCAAAATCAGTCTTTGATAGACTGAATTTCACCATCCTGGAGCCCACCAACATGACACTCCAGTTGGCTGATTCCTCGATTCGGTACCCAGCAGGGATAGCACAAGATATCCCTGTCAAAATCAGAGGGTATTATGTCCCAGTGGATTTTGTGGTGCTCAACATGGAGTTTACCAAAGAAACACCACTTATTCTGGGAAGACCATTCTTGAGTACGGCCGGAGCTCAAATTGATGTTGGAACTGGAGAAATCCGCTTCAATATCAATGGACAAGAAGAAAAATTCGAATTCAGGCCTCGCCGTCAGGAAGAATGCAACATGATACACATCCGATATGGGCCGAACCCCCAAGGCATCAAGGAGGTAGAGATTCAGCCTCAGCTTTTGAAAAACATATCAAAAATCTCAAAGGAATCAAAGAAAAAGCCGGAGCCAAAAGAAAAGGCGGCTCCTAAAAGAAATATAAATAAAGAGCAGAAAAACAAAATGGCTCCTAAAAGGAGGGAAGAAATCCCCAAGCCTTCACAAAAGAAGTCGGTGTGGAAACCTAAAGAAAAAGTTGAACATGTTACCACACCACCCAAAACTACCCAGAAGGTATGGAGGCCCAAACAGGTACAACCGTCTATTTCTCCCAAGACGGATGCACCATCATCTAGCAATCAATGAAGGAAGAAAAGTCCTCCTCAAACGGACTTACAAAGCTGAGCTCTTGCCGAAGGTAAATCGGTACGTTATCCTAAATTTTTACTTTAAATAAATATTTAGCAAGTTTTTCAATAAATGCCTGTGTGATTCCTCTAAAAAAATAAAAATAAAATAAAAATAATAATATATAATAATAATAATAATAATAATAATAATAATAATAATAATAATAATAATAATAATAATAAAATAAAAGTAAAAATATACATATATATAATAAATATATGCGTGCTTGATGCTAGTGTTGCATTTATGTTTTGACTAAAATGACCCTATGATTCTTTCCTTTTATAAACATGAATCTTTGAGATCATAGGCATATTCCTTCATAAATGCATGATATTGTGATCTTAAAACATATTTTCATAAATATCAATCATATCTTACACTCTATCACACATCATCACACTAATCCACCGCGCATCAAGCCTGATCGTAACCAGGATAGGGATCTACGCAGTTAGCAAAACACCTGGCCAGAAAGCAGAGGCTGGTTGGTGGACCCAGGGGACCGACCGCCCCTGGGACCGGCTGCCCCCTAGCTAAGCCAATCAGCGCCGATCTTTTTCGTACCTCCCTCTAATCACTCCAGCATCATGACCTTGGTTACGATCAAGTTATTTCCTTGCTAGAGACCTCGGTAGCACATATTTAAACCCCTTTAGGTCTCTCTTTTTCTCACACCAACCTTTTTCTTCTCCCTCTTGCAAAGCTTGCTAAGCTCTCCCATCTCAAAGTACCGACCATGTCTAGCTACGCCCTTTCGCTGATCAACGCTCCAAAGGCCATAGCAAACCTAGACATAGCACCTTACCAAGAGAGTCCATTAGTAAGGGAAGAAGCCCGTGTTGTGAAGGTGAAGCCTTTAGTCATCTTGCCAGCACGCTCTCATGCACCCGAAGGTGGCGCCAAGAAGAAGACCGCTGCTACCCATCCTACCAGTTTTTTAGGCCTCAAGAGGAAGACCCCTAGCGGTAGTGGGCCTAGCAAGCGTACTGGTGAAAAGTTGGCTAGCAAGCCTGCACTTTCGGCCAAAAAGGCAGCATCCGCTAGCACCTTTCTTAGAATTAGGAGGCATTTACCACAGCCATCCATCAAACGTTGTGCAGGACAGTACGAAAGCAGTGACAATGAAGACGACTCTAGTATCATCAATGACCTCATAGCTAAACATGCTAGCTTACGTGCTTTTCTAAGGACTTTAGAAGACGACATAGAGACCAAGAACACAGAGATTAGGAACCTTAGCGATGACGTTAATAGTTTCCGCTTCAAGTTCAATCTTAAGCTAAGGAAAGTCGCTAAAACCCTAGGTGTTGAACACCATCTTGAGAATGCACCTGCTGCACGAATAATTAGGCACACTTCTCGCTTTCACGATACTTTACCATCAATGTAAATGTGCCTATTTGAGTTTATCAATGAAATTTTTTTATGTTGAGCACTTGTTTTTGCCACATATATATTTTGTGACTAACCAAGACAGAAAAGAAAACAAGTGTGGGGCAGGACTCTCCAAGACAATTGCACAATAACAAAAATAAAAATCCGGTTTGTGCAACTTTCCGCCTCTCGTATTCTGAAAACTTTGATAAAAATTTAAAATGATGTCCCCTTTATACTCCATCAAACATGTCTTCCTACATTCGAAATATTTGCATACTTTTTATTCCTTGCTAAAATTCCTATAGATTTATGAACACTGTTTAGGGACCCCGTTTCTATCTAAGTAATTGACGGATGAGATATAGTAGGATTACATGATGCTTGCTCAATCTTGCAAAATACTTGGGATTTATCTTACAAAAACAAAAACTCAATAGCATGCTCCTTGAATAATTGGCAAATACCTACCAAGGCGATATATGATTATATTTGATGAAACCTTCCACATATGCCACTTATTTTGCATTAAGTTTGGTCAAATTTTGTGACCGCTGCGCTCCCAAGATCAGAATTCACTTGCACCCACCAAATAAAGCCAATTCTCACCCTGAGAGTTGTGCAAAACATGCACTTCATCCATCCACCAAAAATATGCCAACTCTTACACTGAGAGTTGCGCAGCTTTCTCCACCAAATAAAAAGATGTTGGTTCTCATCCTAAGAACCGTGCATTCCTTCTACAAAGTTTTACGCCATTCATCTACCATCATGATATCTCCTTATTTAAAAGTTTTTCATGTGCCAATAAAAGATATGGGGCTATGTTAAAAAAAAAGAAGAATAAAGAAAGATGATGCCAAGGGGCATAAGAAAATAAACGAGAAAGAAAAAAAAGAAGTTTAAATACCCATTCAAAAAAAATAAAATAAAGATCTTATAGCCCATATCTTCTTAAGTTTTATCCAAGGAGAATCATGATGCATGGAGTACCAAAAAGATTTAGAATTAGGTTTCCACCTTCATACTTTCCACACACATACACATTCTGATCTAGGAGTGTGGCGCACTCCCTCAGGTATGGTCTGGGGTTTGACTTGACAACAAATGCCGGGTAAGTCTGCCTTATCATTTCTCATTCCTACCTAAAACTCCAGATAAGCCTTCTTAGAGGTAGGATGATCAAAGTGAAGGCATCACCTTTTCATGCCTTGGTGAGGAACCACTTACAAAAAAAATGAGTGACTTGAGAGAATCATTCAAAGAACACAAGCTATCTTTATGTTTTCAAAATCTTGCAAAAACCCAAGTCTCTATGCAAGGACAAGAGTAAGAGGATTTGATTCCAAGCTATTCCATTTTTTTCAATTACTCAAGGTGATTCGGTAGACACTTTGAAGTTCATAAATCCAGGTGAAGCTTAGAATATCCTGTATGCAGACTCTTTTGACAAGAAAGATGAACCCATTTGGTCTTTAGAACTTTACTCGAGGACGAGCAAAGGGCCAAGTGTGGGGGAGTTGTTAGCGGTCCTTAACAACTAAAATACAACATCATTTTAATACTAAAACAAATAGAAAGTAGGGCTTTTATCTAACCTTTCCACGAGTTTTGTTGTATATGTAACTTGCAGGTCTGACACGTGAAAATACATAAAGTTCACAAGAAAGCGCACTACCGGAAAGCGTATTCAAAAAAGGCGCAAACCAAACGAGAAAGCCCACCTAACAACTGAACTGGATCCATCCGTAACCGCGGGGGAAGTCCATGCCCAGGGAGCAACCGACCACCCGAAGGCGGTGGCCAGCGGGCCCAGCCAGGGGACCGACCGCCCACGGGTTCGAACGCCCCCCCTGGTGGGGCCTCCCGGGCCCAGTCTTCAGTGGCGGTGCTCTAGGTGGTTTTCCAAGGACGGTTTCACCTCCTTCCAAGTTTAGAGACGCCAAACCATCCTAGTTCAACTATAAATAGATGGTGCTCTCTCATTCAACACACACCAACATTTGGAGCCATTTACCTCACCTCTCACTTGTATTCTTTAGATTAGTTTTAGTATTAGAGCAAGGCAAGAGCTAGCAAGGAGAGTTTGTATCCTTGGGAGAAGAAGGAACACCTCGGTATGAATAAAATGCAGTTCTTTTCCAAGTTCAAGTTCTTATCTTATTTATATAGCAATGCATATGAACTAGAGTATAGTCTTGGTCATGTTATGATCATGGTATATGAACTAGCATATAGTTTATGTGTTATGTTCTTGATATGTTCATCGTTCATCGACTTAGTATGAATAGAGGAAGAACTAGGGATGAAGTGACGGTTCGTCGTGCCTTCTCAGTTGCTCTTAGCCTAGCCTGTCACTCCGAAGGGTGGGGTCCTAGGGGGTTAGGAGTTGTTTCCAAGTACGCGAGCATGGTGCTCGGGTATGCGGAGATCAGCGAATATGTCGGTATCCCACGGGCAGAGGGGTAGTTGGGCAGGTGGTGACAGCCCTGTCCATCCCTAGCACTCCCCCACGTTCAGATATTGGGTAGGAGTTCGTAAAGTCTCTATCGGCTGACAGACTAGCTGCGGGGATCTCCCTGTCATCCTAGACTTAGTCCTAATACTAGACATGCTAGTTAGATGTTTACTAACAGTTCTTTGCATAGTTATATATGACTGATGCCTACTCAATTAGATATATTCTTTTATTCTTTATTTCTCTTTTATCCTTGAGGTCGGCTCAGATGTGTGTCCACTATCTTTGAACTATGATTTACCCCTGCCTATGCTATGTCTACCTATGCATTCAATAAGTGATCATGTTTATACCAAAGCTAGATGCATTCGTCCTGCCCTCCTACGGGGAATTACAAATACGACACCCCTGAATACTCACGGGTTGAAATGCTACAATGATAGTTCTGTGCGCTTGCAGATTTATTCTTATTTCTTACTGAGCTATCGATTGGCGTACCTAAGTACCGTTACATAAGGATTGTAATTCTTGTTGCACCCCACGGCGCCATGCCACAGTTTTGCATATCGTAAGTAATGACGGTTAGGAAGGCCAATCAGGCACTTCTAACTATTATTACCAGACTGCATTACTTAGGCCAGCGCCATTAAGGGCCAAGGGTTACCTTTCTAAAGTAATGGTGGTTGGGAATGTCAACACACGTTTCTAGTGTTATCACTAAGGACGGACTTATAATCTATCTTTAGTAGCAACGCTAAGAAACGCCAACATTGGACAAGTGTGTGTTGACACTTGTTATCGTCCAAATTTTATTATCAATTATCCCTGCATTAAACATGAATATCCAGTAGAATAGGGTTATTACTGACAGATTCCATAAGTTTTGGTGAATTGTCTATTTCCCAGGGGATTTTCCAGAAAAGCTTAAAAGGAGTAAAGAGCATAATTACCACGAAACTTGCACGCGAAGGAAACATCATCACGAAGACCCTGGAAGGGTGTAGAACACACCAGAAGCAAGCAGGGGCCCACACCTGGCCAGGTGGGGCCGGGCGGCCCCAAGGGGGCCGGGCGGCGCCCCCCTAGGGTCTCCTCTCGCCGTCTTCTGGAGTCTTCTACCACCGCCTATTAGGAGTCATCTGGGCCCTTGGTTAAGTCGGTTTGATCTAGCGGCGAGCGTGCAACCCCCCTGGAGGAGAGCCAGATCAAGAGATGAAGACCCTGAAGCATTATATAGATATCCACTAGTTCTAGGCCAGCAATCAAGAGAGAGATTAGAGTGATAGAGTAGATGAGTAGAGATTCGGAGGAGTCCCGGCCTGTCGGAGCTTCTTCGTAGCTGTGTTCGTCTGAATTCAGCTCCCTCACCCGGAGTTGCGTTCTGAGGTTGTCACACCCCAAAATTTCTATTTTGGGATGTGACTAGAAAACATTAAAAACAAAACAAAAGATTTTTACCCTTTTCTAAAAATACCAACTTTGCTAAAGTTATTTACAATTTAGATATTAAAAATGTGAGTTTCCAAAATTTTTGGAACTGAATTTTATGGTTTGTTTCATTCATGCCTTTGCATAGTGTTTTGTATGAAAAATAATTTTTAAATGTTTTCAAATGCGCATAGGGTTTTATTGGAATCAAATATCCTAAGATCTTTGATCAAGTTTCCATATATAATTAAATACTTGGAACAATATACCTTGATCCTTGTTCTAAAAATCCTTGATGGATCTCCAAACATTCATCTTGCTAAACACCCAAGCTCATGTTTTCAAAATCCCTAACTTTTCATATCCTAACTTGTTCTCTCTTTTATCCTTTCTTCCTTATATTTGAGCTTCCAATCCTCTTTGACTGAGTCTTATCCAAATCTCAAAACATATGCTTAATGATCAATCATTGTATCCCATTCCTCTCATGCAACTCTACCATCACTTTGTTCAAGTCAAAACAATCACATGTTGTGTACCCATGTTAATCTCAATTCCAACTTTCTTCTCCTTCCCCGACCTTTGGGCAACATACACATGGACTCTTTCTCCTCCACTCATTCTCCTCTTGATCAAAGCCAAACATATTTTTGAACCATTCTTGAAAACCATATGGTCTTGGTCTCACCATTTTGGAACGCTAAATTTTCCGAAAAGCCTTATCGTGTCGCTGGGAATTTTGCGGGCTGAGCTCAACACTATCATTCCATATTATATTCTTGTTTTCATACAAGCACCTAAATCTATCCCATTAGTAAACCATATTCTCCATCTTTATTTCTATTGCTAATGGGTCAACCCAACTCATTTCATCCTCCGACATCGCTTCGAACCGAATCCAGTTCAAACTTTGAGTTATCTTTCGCCGCGGGTCAAAGCCCAACCACCCTCCCCTCTTTTGTGGTTCAACATAGAGTCCAACCAGCCCTCTACCTCTTCCTCTCACCTCTCCCACGTCACCCACCTGATGTCCTCTCCATCTTGCACAAAAATATCAACCAAGGCATGGAAATATCAAGACAAGACCCTTTGCCTTCCAACCCTTTGGCCTCCCAACCTTTCCCCTTCACATACACCTCCACCACAGCCCCCTCACGCCTCCCCCTTCATTTATCACGTCAAGAACAGAGGGGAGACGCCCCTGCTCTTCCTCATTCTCCCCCATGGCTGCCCCAACCATTCCCCAACCTTCTTCCCCTTCCGCACCATGGAAACGAAGCAAATCGGTGATTGCAACCCATCTTGCCACCTTGATTCCCTTTTCAAGCACCCAACAAGGATTTGGAGGACATCATCATCACCCTCCCTACTGTTCAAGTCATGGTGATGGCCTCTACCACCATGGATGTCACCCCGATCAACCGCATCGCGAGAAGGATGCGCCGTTGAACCGCGTTGTCATCACCGACCGTCGTTGATGTGATTCCCCGCTCCACCCCACCAATCTCCATGGTGAGAACCCTAAATCATCTCTCCCAACATGTTCTCATATTGTCCTCTGAATATAAAGTACCTTTGATGAGATATGGTTGATCCCCGTTGAATTTTATCCGGTGTATGTGTTGCTGTCCTGGCGGCCAGCAGCGCTGCTGTTTGTAGAAACGGCGTTCATCGCTGTTCCTTTGATCAAATCATCAAACCCTTTGGTGGAATTGTATTTTATATCCTTGAAAACGTCCCTGTAAAATGGTTTCCTCATAGGAGTTGAGAAACCTGAGATATGGTCATCACCGTGCCACTGTCCCTGCTGTCTGGACAGATTGGCATCTCTAAGTGGTTTTGGCGTTCCCCGCTAATCCTCTGTTCAAATCACCAATCCCTTTAATAAACTTGTTCATTGCATCCCTACACATGATCCCACAAATTGGTTTGGTTATACAATTCATGATGGCCGAGATATCGGCACCAACATGCCTTGCACCCCTGCTGTCCAAACAGCAGACACACTGTTTTTGGCAGTGGCGTTCCCGTTGATCCATTGAAGAAAATGATGCATACTTTGGATAGAATATCTTTCATATAGTTGCACATGCCTCTGCAAATTTTCATGTCTATAGGATCCATGATGAAGGAGATATAATCTTTTGTGTGCCCGCTGTCCTGCTGCCCTGCAGCCGCGCTGATGCCGGTTGGCATGCGTGTTCCCGATGGTTCATCGCTCCGGTGATCAAGCCCTTCAACCAAAATGTGTTTCATATCATGGCACATGCCTACAAAAATTGGTTTGCTCATACATGCTATCATGGCCGAGATATGAAGGTTTCACTAACTGCTACTCTTGCTGTCCTGAAACAGCCATGTAACATGTTTTGCAATTGCATTCTCCTACTGACCGACCATCAAAACATCATGCCATTTTACTATAACATACTTCATACTTTCCATTACATTTTCACAAAATATATCACCAATTAGTGCTACAAATACCATGCCTATGATGATCAAAACCCTCGCTGTCCGCCTACATATATGTCTCACATGCACTAGTCGCTACAACTACATCCCCCATTGATCATGTGTCAATATGCACTAGTTGATCATGGAGTGTCATCATACATATCCTACACACCCAAGATACCAAACTCATATCCTCAAGGTATAACCAAAGCATGTGCCATACGTTCAATGCCCTCACATGTTACACGCATATTTTCCATCTTTTGGTAATCGTTTACATCATCCAAACAAAACCATGAGCTTGTGACCGCTAAACATACTTGTCCTATTCAAGTCATGCCTTATCAACTCTCATAAACTATATCCTCCTCACAAATAAACGTCTATCCTTACTATCCACCTTGATATGTCACTCCAGCTTAGTGATGGAAACATCATATCACTAATTATCATATATTCCTAGGAGAATGCCACATGATGTATATCAATTCAATATTATTCTCCAATGCTGTCTATTCCAGTTTCTCTACCACACACCATAATACATAAACAATCCTTTTTGTTATGTTAGATATGTTCTAGTCCAAATTCCAACTTAGTCATCTAATCCAATGCTTGCCACATATACCATTCAACTCTCGCATCTTTTAATTTTAGTTCTTGTTTTGTTTAGTTTTCACGCTCACACGATTATAGAACAAGCCATATGTTTTCAAAACCTTTTTATTTTTATAATGCTTGGTGTATTGTTTCTAGGTTTGAATGTGAAGCTTGTGTTGGTTGTTGCGATCGATAGAAAAGAAGCTATACGAGGAAGATACAGAAGAGAAGTCGGAAGGTTTGGATAGCAAGCATTTGGAGGCAAGTATAACCTATGGTTTTCCTTGTTACCTAGCAACTATTAAACAATACATTCATATGCATGTGTCTAATCTTGTAAACCCTAGCTATATATATATATATACCCGAGTAGGTTTATTGATCAATCACCTTGTTACCTATGGGGGGTTTTATGCATATTAGAGTTACTAGCTTCTATGCTCAACAATGCTATTATGGAATCTTGACTTAAGAATTATGAAATGTTGGATAAAATATGTTTTTATCAACAAAGCTCGAAGGGCACTGGAGTATGGGTTTTTGTACTCTAGTTGCCCTCCGTCAGGACTTCCATTGAAAGTTGACCTCCCAGGAAACCCGTACATCCACGAGAATCAATGGGCTCTGATCTTAGCCAAGTAACTAGATTTTTCTCTATCTTGTTAGTGGTTACCGAAAGGTGCAAGAGGGGGAGCCTGGGTTTTAGAATGGGTTCCGAGCCTGTCAAGATGTGTGCTGGGCTGCGGTCACATGGTGTGCCATTCTTGAAGGGGGCCTCCATTCGCCTTGCTGCTTGAAACCTCGCGGCTACTAACGTGTTAGGGTGACTAGTGAAAAGCTTTGCAGTGTTACCCTGCTCACTCACCTCGGCAGTGTTATGGGGTCGACGGGCCCCGAGCATATGGGTATACACGACTCGGGGTTAAAGCTGTACAAATTCTGCAGAATTCTTCCAATCTGATATATCAGCCGTGCTCACGGACACGAGCGGCCTGGAATCCTTTTTGTATCAGTTGATACCTGTGGAAGTGTTGAGGAGTTTTGTTAAAATGATGCTCAAAGATAAACTTGATTACTTGGGATATGGGTTATCTATAATCTAGAAAAGTAAGTTCTAAGTAAAACTTGACCAACTAAAAGCGAACTGCTGTAAACTATGTCAACCTTTTTGAGCCTTGCATCCCCCATAAGTATACTTGCTGAGCTGGGTGAGCTGACACTTGTGGTTGTCACCAATATAAAAATCCCGGATGGGTACCAGATGGTGGTTCAAGTAAGGTGCTTTCATGAGCTATTCCAAAAGTACTAGGCGAGTGCTCCCCCAGTCAACCGTCCCTGTGGAGTATGGTGACCCGAAGATAGAAGACGAAGAATAGTTTCCGCTGTGCTATGAAATATTTGTAAGTCTTAATGTAAATATGTTTCGCTATGTAATAAAGCGTTGCTTCTGGTATTTACCATATTTGTCACTATATGTGTTGTGTGGACATCCTGGGCACACATATAGTTAACGCTTGGTATTCTTCGGAAAACCGTGTGTTACAGAGGTACTTTTGTATTCAACATCCTAATTCAAGTAAGCATTTGTTCTTATTCATTCTTAAGTTTACAACTCTATTTGAGTGCTTTGATCTTGGTAGCTCCTTGGTTGAAGTAGTAGTTTGTAGTGTAGACATGGTGTCTGGGCTATAATTACTTGTAAATGTCCCCTGATTGGCCGGATAATGGTAGATCGCATAGGTGACAGCTGCGTTGAGTCCTCTGTAGTCCATTTCCCATTGATAGGATCGATAGGTGTATATGTGTTTGATAGGAGGGAACTCTGATTTCCGCTCTTATTCATTTCACTGCCCAATTAGAACGATATTATTCAAAATTTACCGGTTGTCGGATCTAGATAATCATCTGTTATTCCCTCATTCTTGATATTCACTGGATTGATTGTGTTATCGTGTTAAGAGCCAAATGACTTAGTCAGTATCACTTACTGTTCCTTTGGGTTCGATATTAAAACCGGGATTGTCCGGTGAAGTGCTACATCGATGTTTTATCTGTGCACTTGCGGATACCTTGATATTAATAATCTTTAATAGAATGCAGTTAATTTATACCAACAAGCATTTCTGGCACCGTTGCCAGGGAACGGTTTGCTGATTTTGGCTTAGTCTATCTTAATCTTGTATTATACTTTTATCTTTTATCTTTTACCTTTTAAAGTATGGAACCCACGTCTCAACTTTTATATCAATATGGAGCACCATCAGGACCGTATCTCCAGCCAAAAGAATCATCTTTACCCATCACATCATCTGGCTATGAGTTACGCCCGGGATTAATTAAGTTAGTTCAGGATCACATTTTTTTGGTAGTTCTAGCGAAAACCCCTATTCCCATTTAGCCGATTTTGAGCAGACATGGTCATGTTTGCACATTAAGGGCATGGCAGATGAAACTTTAAGATGGAAACTCTTTCCATTTTCATTAACGGGAAAAGCAAAGAAATGGTATAATCGCCATGTTGGGAGTAGCCAAGGAGATTGGAAAGTATTGCGTGCTAATTTTTGTCTTAAATTTTTTTCTATCGAAAAGGTCGCTAAACTTCGTTTTGAAATTATTGGATTTAAACAATTAGATAATGAATCATTAGGCAAGGCTTGGGAACACTTTGATGGATTTATAAATTCTGGACCTAATATTGCTTTGCCAGAACCTATGCTTTTGTAACATTTCTTTTTAGGTCTTGATGATAAAAATAAAGAATACCTTAATTTGGCCGCAGGAGGAGCATTTATGCATATTACTGCTTCACATGCTAAAACTATTCTTACTAATATCTTGATTGATCTTCCTGAAGAAAAAGAAAAGTTGTTAAAAGATGAATTTTTGTCATTTGATTCTAAACTTTTGTCTGATTCATCTCAACCTTTACCTGAACTATCTAATGAGAAGGAGATAATTCCTATTTCTGATTTTATGCTTGAATTTGAGGATGAACTTTTTGATGATTATGGAAACACCTCATGCTATCATAAAATTATGAAACCATAAGAATCTCTGAATTTTAAAAGTTTTAATATTTCATATCCTGCTGATTTAAAATTGCTTAGAGAGATAACTAGAGAATTGATTTTTGTTATGAGTAATGAGTGGTTGATAGAATCTGAGCTTTCAAATGATATAATTCGTTTAAATTCTCCTGCCATTACAATTAAATGTCAAATTGATGTATATCCTTTTGATGCCTTTTATAATCCAGTAGTAGGTGTCAATATTATGTCTCTTACATTTGCTGAGAAATTCTAGAAAGGTATGCCATTAATTTCTATAACTAAATTATTGAAAGATCGTTCAGGACATATTATTCCTAGTTCAGATGTTTTATGTTCTCTTCCTATTGTGATTAATGAATTCTGAATTTTGCTGAATTTCTATATCTTTGATGTTTGGAATTTTGATGTAATGATTGGATTACCAATAGGAAAGCTTTTGCGAGAAGGTTGTGCGGGCAATTTAGATATTAAACATGGGAAGGGATTTAATCTCTCAGTGCCTATAACTCATGCATTAAAAGCTAAGGCAGAGCCACCTCCTGAGTTAGATCCGATAGAAGAAGTTAAGGCTGTATCATTTGAGGAATTTATTGAACCTAATTTAGAGGATGATACTCAGTTCTTCATTAATGAAGAGGAGGAGGATCCGATTGATCCTGAACCTCTGGATGAATTACTAGAGCCACCTAAGCCTTCCATTGAGTTTAAACAACTACCTTCTAGTCTTAAGTATGTTTTTTTGAATAATGATCAAAATTCTCCTGTGATTATTAGTGATAAACTTTCTGATGAAGAGTCTTTTAGATTAATAACTGTCTTAGAAAAATATCGTGCTGCTTTTGGTTATTCACTCCAAGATCTTAAGGGGATTAGTCTTATTTTGTGCACCCATCGTATTCCAACCAACCCAGAAATTACACCTTCTAGAGAGCCTGAAACGACCTCGATTCCCGCGAAGGGAAATCCACAGGCTCGAATTGTAATTCAACAGATTGCTTGGGACAATCCATGAAATTACCCATAGCTCAGTTGACACCAGGATCCATACAACGGTAATTAAGTCTTACATAAACACTTATTACATCGCCACACTGGAGGAATCAACATTCAGAGAAGCTTAGAAGATGCGGAAACGTTTCATCCTTCACGGCCAACTTGAGTGTAGCACGTGACCCTATTCCTCGCCATCGTCTTCCTCGAAGTCGTACTCATTCTCGTCACCTGACAGCAAATTTATCAGTACGATTTGTACTGGCCACGGAGCCCACCTATACAGCATTTGCTTTGTGGAAAGTGGATGCAAGGCTATACAAGCAGACCTATAGGCTGAGGTTTCCTATGCAGCTGTAATCAATGTTTAATTAGTCAAGTTTTATCTCCAATTACACCATCATCCCTTTTCCCATCACCACATCTCACATACCCACACCTCACTCTCATTCGACAGGCCCAACTCTCTCTCGGGCCTATCTCAGTGGCACACTACCACAACGGGTACACTGCCGGAAAATGTCACCCAGGGGAAGAAGAGAACACTCACTACACTAGTAGAAGCTTCACAGGAAAGGTCCATAGCCAACAAGTTGGCATATGTATCGATCGATCAACCGTACACTCTGCAGAGGTTTCACTACCCACAAGATTAGCCATCATAGGTGTTGCGCAAACACCTAGGCAGAATTCCGGGTGCTTGCTTGCCTAGGTCGATGCCACCCTACCACTCAGCCCTGGGATATCCCGGATCCTACACCGTTATGCTGAGACTGGGAGACACAGTACCGGGCCCATCCAGTGGTACTGCGCATCTAGAACGGAACGGGAACCCATCGACCGTCTCCGCCCACCCTTATCACCTCTCAACCTAGCAGTAGTGGCACTGTTCTACCAAGTAGTCCAGCCGTCTCCCGCCCATCAGAAGCGAGTGAGTAGAAAAGGATTCCCATGAATGTGAAACTAGTCCGTCCTAGGTTTGACCAAGCAGGCATCTTCACTTAGGGGATACTCTCCCCGTGCCATCACAGCACCTCCGTCCACGGGCTTCAAACCACCAAGGCTATCCCACCCGGAACCTCCTCAACAACTTTACCCGCCACAGGTATCTCGCTTGGGGATGCCCAGGTTGCACCCCCGGTACGACTTTCCCCATAGGCTTGTCTCACATCCCACTTGGTCGACATCAACCCTTACCACGCACCCAAGACGCACGCAGCACTCTCTCCCAGTGGTTATAATCAGTTATACACCGTCCCAATTCCACCACATAGTATATAGCAAGTAGAAAGTAGTGGAAGAGTAACAGTAAATTAAGCAGCAGCTAACCTAGCAGCGGATAGCAGGGTGTAATCTTATCAAGGCAGGGAATTCAAATATACTACCATGCAACCAATCCACACATAATCATAAAGCAATAGCAACAATGTCATTTGCAATGCGTAAATAGGATCTAAGGATTTGGTAGGACGTGGCACCTTCGTAGTCGTCTCCTAGCTCCTGAAGGTACTCGTGGTCGTCTTCCTTAGTCAGATCCTCCTCCGGCTCTGAAATCGAACACGAAATAGTCGCGTCAGCGACTCCTATAGAGTATTTCAGAAAAATCCAATAAAATAAAGAGCTAAATGCACACAAACATAGTCTTAGATTGTAAATCTCATTTTTCTGAGAATTTTGATATATGGTGCGCAATTTTTGGACATCGTATGAATAAGTTATGAATTTCCGAAGATTATCCTATTTTCTGAAAATGGAAAATGGTCGATTAATCAGGGGCAGCTCGGGATTGGTCCACGTGGCGCGCGGGTCCAGTAGTGCGGCATGTGGTGCCCCAATAGAACACAGACCCGATGGTCGCCCACCAGGTGTTCGATGCTGGTTCCCAGAGAGTCGCCGGCGTCGGCGTAGCTCGGCGGTTGGTCGGGCGAGCTCGACGTTGGTCGGGGGGCGTCGGCGTAGCTCGGCGGTGGTCGGGCGAGCTCAACGTTGGTCGGGGGGCGTCGGCGTAGCTCGGCGTTGGTCGGGGGGCGTCGGCGTAGCTCGGCGGTGGTCGGGCGAGCTCGACGTTGGTCGGGGGGCGTCGGCGTAGCTCGGCGGTGGTCGGGCGAGCTCGACGTTGGTCGGGGGGCGTCGGCGTAGCTCGGCGGTGGTCGGGCGAGCTCAACGTTGGTCGGGGGGCGTCGGCGTAGCTCGGCGGTGGTCGGGCGAGCTCGGCGGAGCTCGGCGTAGCTCGGGCGAATCGGAGATTCGGGGCGCCGAGGGTGCCGCTCTCCCGAGCTCTCCCGGGGAGGCTCGGGCGAATCGGACATTTGGGCGCCGAGGGTGCCGCTCTCCCGAGCTCTCCCGGGGAGGCTCGGGCGAATCGGAGATTTGGTGCGCCGAGGGTGCCGCTCTCCCGAGCTCTCCCGGGGAGGCTCGGGCGAATCGGAATTTTGGGCGCCGAGGGTGCCGCCCTCTCGAGGGTTGGCTGTCATTAGTGAAATGATGTCGTGGGCCTCCTTCTCTCCCACGGCATACGGCGGTTCTCCGACGAGGTGGAGGCGCACGTAGCCAAGGCGATAGACATGATTCGGGGCTCGGCTATCTACGCGGCGGTGCCGAGGCAGACTTGGCGAACCTCGTCGGCCTTTCTCCGCAGCGCGAGGCGATCGGGGCTACTCGAAACGGATTTTAGGCGAGACGGAACGTGTCGGCGGCGATCACGTTTCCCCGAGAACGCGCCTCTCGGTGTTCCGGGCTATGGAGGTTCGATCTTCCGCAACTAAGCTTGTCCGAGGTGGTCGGTGAGTTGGTGGTCACGCTAGCGGGTCGCGTCGGCGGTTTCACGGCTTGTGCGCGGGAACGCCGTCGAGGTGGCGGTGCTCCGAGCACATGTGACGGCGATGCCCGTCGGAAGTGGCCTGACGTCCATAGCCGATGTCCAGTGGTTTGAGGGCCGGTCTTGTGCGCGTGTTGTGCGAAGTGTTCAGGGGCCGGAAACAGCCCGCGGCCTACACGCTCGTGATGCCGAGCGCCATGACTGTAGCACGGCGAGGTTGGATGAGGTACTCGGTGGCTCACCGTGGGGCTGGTGAGGTAAGGATGTCGGTGCAGTGACGAGGTGACGCTGTGCAGAGTGATAGCAGTGCCGTGCCGCTCCTCGTCCGCAGCTCGGGCTTCTCCACCGTGTCCGGCTCCGGCGTGCTCCGCGGCGGCGGCGCTCCGGCAGCTTCTCCTCCTCTGCTCCGCCCTTCTCCCTTCTCCCTCTCCCTCTATTGTGCGGTGTGGTGTAGTGGTTGTGCCGCAGCGCGGCGGCGGCGAGTGGGACGAGGTCTAGGGCTTCGGGGCGACTCCTTTTATAGACGACCAGGGCATGGCGTGGCGGCGGACGATGATTAGCGGCGAAGGGGGCACGTGGAGACCATCGGTGCTCCCGAGCTAGGGTTTCCCAGTGCGCGCGGCTTCTTGGCGAGCAAGGCAGGGGACAGGCGAGGGACAGCGGGGTCAGGGCTCTGCCATGCGTGGCGCTGTCGGTCACGCCATTTGCGTGACTCTGTCGGCCACCGTCTTTCGCGAGGTGAGAAGAAGAACAGTAGCGAGAGCGGCTGACAGGCGGAGCCGGGCGGTCAGCGGCTGCGGAGGAGTGGGTGAAACGGTCGCGCGCGCGCTTGCTCGGTTGGGCCACAGCTGGGCCGACAGGCTGGCTTCCTTTCTTCCTCTCTTCTCTTTTCTTTTTCCTTTTCTTTTTTCACTTAAGTGTATTTATATACATATATTACCCTTTTTAAATATTGAGTAAATACAAACATAAAGTGCAATAAATCCCAATTGTGATGCATAAGCTATTATTCTATGTGAATGGAATTAAAATGCAAGCTATACTCCTTTATTTACCAAATTCATAATGAAACCTATATGCTTGCACAAGAAAAATGGGTTTTCATAATAAATAAATGAAAAATTTTAATTGGTTGGGATTTTTAGGTTGTGTGGGTTTTTAGGGTTGTTACAGAGCCCCAACGTGGGCATCAAAATGCGATGAGGGAAGTTGTTAAGAAAGAGGTCTTGAAACTTTTGCATGCTGGGATTATTTATCCTGTTCCGCATAGTGAGTGGGTAAGCCCTGTCCAAGTTGTACCTAAAAAGGATGGTATGACCGTAGTTAAAAATGATAAAAATGAATTGATACCCCAGAGAACTGTTACAGGATGGCAAATGTGTATAGATTATAGAAAACTTAATAAAGAAACCAAGAAAGATCATTTTCCGCTGCCTTTCATTGATGAGATGTTAGAGCGTTTGGCAAATAATTCTTTCTTTTGTTTCCTTGATGGTTATTCTGGATATCACCAAATTCCTATCCAGCCTGATGATCAAGGCAAAACCACTTTTACATGTCCTTATGGAACTTATGCTTATCGTAGAATGTCTTTTGGATTATGTAATGCACCTGCTTCTTTTAAAAAATGTATCATGTCTATATTTTTTGAAATGATAGAAGAAATCATGGAAGTTTTTATGGATGATTTTTCAGTTTATGGAAAAACTTTTGATGATTGTCTAGAAAATCTAGAAAAGGTTTTGCAGAGATGTGAAGAAAAGCACTTAGTCCTTAATTGGAAAAAATGTCATTTAATGGTTAGAGAATGAATAGTGCTATGACATTTAGTGTCTGAAAGAGGTATAGAGGTAGACAAGGCAAAAATTAAAGTAATTGAACAACTACCTCCACCTGTTAATATAAAAGGAATCCGAAGTTTTCTTGGTCATTGTGGTTTTTATCACAGATTTATAAAAGATTTTTCACATAATGCTAGACCACTGACTAACTTGCTAGCTAAGGATGTCCCTTTTGAATTTGATGATGCATGTTTAAAATCTTTTAATATTCTTAAAGAAGCACTTACATCAGCACCAATCATTCAACCCCCTGATTGGTCTTTACCTTTTGAAATTATGTGTGATGCTAGTGATTATGCTGTAGGGGCAGTATTAGGTCAAACAAAAGATAAGAAGCATCATGCAATTGCTTATGCTAGTAAAACTATGACAGGAGCACAATTAAATTATGCAACAACTGAAAAAGAACTCTTGGCTGTTGTTTTTGCTATTGATAAATTTAGATCTTACTTAGTAGGAGCAAAAGTAATTGTTTATTCTGATCATGCTGCTTTAAAATATTTGCTCACTAAGAAAGATGCTAAACCTCGTTTGATAAGATGGATTTTGTTACTCCAAGAATTTGACTTAGAAATTAAAGATAGAAGAGGAATAGAAAATCCAGTTGCTGATCACTTGTCTAGAATACACTTTGAGAAACCTCAGGAATTGCCTATTAATGACTCATTGAGAGATGACATGTTGTTTAAAGTGACCAAGTCAGATCCTTGGTACGCGAATATTGTCAACTTTATGGTTGCAGGTTATGTACCACCAGGGAAAAATAAAAAGAAGCTCATTTATAAAAGTCGTGTCCACATATGGGATCCAACATACCTCTTCAGAATTTGTTCAGATGGATTAATTAGAAGATGTGTACCAGTAGAAGAGGGCATGCAGATCATTCAGAAATGCCACGCATCACCATATGGAGGTCATTATGGAGCATTCCGCATTCATGCTAAAATCTGGCAGAGTGGGTTCTTTTGGCCAACTATGTATGAAGACACCAAAGATTTTGTCCGGAGATGTGGATCATATTAGAGGCACGGAAATATCAATGCAAGAGATGCTATGCCACTCACCAACAATCTTCAGATCGAGCTCTTTGATGTCTGGGGAATTGATTACATGGGACCATTTGTGAAATCAAGAAATTATGAATACATTCTGGTGGCAGTTGACTATGTATCCAAGTGGGTAGAAGCTATGCCATGCATTAATGCTGATTCAAAACATTCAAAGAAGATGTTTGAAGAGATTATATTTTCAAGGTTTGGAACACCAAGGACGGTCATTAGTGACGGAGGGACACACTTCACTGATAAAAAGTTTCACCGATACTTGCAAGCTCATGGCATCCGTCATAATGTTGCTACACCATACCATCCTCAAAAAGTGGCCAGGCAGAAACATCAAACAAACAAATCAAGAATATTCTACAGAAAATAATAAATGAGATGGGTACTGCATGGAAGGACCGATTACCCGAAGCACTTTGGGCATATCGGACCGCATACAAGACACCTTTGGGCATGTCATCTTACCAGCTAGTATATGGTAAGACCTATCATTTACCAGTGGAGTTAGAGCATAAAGCTCACTGGGCTATTAAGAGATGGAATATAGACTTTGAAGCCGCTGGAGAGAAGAGAAAAATGCAACTATCAGAATTAGAAGAATGGAGAGAAAAGGCTTATCACAATTCAAAGATCTATAAAGAAAGAACAAAAAGATGGCATGACAAGAGGATCAAGAAGAAAGAGTTTGCACCAGGAGATAAGGTATTACTTTTTAATTCCAGGTTCAAATTATTCAGGCTTGGAAAACTACGAAGCAAATGGGAAGGAGCATTTACGGTTGTAAATGCATCGCCACATGGAGCGGTAAATCTATAATCACACGAAGGTACGTTATTCAAGGTAAATGGTCACCGACTTAAATTATTTTTAGAACCATTTAATTCAGAAGTTGTTGATGGGCTGGACTTTGTCCAACTACCAACTTTTTAGTCCCGTCATCATCCGTTACGAAAAATTATTGCGCATCGCAACTAACAGAAAGTAGGAAGAGTCTAGAGGCTTCACGAGCACGGCCACCCTAGGAGGACACTAGGTGGGGCCGGCCGGCGCCATTAAGGGGCCGAGCGGCGCCCCCTGTCCCCTCTCATCCTGACTCTCATTTGCTTTTCTTTATCTATCCTTCCTAAACACAATCACGTAGATTCCCGATTCGTACAGATAATCTTTCTTACGAATCCTGTAGAACCTAGATTTGATCTTATCCTGTCTCCTGAAAACCCATATAAATACGCACCTATACCGTTCTCAAATGGCATCCCATCATCATTGCCTTCCTCTTCTCCAAAGAAACTCTCTAGTTGAGATCTAGTAGCAATGGCAGGCGAAGCAGTCGTCGGCGCTGACTCCGGCAAGATCTAAGGCGACGACTCGAAGGCCATCGGCCTCGCGCAGCCGAAGCCCCTTGCCATCGTGCCACCGAAGCACCTCGCCATCATGCCACAGAGGCATCTTGCTACGGTGCCCCAGCAGTTCGAGCAAGTCTACTACACGCATGCTCAGCCTGCTCTGCCATCGTCACCTGAGAGACTGTTGCTAGAAGATGGTACCAGGGGGGAGCAGATCACTATTCCCCAAGGCACCCCACTTCTTCCACCTAGAGATAATGAGCGACTCCTGTTGGTCAAGGCCGATAAGAACAGAACGCTGGTATGTGCGAAGTATACCACTGCTCGCCCGGCCATCTGTGCACGTCCAGGCCAAGTCCGCTACACCGAGTTCATACCACCTCCACCCAAGAGACAGCGAGCTACATCTACATCAGCACTAGAGAAAGTCCCTAGACAGCCCCCGCTCTCTCTACGAATCCTCAATGAAAAGATGGAAGCTCTCTCTAGCACCATTAGGGGCATAGAGAGGAATGAAGACTTGAGGAACAAGATTATGAGTGACATGACTAAGCAGATAGAAGTCAATGTCAAGTTAATTCGTAGTCTCAAGCGCGAAAAAGATCAGCTGGAAGAAGAGATTGGTGATCTTAAGGAAGAAATTAGGAAGCCCGCAAAGTAGGGGCAACCTTAAGTTGCCCTCGTTATCTATGTAATAAGGCACAAGTGTGTTAGGTTTTATTATATTATCGAGTGTGCTAGGTTTGATTTATAATATTAAGTGTGCCTAATGAGCTAGGCCAGTCGTTAGCTCAATCAGAGTCATCTAGTATCGTTAATGAATAAAGTGCCTTATTCTTTTTTATCAATATTAATGTTTTAATCTACTCTACTTTCTATATTCTTGGTACCCATGTTGTCTCCACATGTTTCGCAGAAAAGTATGCAGAAAAACAATTGTGGGGGAGGCACATCGCGACTATGGAAATCAATTCGCTCGAGAAAATCACGTAATTCGGAAGACAATCGAACTAGGACCTCGCGCACCAAAGTGGACCCCGTGGGACCACAGAGGCACGCCGCCCGACGCCCTACCTGGGCGGATCCGAATTAAAATTCAAATGCTAAATTACTTTTAAAAGAGAAGAAGAGATTGTTTAATTCATGGCTTAAGAATAAATTATTTAACACTTTTCTAGGAATCATGTTACTATTAGAAACTATTTATAGAGACCCCATGATTGCTTAAGTCGTTGTGAAACATGATATAGTTGAATTATGAGAACTCAATCCCTGATGTTTTGTCTTTGGAGATTTTATTTTGAAAATTTAAATGATTAGTTATACCTCTCCTTTGTGGTAAAAATATTGTCCTACCAGAGCCATATATAGGATAGAAGCCTGCTACATTTAATACTTGTCTTTGTATTGAGTTTGGTCAACCTTTGTAACCCTTTGAAGAAATCTGTCATATTTTCGAATCAAGTGCCAATTCCACATAAGCATTACTCTAATCCGGAGTAATAGCGAGTCATTCTATCAAAAATGTTTCTCTCCTACACTGGGAGAAAACACCAAAAATAATTATATAGCATAGTCACCAAATAATTGCTCCATGTTTTGTCTCTCAATTACCAAATTCAAAAGAGGTATGAGCTATGCAAAAGAAGAAGGGAGTATAAAAAATGGACAAGTGTCCAAAGAAATTAAAACAATGGGTACTTAGATACTCGCCTCCCTTGAAAAAAAAAGATAGCTCATACTCTCTGAATAAGCTCAGTTGTATAAAAGAGAGACTTATTTTCTCAAGGAGCAAGGTAGAATTAGGTTCCACCATATTCCACCAAATAAAGTTTGATTCGATTATATGCCTCATTTCTCTGTGGATTCATTGTTCGACTTTACAATAAATACAATGCAAGTATGTTTTCACATTTTACCTACCTGAGATCCACATAAGCTTTTTAGAAGTAGGATAAAGAAGGCAATTTCATTAACGTCTTAGTAAGGATACAAAAATACCAGATATATTAGTGATTCGAGAGTACTACAAGAGGAGAAGGTAAAACTAAGTTTATTTGCAAAATTACATACCCTCCAATTGACTTAACTAAAGGAAGAGAGTGATCTGTTTTCAAGCTATTCTGTTCTTCAACTACTCAAATATTCATGGTAGACACTTTGAATTCCATAGTACATGCATGACTAGACTAGTTTTATATAATGCACTCTCAAGTTATGTTTTAAATGCTCCATTCTCTCTAAGAATCTTACATCTTAAAACCAACCTTTTTCTCGGGACGAGCAAAAGCCTAAGTGTGGGGGTAATTGTTGACACTTGTTATCGTCCAAATTTTATTATCAATTCTCCCTACATTAAACATGAATATCCAGTAGAATAGGGTTATTACTGACAGATTCCACGAGTTTTGGTGAATTGTCTATTTCCCAGGGGATTTTCCAGAAAAGCTTAAAAGAAGGATTAAAGAGCATAATTACCACGAAACTTGCACGTGAAGGAAACATCATCACGAAGACCCTGGAAGGGTGTAGAACACACCAGAAGTAAGCAGGGGCCCATACCTGGCCAGGTGGGGCCGGTCGGCCCCAAGGGGGGCTAGGCGACGCCCCCTAGGGTTTCCTCTCGTCATCTTCTGGAGTCTTCTACCACCGCCTATTAGGAGTCATATGGGCCCTTGGTTAAGTCGGTTTGATCTAACGGCGCACGTGCATCCCACCGACCTATAAATAGAGGGCCAGACCCCCCTGGAGGAAAGCCAGATCAAGAGATGAAGACCTTGAAGCATTAGATAGATATCCACTAGATCTAGGCTAGCAATCAAGAGAGAGATTAGAGAGATAGAGTAGATGAGTAGAGATTCGGAGGAGTCCCGGCATGTCGGAGCGTCTTCGTAGCTGTGTTCGTCTAGATTCAGCTCCCTCGTCCGAAGTTGCGTTCTGAGGTACTTTTGTATTCAACATCCTGATTCAAGTAAGCATTTGTTCTTATTCGTTCTTAAGTTTACAACTCTATTTGAGTGCTTTGATCTTGGTAGCTCCTTGGTTGAAGTAGTAGTTTATAGTGTAGACGTGGTGTCTGGGCTATAATTACTTGTGAATATCCCCTGATTGGCCGGATAGTGGTAGATCGCGTAGGTGACAACTGCGTTGAGTCCTCTGTAGTCCACTTTCCGTTGATAGGATCGATAGGTGTATAAGTGTTTGATAGGAGGGAACTCTGATTTCCGCTCTTATTCATTTCACTGCCCGATTAGAACGATATTATTCAAACTTTACCGGTTGTCGGATCTAGATAATCATCTATTATTTCCTCATTCTTGATATTCTCTGGATTGATTGTGTTATCGGGTTAAGAGCCAATAGACTTAGTCAGTATCACCTACTGTTCCTTTGGGTTTGATATTAAAACTGGGATTGTCTGGTGAAGTGCTACATCGGTGTTTTATCTGTGCGCTTGCGGATACCTTGATATTAATAATCTTTAATAGAGTGCAGTTAATTTATACCAACAGTGTGCATCACATCTACACTCTCTAACCTTGCCCTAAGTCAAGCTACCCATCCAAGCCCCTCTTTATAGTACGGTCAAAGTGAAAAACAAAACCTAAGACTACTCCAAGTGTCTCTCAACTCCAAACGACACTTGGGACTAGCCTATCACCGTCTTGTCTTCCATCCTTTGAAAATCGAATCGATTTCCATCGCTAGGGGCTTGAACCTACATGTCATTATGACCTAACCTCTAGGTTATCCTGCAAAACACACGTTAGTCATAATAACCTCTTTGTTGTCATTAATCACCGAAACCACTAGGGCCTAGATGCTTCAATCTCCCCTTTTTTGGTGATTGATGACAACAACCTCAAATTTAGAAAGAGTGAGATTTTTAAAGGCTTGATTTATATAAGCATGTGACAATAAGATCAAAAGGGGTTAGGCATGCTTATACAAATCAAAACCACAAGGTACATAAAAGATATGAAATAAGCACAAGTACCAAAGGTTATGCTCAAGATCAAAGTGAAGTGTGGAAGCTAAGTCAAAGAGCATAACCAAGTGAGAACCAAGAGACATGATATAAATAACATTAAGCACAACCACATGTCACAAGTTAAGTCTGAAGCACACATATATACAATGCATGAAAGGGAAACATGATGCATGAGTATATCACAAGCAAAAGTATGTAAGATCCAAAACCCTCTCTCATAGCTCCCCCTAAATCTATGCTCTCTCCCCCTTTGGCATCAAGAACCAAAGACCTAAGACTCTGGAGGAGGAGAAGAAGCTACACCGTCGCGGTCGGAGGAGTGAGGTAGGAGCTCAAACTGAGAGGCATCACCATCTGACTCGAAACTCTGAGCTGTCTGACCCTCTGCCTGTGTACGTGAAGGTGAAGCGGTCTGGGTCGGCTCAACTGTCTCGGTAACTGGGTCAGCCTGTGTCACAGAACCGACCAATTTATACGAGCACAAGTACAACGATCGCAGTTTTAATAGCAATCAAGTCGCACTTGAGCCAATATAAACCCGGTAGTCTGGAAATCTCAAAGGATTTCAAACATTTCATACCCCAAGGATCATTCATTCAGCAATACCCGAGCACATGACTCATAAGTTCGCAACCGAATTTAAACATTAGAGTACAACATAGTCTTTTACACAAATATAGCAGTAGCGGAAGTTAACATAGTTTTACACCACAGAGTTCAAATACGAGTACCATCAAGTGACCATGCCACAGCATTCTTACAACAACTAAGGATAGATAATGACCCTGCCCTCGGGTCTAATCTTCTTCGCCCGCAGGGGTGAAGCAATTCTTGCAATACGTGTAGTAGACTACACCATCTGCAACAATGGGAATAAAACCCTGAGTACACAATTGTACTCAGCTAGACTTACCCGACAGGGAGTAAATAAAAAGACTCTCAAGGATATGCAAGGCTTATTCAGTGGAGCTCAGAGGGTAGCATCATTTTTGCATCAAAAGCATTACTACAGTAGATCCTCAACTTATTCATTTTAATTATGATAAGCTTCGATTTCAGTTAAGCTATTTACTAAGATTAGCCACTATACTAAGCATTCACTGAATATTATAGCAATCAATAAAACCATATGATTTCCGATATCCACAGATATCAACCTCATCTCACCATAATCATTATGTTCAAGTTATTAGCCTCTACCTCACCAGAAGATCAGTTCAGTTTCTCACTAACCAGGAGAGATGGCGATTCGAATCGATTGTACCAGCTGGCAAATATGCCAATCACAAACCCTGTCAGCCGAGCCACTGGCTTCTTGGGTCACCGTTAAATCCTTCTGAGACGCAATATGTCGCGAGTTTGGCGGGGACCATATTCTCAGAGACCAACCCACTTCCAGGATGCATCAGGTCCCTGGCCTGCCCTTGGTAAAATGGTGTCTCCGCACATACTTCCTACCTCCAGAATATGTCTGCCTAGTCGCACCAAAGCTCGGCTCAGAAAGACATACTCGGCTTCGCGGTCAGAATGACTTATCTGGCCAGCTATGTGACGACGTCCTTCAATCTCAACTGATGTCTGGTGGCCTCAGTCCTAGCCGGCCGTAAGCAGCACCGAAGACGGCATGACCTCAACCATGTCATGCGGCTCCCCGCTACCTAGCCTTGATTCTCTCATTAGACACTATGGCATGGTGGCACATATAGTCCATCATGTGGAATCCATCCCAACCATCATTAGTAACCACCTATGCCCGCGGGGGACAGGAAATCCTCGACTTCTACCGGTCTAAGCATGGCAAAGCATAAGATCGAACCCATCCCTTGTCTAGTAATAACTTTAGGATCAAGTATAAGTGGACAAGGTATAAATGCAGCAACGGTATCATATCAACACCTATACTTAAGTGCACAATCATACGATTTAATAAAGACCAGTGCATTTGTAAAAAGAGTAGGTGGAGACTTAGGGATGCTCCAGGGCTTACCTTTCACAAAGTTAGTGGGTTGGTGATCAGGGCACTCTGGAAGTTCAGCCTCTTCTTCCTGGCCTTCGGGAACCTCTGGCACTTCAATCTCCGGCGGAACTCCCTCCTCCGGTGGATCGAACTGCAACAGCGTCACTCCTCCCGGCGATCCTGTATGCATGATATGCATATATGAGAACTGAGAATGCACATGAAATGCAAGATAGAGATGCACAAATTAACCCATGATACGCAATCAGTTTAACAATCCGCACTCATTTACTGAGTACGTGCATATTTCTTCTCTAGACAACCAACTCATACTCACCCTTCTTAAGCAAAGCATAGAACAATTTCTCGTCCCGGGTGAGAGGTCTATAACCTGCACTTAATAATTAACATGCATCAACTAACCTACCACAATCAACTTATAATTACCAAGCGCGAGCAACATCATATAAACAAAACATTAACCTTGCTGCCCTAAGCTCAAATAAGGATCAACTCCACTGTTTTAAACAAGTGATAATACTGAATATCACAGAAATGCATAAAAACACTTCCCAACCAAAAGATATTTGCTTAAAAACAATTAAACAAACCCTAGCCTATAACTGGACCTACAGTTTGCTGTGCCCATAAAAATCTAGAAAAATTACAGTAGCTATTACACATCCATATTAGCCTACTGACAAAATTTCAAGTCATTTGGACAAGTATAACAGGCTACACAAAAATAACAAACAACCAGCCTTTTAAGCAATGGAAAATACTTAACACAGTGAAAAGTATCAAACAACAGATTTCCCATTTTTCTTAGCTTCTTCACAACATAACATGGTTCAGGAAAAATATTCATGACCTTATCCTTAACACATTAAGCATGGTAATTTTTGCAAGATTAAAGCATAAAAGGCACATTATACAAGACATCATACAAATAACAGTGCAACACTAGAAAACATATTTTTCTTAGATTCTACTTCCCTAAACAAGATTAATGCAAGTGGAATCACATTTTTAGCACATTCCTACAATTACTTATGCATTTATCAAGTTTGCAAGCAATTAACAATTTAAATAAAAATGCACAGAAAAAGTATTGCAAAAGTACATTTTATATTTTTCCTTGATAGAGCTCAGAAATACAAACACAACAAAATTTGGCTCACCCCAATTGGACACTCCTAGCTCCAGATATGAATTTTGGAAGATTTTACACATTTTCTGGAAATCAATTTCATAAATCATAAAATCCAAAACCGGTTTTAACTGCTACGCGCACCTGGCTCAGTGAACCAGAGGCGCACCCAGCCAGCTGACCAGCGGGCCCCGGGGTCAATCTGACCCCACCCGTCAGAGAGAGAGACAGGGCCGCCGGCGCTGACCGGCGAGAGCTCGCCGACGGCGAGGTCTCCGGCGACACCAAGGTGACCTACCGACTCGTGGCAACGAGGCGAACTAGACGGACTAATTCCCAAGCCCTATCGCGGACCAGAGCACGCTCGTCGCCGGCAATGGCGGACGGCGGCGGTCCGGCGAACTTGCGCCGGCCGATTCCGACCTTCACCAGCGAAACCAACCCACGTTCCGCACTCCCTAGACCCTAATGGAGCTCTGTGCTCGATGAATCGAACAGCGATGCACGACAGCTTGCTCTAACCGCGCGCATGGCGACGCGGTGGCGGGCGGGTTCACGGCGAGCTCGGGTTCCGGCGAACCTACGGCGAGACCGACCCAACCAACGACCTAGGCTAGATCTACGACTCACGAGGACACCACGACGAGCAAGAACTAGAAAGAACGGCTACGGCATTGCCCTCGTCGCGGCAACCCGAGAGCTCGGCGGTGCTCCGACGAGGTCACGGCGGCGAGAAGCTCACTGGAGCTATACCTTAGGTCTTCTTGACTTGGAAAGGGGTCGAGGTGTAGAGTAGAGAGTGGTGGAGATATGGTGGAGATGGAGCGGTCGGCGGCGAAGCAACGGTGACGGATTTTACCGCGGGGCTGGCTCGGCGGCGATGGCGATGGCGGAGGGGAAAACGGCGAGCAGAGAGGCGAGAGAGCGGGGGAGAGTGAGAGGAGCGTGCTGGGGGACAGGAGGGGGTGCCCTTTTCACCTTTGCAGGGCGACGGCAGGCGGGCCAGCTATTCGGCTGAATGCCGATTTTGAATCGGCTCGATTCAGCTCTGAAAACCGACTGAAACTCGATTCTTTGATGCGCCATATCTCGTGATCCAGTGAGTGTTAGCCAAAACTTCACTAATATGGATCAAAGAGCTACATGAGTACTCCATTCCATATTAGAACACTTTACTCTAGATCAGCCTGGATTGAGAGATATGGATCGAAGAACATGGGTACACCGAAACTGAAAACCAGTTTTTAGACTTAGGAAATTTTTGAAACTCCAAATCAGCTCCAAATCTGCACTAATTCAGCTCTTTGACCACCTTCCACCCATTTTCATGAGTTGACCCAAAAATAAAGTTTGTTTCTTATAAAATTCTACACAACTTTGATTAAGGGTGCACTGACATACAAAATCTCTAAAATGCCCTTCTTGTTTGGTCAAACAGAATAGCTTTTGGTGGGCTCTCTAGTCAACTATGAGCTAGAAGGGGTATTTTGGGGATTTCACCAACATGAACATTGTTCCAAATGTTACCCCAAACATGTATAAAGCATCTAGAACAATAAATAAGCATCACATTTGCCTGCTAACATATCTACCACACATGAGCATAAAGGAAACATATAGTATATAAGAAAGGCAATTTAACTTGAATAGTGATGATGCATGAAATGACATGATAGGTGCTTGATGACATGCAAATGCAAGTGTGAAAATAGTAACTAACACTAGGGTGTTACAGCCTGAGTGTCAGGAGCTGTAGTGTCTGCCTCTGAAGGTGCTGGCTCCTCAGGTGTTCTCGGAACAGGCTCTAGAGCTGTCTCAGCTGTCTCTGTAGTAACGGGCTCCTCGGGTACTGTCTGAATAGACTCAGGAGCTGTCTGCTCCTCGGTGTCAAGCTGCTGATCCTATGCCTCTGCTATTGTCACAACAACCGCCTCAGTCTCAGTAGTGGTCGTAGTCGTGACGTGCTCGGAAGAAGCTACTGAGGACAGTAGTTTCTCGGTCGTACCGGTAGTAGGAGGAGCTGTGGTGGAAGGTACTGGCTCTCTAAACTCTAGAGGTATAGGTAAGCCAGTGATCTCACTAAACATAGCATCCAAGCTCCTGGTCAATGAGGGGCCACTCAGGTCTGGTGTGAAACCTGTGCGGATAGGCGTGAACCCCTGACCGAACCCTGGAGAAGCAAAGCACTGCTGCATTTGCTGTGAAGGAGTAGAGAGTGAGCTAGTGAACGGAGCAGTGCCCTGACTCTGAAGTCCACTGGACTGTAAAGCTGGAGTCACCTGGGCTACAGTGGCTGCTAGGCCAACCTGCTGAACCGGAGGAGCTGAGGCCAAGTAAGGAGGAGCTCCGGTGTGCCTGATGATGTGCTCCATGAATCTAAAAGTCTGAAGCTGAATCTGCTGACTTTGGAGCTGCATCGCGAGCATCTGCTGCTGAAACTGGTCCTGATGGAGCTGAATCTGTGAGAGCACTGTAGCCTGCTCTATGGCTAACCGGGCCTGCTCCTGGGCAAGACGTGCCTGCTCCTGTGCCTGCTACTGTTGTGACTGCTGAAGTGACTGTAGTATAGCTAGCAAGGCTAGGTCTATCTGTGGAGCCTGTGGGGCTGAGCTGGAGCCACCAGCCTCCGAGTTGTGAGCTCTTGGACACCTAGGGATAGGCCGGTAGTCCTCGTCAGTGCTATCGGAGATGGTGTCAACAGGGTCGTCATCGACAAGCAACTGCTCAAGCTCGCTATGGGCAACGTGCCTCATAGCCTCGTCCTGCTGCTGGACCTCTACCATGTCTACCCCTGACCGCTGACCTCTCTGAATCTTGTGAAGTGCACAGGTCCCACATCTGCCATCTATGATAGAGGTCATCCGGTAAACTGGAAACTCGGTCTCTGTCTGGCGCAACTCTCTAGTGATCCGTGTCCATATCTTGTGCAGCCTGCGCACAAGAATAGAAGAGATCCAGTGTGCATAGGGGAGCTGCCGACATGACCTGATACCCTCTGCTATAGTGTCCTCCATCTCGCTGATAATCAAGTCAACAACATCGAACTCTGACTGCTGAACCAGGGCACTAAGGAGCCAAAGCTGTAGATGTGTCAATCCCTCCATGTACCCCTCCCGCGGTAGAATTGTGCGGCTCATCACATCATTCAAGAGACAATGATGGGGTGAAGCTCTGAGGGAGTCCTGCGGGAGCCTTCTCCAAACGGTGGTCGAAAGCAAGCTACCACGTGAGCTGTACTCGGTGCCTGTCCTCCGTGTGCCCTCCTCGGCGGATCCATTGTGCCATAGCAGATACTATGCAACCTGGTCATAGACTCTTGTACATCGAGCAACTCTCTGAGGGCCTTCGCGTAGAGCCTGTAAGGCTCTCCACTGAAGGTGTACTGCAGGTACTCGTGGTCGGGGTCGATCCAAAGAGAAGCGTAGAACTCACGAACCCATGACTCAACGTACCGTCCTGACTGTCCGAGCAAGTCTGCTAGTCCAGGCAAGTAGGTCAAGTACAGCCTGATCTCCTCACTACCTGCCTGGACTATGTCCTCTAGGGGACATACCCTGTGCTGCCTCAAACCAACCTCTGACAACATAAGAGCTGTGAAGAAGTCCTCGTGTAAGGTTGTGTACCAGCCCTCTGAAGCCCTAGGGTCTCGCTGAGCCAGGAACCAACTCTCAAGAGAAGTGAGTCGAAGCTCTCTGACCCTGGCTGTGGAGATGTTCCGTAGGTCTAAGTGAATCTCTGGCTTTGGTTTAGGCTGTGGCTCAGTGGGAACAGGCGCCCTGGGATCTCGGTCGCCACGCCTTTGACCAGCGGGCCAGGGTGGCACCGAAGGTCGAGTGCGGCCCGAGCGACGAAGTGGAGGTGCCTGGGCCTGCTCCCCCTGAGTGGCTGTCTCCTGCTGCTCTGGCTAAACCTCTAGCCGTCTCTTTGCCTCTATCTGAGTCTGAGTCTGAGTCTGCTCCTGAGGACCCTCTCTGTCTGCTAAGCTGATCTTGATGCCTCAATGTGGAGGCCTCTACCACGCTCTGCCTCCTCAGCTGCCTGCGCTGCCCTGATGGCCTGCCTCTGCTCTGCTGTCAACTTCCGCTTCCTCTTCTTGCTTGGCTCAACCAACGGTGCCTTCCCCTTGTCCGAAGGAGGATGAGGAGGAGGAGACCTGTCATCCCTACCTGTGCCACCTGACTGCGGCTCGCTTGCTTGCAACGAACCATCTCTACTACTCTGACAAACTAACAACTGTATTTGTCAATGATCCCTTGTCTCTGCCAACTGTCACTAGAGAGGCTTGGCCTCAATCCATATCCGCGGGCTTGGTCCCGGATTCACTGACACTGACCAAGCTGAACCTCTGACCATGATAAGCTGCAAGAGAGATAGACAGGGATATATAAGCATATAATAGTCTAGAGATGAGAAAGACCTATCGGAAGCAAGCACATGGGGTGAGAGTGGAATAGCAAGCAACCTGTGAGAGAAGAACCCTGCAAAAAGGTAAGGACTCTGTCAATGAGGGGCACCAACCAAGGTAAGGGCAAAAGACAGTCACTGCATGTAAAAGAGCACAGGTCAATGTCTAGGGCAAAGACTTGGAAATACAGTGAAAGAGGTAGCCTAGGGTCGAGAAGACAAAAGAAGTACCAAAGATTAAGCACATGTCTCCAAGACCTTAAACTAAAAGGATAGAGCACCGAGGGAAATGATGAGGACCCTGAAACAGTGAAGCGAATAAGTCCAGGTTCACTGAGGCATTTGCTCGAGCACCTTGAAAGCACAGAGACGGAAGAGAACAAGAGAAAGAGATAAGGCCTCACCACCGCTGGAGGAAGGAAGGAGAAGGATGAGCAGGTGAAGGAGCACGTCTCCCTGCCTTCAGAGGGGAGACCAGCACACCGGCGGCGAGAGCTCACGGCGGAGGCTGCGTGCAGAGGTGCAGCCACCCTCGAGCAGGGGCACGGCGGCTCGCCGAAAGAAGAAAAGGGCGAGGTGCAGCGGAGCGAGGCTCACCAGCGGCGAGGGCAACGGCGAGATGTGCGGCGCTGCAGGGAGCATGAAACGGCGGTGCTGGGGTGGTTAGGGTTAGGTCGCTGCGGCGACGTACGTCTCGGGCTCGAGTGAAAATATTGAGGACGATGAACAGAGGCGGACCCCACGTGACCGAGAAAAGAAGGAACAGCATCTCGCGTTTGAACCGACCGTCGGACTGAGATCGTAGCTCCCGTCGGACTAAGCTGTTCGAGGGTCCGACAGGAGTCCGAGGAGGAGCCAGGTTTGTTGGCAACTTCTTCTATGGTGCACCTCTGCGCTTCTTTATGGTAATAAAGTCCCACTTTCTTATTTAATTATTGTTATACTTTAAGTATTTGTTTACTTGTCTCACTGCTTGGTTAGAGTTCTCTAGTTCTTGGATCCGAGTTAGAGTAGTAAGCTTATAGATTAAGCGCGGTGCTTAGGCTATATCTTACCCGTGAGTGCGGCTAGGCCCACAGATAGTATTGGTAGGTTCTAGGTGGTGACAGCCCTAGGATCCTCTGGATTCCACCACGTTCGGCCTAGTTTTATCATCGTAGAGCTTTGGGATGTACGGTGCCTAATCAGTCCTACCCTGGGCGAGTTTAGGACTTTGCATGCTCACAGTAAACAAGTCTTGGTATATCATATAATTATTTGGGGCTATCATTCAGAACTTCTCTTTTTACCCTATCCTTGGATCTTGTCTCCCTTCACACACGTTCCCTGTGGATTCGATATAACCTGGGACTACTCTTAGGGAAAAGCTACATCTGACAGCCGTGCGCTTGCGGTCATTTTTGTGTGCCACCCCAGGTGTCAACAGTAGCACTTCGCCTGGGAGTACAAGTGTCAAATTTATTTATTCCTAAAGCAGGCTAACTGATTCCTTAAGATGAGTATTCGAATGGATAGATAATAAACCTTAGTAAAGATAAGTAGTCATAGGATAACTAAGGTGAACTACTAGAGAGGTAGCAGATAGGTTTCAAGAGCGGGTTGTAATCAACACTATTCTAATGTTGTATAGGTTCCAATCACTGAAACAGAACATACAAAGTCCCAGACTCACCTACGAGAGACTGAAAGGGCACTGTGCACCACAAATCTTACGCTTTAAGAACTAGACCGAACGTGGTGGACTTCAGAGGATCCTAAGGCTGTCACCACCTAGCACCTACCACAAACTATCCATGGGTCTAGCCGCACCTGAAGGTAAACTATAGCCTAAGCACCTTGCTTAATCAATAAGAGTACTACTCGAGTCGGACGTCACTAACTAGAGCGCCTTATAAAGACGTCCAGACAATCAATGATTGTAACAGATAAACACTAATAGAATGATAACTATTACTACCTATACTCAAGACTCAATCATTACTAGCACTAAGTATAGTAAGAGTAAGACTTGAATTTAAGTAGAGGTAAAAGTACTCAAAAAGTAATTACTAAAAGTAGAGTACTTAGAGTAAAGACTTTATTGAATAGTAGAGAGTATGATTACAAGAAGATATACCAGACCCGAAGCTTTCTGGAAGACTCTTCCGGACTCTGAGATTCATGACTTCTCCCTGACTCTTCTACCTTTCTACCTAGAGCTAGAAGTAGCACTTCAATATCTCTTATTTGAGCTCTCTCTAAGTTGTTGCTTACAAATGAACAAAGGACACCTATTTATAGCACTAACTAGTTAGGGGGTACTTGTAGCAGCTCCTGGAGGTCAGTTGGGCAGCCAAAGGCGGTGGGCGCCCTAGGGGGCGGCCGCCCTAGGATCCACTGACTTGGTGATCCTACGGTGTTGCATTGCTCCCCAATGCCGGTTTAGAGGCGGTTACATGTCCAAACGGCGGTTGTAGGGTTGATTTGTGGCCGGTAGCCCTATGACGGTGGACCTAGCGATCCAATGTGACTTGATGATGGCTGTTGATGTAGAACCAACTTGAATCATTGGTGTGGAACTCTCCTGGATGTGTTGGCACAGATTGCTGGTGTGGATGAGCCAAGAGGGGAGGCCGCCCTGATAGGGGCCGCCCGCTCTGGCACTAGCTGCCAGCTGGGCCCCAGTGACCAGGGTTGGTCATGGCACATCTCCATTGCATGTTTTGGTATGTTTTTGACGATTTTCCTGCATATGAACAAAATCTCCAGGCACAAGTGGAATTCGGTAAATTATAAACAAAACTTTTCACTTTTAATGTCATTTTTTCTCGATATGTGGTAAAATGTTGACAGTAAAACAGGGTGTTATCAACTGTCAACAAATTCCCCCAAGCTACCCTTTACTTGTCCCCAAGCAAAAGTGCGAGTTTAGCAATATAAGATAGGATCAGGAATTGCATCAATGTAACACTCTAGCAAGAATTGAATGCAAATCAACACTAGCTCGTTATGAGTATAAGTCAAGGAATTTATCTTTAGTCTAATTGCATGGGTCTTTGTAGCCTTTTCACCTTGCATATACATGAATAAGACAAAGTAGGAAGCAGATACTTTATCCCTTGCCTTGGTAAAGGTAAACTATATGTGGAGGTTATTAAATTTTTGAAAAGAAACAACTTGTTTTGGTTCCTCAAGTGGTTCACTCAGTCTCTCAAGTGTGTATGATAAACCTCACTAAGGCCTAAATATAAGCTTTCTAAAACACTCGGGTTTCTGTAGGTGGATTCATAGGTAATTGGCTTGAGCAGACTTGGAAATTGAATATATTGCAAGGTTAGACTCTTAGATCAGAGGAGCAATAAGGCATACAGAATGATCAAGATGTGCATGTGTAAATATTTGAGGTATTTAGTGGACTCCTTGAGACTTTTTCTCTTGTTCCTTGAGTGGAGGGAGCATGGCTACTGAATCTTTCTTCTTCTTCTTCTTTTTTTTTTACTTATGGGTACTGATTCACCCATGGAACTTTTGTCCGTCTTTTCTATTCTTTCTCTCTTTTTTCAAGTAGCTCACACTCCTCTTCTCTCTGAGAAAATAGAGAATTCATATAACTATATATGTCTCAATGATATATGGAGTATAGTTTGCAAAACTTCCAGAGTGGAAGTAGCAAAAGAATTAGATTGTGCACGTGATCTTGATCAAAAGGCATGACAAGTTTCTCTACTGCTTACACCAAAATCTGGACTGAGTGCAGATAGCTGATGCCGGGCAGAGACAGTTGATTTTCGGGGGCAGGGTCTGTTATACGAAGAGCTGAAAACAGTCGATCGGGTCCTGGATCGATTGTTGGGCTGAAGTGAAGACGGTGTGGTTGAAGACAAGAGTCGATTAATGACGTTAGGACGAGTCTCCAGCGCCGGGAAGCGATCACATTCAGAGTCCATTTTGAAAGGGGAAGATTGGACTCTAAATTACCTTTAAAATAGGAAAGTTTGTTAGTTTCCATATCTATTTTGAGTTGTAATTCGATTAGGACTCTATCTTGTCGAGCCCAGGGTATAAACATAAACCCTCGGCCATTGTAATACGCACGTACACATCAATACAACACACCTTTTGGCTCCGGCCAAAAACCCTAGGAGTAGGAGTAAAGTAGATTCCGGCGAGTTTCTTCGAATGGGCTGAGTGTCATCCGGTGGACGCAAGCTTGCTTGTAAGTACCATCATGCCTTGTTAAGCTTTGTCTCCTTAATGTCATCCGGTGGACATGGGAGCTTTGTAGATCAAGGTCGATTCTTGTTTGATATGAGTTTAGCGTCATCCGGTGGACGTGGGCTTAGATCAAATAAGGATTAGTTATCGATTCATGCATGTTTGCTTGCTTAATCTATGTTTAACGTCATCCGGTGAACGAAGGCTTAGATTAACACGGTTAATGTGCATGGATTAGTTATCGGCTCTAACTAAAAGTGGCATCTTAGTTAGATTCATCAAGTTACCGGTGATGTTTGAGTTTATTTGTTTATTTACATGTATCACTCACCAAATTTGCCCAATCTTGATCTGTTTGTATCGGCTTTATATCTTTAGATCTATTTGTTCAATGAATGATAATTGTCACGTGTTTATGCATTGGTAAATAGAATATGTTTGCATTAGCCAATAGATCTAGATCTTGATTGTGTACGAGTTGCACTCAAGTAATAAGATGAATATTGTTTAGATCCGATAATCGACATATTTAAATCATAGTTTACAATATGGCTGCCTCGATCTGCTCGATTCCCACCGTTGTAAATGTTGAGTTAAATATATTGGTTTGAAGATCTAAGCATTACTTGTCTTATATGCTTGTATGTTGCTCGTATTTGCCGAATCGGCTAATTAGCCGATTTCGCTCTGTTTCTATATTCAGATATCTTTTGATCGGATTAGCTTGACATGTGTGCATTAATTATGTTGTATCTTGTCTCATGCAAGTCATTACTATTATTGATGCAAGTGAATCGGTTGTTTTATGTCATAATGTTTATCTCATGAAAATTGGTTCATATCATTTGGTTATCAACTCCCTGGTCGATAGCCTGCAAACATGGTCTGTGAGGCCGAAAATTTGAAACTGTCTGGACACACCAGTAAGTTCCACCTTATGTTACTGATTATATTTCTTTCCTTGTCAATTGCAGGTCAAATTGACTAGCACGCTTGGGAGTCATCGGCACTCTTAGACAGGGTCTGAAGCTAGCTGGATCTGTGAAAACTCCATTGCTTTCAAGGGTCATTCCGGTTTTGCTGGTGTGTTGAGCGCGAGGACCACTTTTTGTGCCAACACACTTTTTGGCACGCCCGGTGGGACAGTTCTCACTCATGGCCAAGAAAAAGGGCGCAGCGGACAACAGTCTGAAGGATGACGGCGTCATCAGGGTCAAGCACGAAGAGATCGAGCCTGAAGATGCTGTGATCATGGGGCAGCTCATTGAGGAGTTTTCTGATGCCTGCCTACTGTCGTTCAGCAAGACCCGTGAGGGTCGAGTGGTGAAGAAGAATCCCTTTCCAAGATGGATCCTACATGGCCACAGCGACAAGGGCAAAGAAGAGTTCAAGTATTGTCTTCTTAGCGCCATCTAGTCAGCTTTGCATCAGGCAGTCGGACATCATCACAACGTTTTTCTGTAGACATTCTATAATATCATGAAGATAGTCATCAAGAGGCAGGACTGGGAATCGTTGGGCCCGACATACTTCAACATACCTCCAGAAGATTCCAACCCAAGTGTAGTGGCCAGGACGTCCAATCCTCCGCCGCAACAGCCGAATCCGCCAAAGTTGTCTGTTCAAAATCCCAATATGACGACGGATTTAGCTTCAAAAATAGCTGCATCTCCCAAGCTATACAGAGACTACCCTCCTGAGCAGATCACTGCTTATATGAATACAACTGGGAACGTGCCGGCGGGGAACATGCCCCAAATAGCTCCAGGTTATCACATTGGGCATACTTATCGAGATCTCACGTCGGCACCACACCCCGGTTATACCCAGTCGCCTCAAGATGAATTGCTGAACAAGATGAGTACAATGCTCAGGGATCAATTCGGCTTGCAGCCGAAGGCGGGAGTCTTGATCAGATATAGACGCCCTTATCCTGAGTGGTTTGATCATGTGGCGCTGCCTTCAAGGTATCGCATGCCAGACTTCACCAAGTTCAGTGGGCAGGATGACATGTCCACCTTGGAGCACATTAGCCGATACCTGACTCAGCTTGGTGAGGCCTCGTACAAGGACGCTCACAAGGTCCGCTTCTTCTCACTATCATTGACTGGCCCCGCTTTCAGTTGGTTCACCACTCTGGAACCGGAGTCGATTCAGAACTAGGCGGATTTAGAGAGCAGGTTCTACAGCTATTTCTTCTCCGGTACTGGAGAGAAGACTATCGTCGATCTGACCAGCATGCGCCAGAAGAGCAGCGAGACCGGGTCGGCCTTCATCAAGCGTTTCAGGAAGATGAGGAACATGTGCTATTCCTTGAACCTCACGGACAAGCAGCTCGCTCACCTGGTCAACAGTGGATTGCTCCCGCAAGCTCAAGAGAAGCTGGTGGGCACTGACTTTGACAATATCAGCTAGGTGATGCAGAGGGTGTTAGCGCTGGAGTTACAAGCCCAAACCTTCAGGAAGGATGCGAAGTACAAGCACACCGCGTTCGTCAACAACTCCGATTCAGAAGATGAAGATCAGGACGAGATTGCTGCTGTCGAGTTAAAGTGGGGCAAGAGGCCCATGGCTATGCCCAAGAACTAGAGCATAGAAGATCAATATGATTTTGATACAAACAAGCTAGATAAGCTCTTTGACCTGCTAGTCAGCGCTGGGCAGATTACGTTCCCTGCAGATTATGTCAAGCCCTCTCCTGAAGAATTGAAAGGGAAGCCATTTTGCCAGTACCACGGTCGTGACACGCACGACACTAAAGGGTGCCGCGTATTCAGAACTCAGATCCAGAGAGCTATCTCTCGTGGCCTATTGAAGTTTGATAGTCCTGCCAAAGGGAAGATGAAGATCGACAAATTCCCGTTCCCGAAAGGCCAGAACATGGTCGAGGTAACATCCCCTGCAGGCAAGGTGAGAGTCTTGACCTCTGATCAGGCAAGGAAGAATGCGTCGATCGATCCAGGTATGCAGATAACAGTCGAAGAGCTGGAGATGATCAAGAAGAGCAGGGAGCAGAGCAGGAACCGACCTGAGAAGGGGGAGTCCAGCAAGACCAAGGTGACTTCTCGTAACCTATTGAACAAATGGCGAAGGGAGAGGGAGAAGAATCACCAGAGGTAGCTTGAAGAAGAAGAGTACCAGAGGTGGGCCCATGATGAAGAGGAAACACGCTACCAGGAAGAGCTAGCCTACCGCCGGGAGGAGGAAAAAGAGCACTGATATTGCCCGTTCTTTCGACACTGTTGGAATGAAGGTTTGAAATTGCCGACTATCCGCAACTGCCTGGAGTGCAGTGATCAGTACCGGAAGTACAGGAATTCTCAAACCAACTGCTGGTCTGTGCATGAGAGGATTGGACGCCCGCAAGACATGCAGGACTGGCTTGAAAAAAGGGACGTGCATGATCGGCTTGACGCAGCATTAGTTGATCGTCAAGAGCCGGCCTGGCAGGAGGGTCAATGGTGCCCTGGTTACTTGACCAGAAGCTAGAGATGCCGTGTGCAGCGCCTCAGGAACAGAGAGCTCAAAGTAGAAGGGGGCCCGAGGCAAGTCTGGCGGGAGAAGCCCTCTCAAGACAAGGGTAAGGCGATAGCCGATGCACAGATGGTGTTCGTGCTTCCGGCTGAGTTCAGAGCGCCCAAGGCCAGGAAAGGTTACGTATCTTCCGAGTCCGACGAATCAGAGTCTGAAGAGGGCGCCGCCAGGCTAATTTTCACGCAGCAAGCTACTTTCAACAAGCCGCCCAAGCATCGGCACCTGAAGGCTCTTTACCTCAAGGGATATGTGGATGGAATGTCAATGACCAAGATGTTGGTGGATGGTGGTGCTACAGTCAATCTCATGCCCTACACCACTTTTCCCAAGCTGGGCAAAGGCCCTGATGATTTGATCGAGACCGACATGATGCTCAAGGACTTCGGGGGCCACTCTTCCAACACCCGGGGGGCAATTAATGATGAGTTGACAGTCGAGAAGAAGACGCTGCTTACCACTTTCTTCGTGATTGACAGCAAGGGCTCGTACAGCTTGTTGCTTGGGCATGACTGGATCTATGCCAATTGCTGTGTGCCGTCTACAATGCACCAATGTGTGATTCAGTGGCATGGTGAAGAGGTTGAGGTGATCCCGGCTGATGATTCACTGAGTGTAGCTACGGCGGACGCCACCTACTGGGAAGCCGGGGATCATGATTGTTTTTCTAGCAAGACTTGGGATGAAGGCTCCATCAAAGTCAGCAATGAGAGTCAACAGCCAATCCGGGCAATCGGCTCTGAGTCTTTTTTATTAATGGAGAATCCGATCGATGGCACCGAGGGCAAGCTTGGACAAGGCTTTACATCGGCCGATAAACTTGAAGAAGTGGATATTGGACATGGTGATAGACAAAGGCTGACGTACATTGCCGCCAACCTTGACCCTGAATTCAGGCGGGAGTTAATCGATTTATTGAAAGAATACAAGGATTGCTTCGCCTGGGAATATTATGAAATGCCTGGTTTAGACAAATTGATTGTTGAGCACAGACTGCCTATCAAGCCTGGATTTCGGCTGTTCAAGCAACGTCTGTCACAGAACCGACCAATTTATACGAGCACAAGTACAACGATCGCATTTTAGCCGCAATCCAGTCGCACTTGAGCCAATATAAACCCGGTAGTCCGGAAATCTCGAAGTTTTTCAAACATTTCATGCCCCAAGGATCATTCATTCAGCAATACCCGATCACATGACACATAAGTTCGCAACCGAATTTAAACATCAGAGTACAACATAGTCTTTTACACAAATAGGATAGTAGCGGAAGTCAACATAGTTTTACACCACAGAGTTCAAATACGAGTACCATCACATGACCCTGTCGCAGCATTCTTACAACAACTAAAGATAGATAATGACCCTGCCCTCGGGTCTAGTCTTCTTCGCCCGCAGGGGTGAAGCAATTCCTGCAATACGCGTAGTAGACTACGCCATCTGCAACAATGGGAATAAAACCCTGAGTACTCAATTGTACTCAGCTAGACTTACCCGACAGGGAGTAAATAAAAAGACTCAAGGATATGCAAGGCTTATTTGGTCGAGCTCAGAGGGTAGCATCATTTTTTTTTCATCAAAAGCATTACTACAGTAGAACCTCAACTTATTCATTTTAATTGATAAGCTTCGATTTCAGTTAAACTATTTACTAGGATTAGCCACTATACTAAGCATTCACTGAATATTGTAGCAATCAATAAAACCATATGATTTCCGATATCCACAGATATCAACCTCATCTCACCATAATCATTATGTTCAAGTTATTAGCCTCTACCTCACCAGAAGATCAGTTCAGTTTCTCACTAACTAGGAGAGATGGCGATTCGAATCGATTGTACCAGCTGGCAAATATGCCAATCACAAACCCTGTCAGCCGAGCCACTGGCTTCTTGGGCCACCGTTAAATCTTTCTGAGACATAATATGTATCGCGGGCTTGGAGGGGTCCATATTCTCAGAGACAAACCCACTTCCAGGATGCATCAGGTCCCTGACCTGCCCTTGGTAAGATGGTGTCTCCGCACATCCTTCCTACCTCCAGAATATGTCTGCCTTATCACGCCCAATTCCCGGCTCAGAAAGAAATACTCGGCTTCGCGGTCAGAACGACTTATCTGGCCAGCTATGTGACGACTTCTTTCAATCTCAACTGATGTCTGGTGGCCTCAGTCCTAGTCGGCCGCAAGCAGCACCGAAGACGGCATGACCTCAACCATGTCATGCGGCTCCCCGCTACCTAGCCTTGATTCTCTCATTAGACACTGTGGCATGGTGGCACATATAGTCCATCATGTGGAATCCAACCCCATCATCATTAGTAACCACCTATGCTCGCGAAGGACAGGAAATCCCTCGACTTCTACCGGTCTAAGCATGGCTAAGCATAAGATCGAACCCATCCCCTTGTCTAGTAATAACTTCAGGATCAATTATAAGTGGACAAGGAATAAATGCAGCAACGGTATCATATCAACTCCTATACTTAAGTGCACAATCATACGATTTAATAAAGACCAGTGTATTTGTAAAAAGAGTAGGTGGAGACTTAGGAATGCTCCGGGGCTTGCCTTTCACAAAGTTAGCGGGTTGGTGATCAGGGCACTCCGGAAGTTCAGCCTCTTCTTCTTGTCCTTCGGAAACCTTGGGCACTTCTATCTCCGGCGGAACTCCCTCCTCCGGTGGATCGAATTGCAACAGTGTCACTCCTCCCGGCGATCCTGTATGCATGATATGCATATATGAGAACTGAGAATGCACATGAAATGCAAGATAGAGATGCACGAATTAACCCATGATATGCAATCAGTTTAACAATCCACACTCATTTATTTCTTTCCTAGACAACCAACTCATACTCACCCTTCTTAAGCAAAGCATAGAACAATTTCTCGTCCCGGGTGAGAGGTCTACAACCAGCACTTAATAATTAACATGCATCAACTAACCTACCACAACCAAAAGATATTTGCTTAGAAACAATTAAATAAACCCTAGCCTATAACTGGACCTACTGCTTACTGTGACCAGAAAAATCCATAGAAATTACAGTAGCTATTACACATCCAGATTAGCCTACTGACAAAATTTCAAGTCATTTGGACAAGTATGACAGTCTACACAAAAATAACAAGCAACCAGCCTTTTAAGCAATGGAAAATACTTAACACAGTGAAAAGTATCAAACAACAGATTTCCTAATTTTCTTAGCTTCTTTCTAGCATAACATAGCCCAGGAAAAATATTCATGTCCATAACCTTAACACATTAAGCATGGTGATTTTTGCAAGATTAAAGCATAAAAGGCACATTATACTAGACATCATATAAATAACAGTAAAACACCAGCAAACATATTTTTCATAGATTCTACTTCCCTAAACAAGATGAATGCAAGTGGAATCACATTTTTAGCACATTCCTGCAATTACTTATGCATTTATCAAGTTTACAAGCAATTAACAATTTAATTATAACTGCACACAAAAAGTATTCAAAAAGTACATTTTATATTTTTCCATGATAGAGCTCAGAAATACAAACACAACAAAATTTGGTTCACCCTCATTGGACATTCCTAGCTCCAGATATAAATTTTGGAAGGTTTTACACATTTTCTGGAAATTCATTTTATAAATCAAAAACCTAAAGCCGATAGAACTGCTACGTGCACCCGGCTCAGTGAACCAGAGACGCACCCGAACGGCTGACTCGCGGGCCCCGGGGTCGACCCGACCCCACGCGTCAGAGAGAGGAAACAGAGCCGCCGGCGCTGACCGGCGAGAGCTCGCCGACGGCGAGGTCTCCGGCGACGCCGAGGCTACCTACCGACTCGCGGCAACGAGACGAACCCGATGGACCAACTGCCGAGGGTCGTACTCCACCGGAGCGAGCTCGACGGCGGCAATGGCGGACGGCGGTGGTCCGGCGAACTTGCGCCGGCCGATTCCGGCCGTTGCTCGCGCGGCTCGGCCTCGTTCCGTGTTCCTGCAACCCTAGCGGACCTGTGCGCGCGACTAATCGAACTATTGCGCACGGAAACTCACTGACCGCGCTCGCATGGCGGCACGGTGGCGAGCGGTTTCACGGCGAACTCGGGTTCCGGCGAAACTACGGCGAGATAGACCTAACCGACGGTGTGGAATGGATCTACGGCTAACGGGGACTCTTAGACGAGCAAAGGAGAGGGAAGCCGACCCCGGCATCGTCCTCGTCGCGGCGACCCGAGAGCTCGGCGGCGCTCCGGCAATGGCGGACGGCGGGAAGCTTGCTGGAGCTGTACCTTAGGTCGGCTGAGGTCGGCAACGGGTCGGAAACGAAGAGCAGAGCAAGCCGCAGCTGCGCCGAGGGTGGAGCGGTCGGAGACGGCTCGGTGGCGGCGGATTTCACCGCGGCGGTCGCGGCGGAAATGGCGACGGCGGAGAGGAAAGAGGAGAGCAGCGAGCGAGCAGAGGGCGAGAGAGCGGGGAGAGTGAGGGCGAGCGTGCGGGAGACAGGATTGCGTGCTCCCCTTTGTAAGCCGACCGCGCGGCAGCAACGACGGCGTACGGCGCCATCTGGCGGCCGAGGCCTGACGCGGTCGCGCGATTCGCCCGAGGGTCGAACTGAATCGGCTCCGATTCAGTTTCCGCGGACCCGACTGAAACTCGATTTTTATCGATCTATAACTCGCAATCCAGAGCGTTTCAGCGAAAACTTCACTAATAGGAGTTGAAGAGCTATACGAGTAGATCATTTCATATTAAGGCACTTTACTCTAGTTCGGCCTGGGTTGAGAGATTCAAGTCGATGAACAGGGGTACACCGAAACTGAAAACCGGTTTAGACTTAGGAAAATTTGAAAACTTCCAAAACAGCTCCAAATCTGCACTAATTCAACTTTTTGACCTTCTTCCACTCATTTTCATGAGTTGACCCAAAAATAAAGTTTGTTGCTTATAAAATTCTACACAACTTTGATTAAGGGTGCACTGACATGCAGAAACTCTAAAATGCCCTTCTTGTTTGGTCAAACAGAATAGCTTTTAAAGGGCTCTCTAGTCAACTATGAGCTAGAGGGGTATTTTGGGGATTTCACCAACATGAACATTGTTCCAAATGTTATCCTAAACATGTATAAAGCATTTAGAACCGTAAACAAGCATCACATTTGCATGTCAACACATTTTGCATAATATGGACATATAAACAAACATATAGCAATAAAAGGGAATCAAATAAAATGCAATGATAATAATGCATGAAATGGCATGATCTATGCTTGATGACATGCAAATGCAAGTGTGAAAATAGTAACTAACACTAGGGTGTTACAGCCCTCCCCCCTTAAAAGAATCTCGTCCCCGAGATTAGAGTTAATTACCATTGTTTAAAGAAAGACGGATAGACTTCCTTGAGGTAATCTTCTCGCTCCCAAGTCGCATCCCAATAACTTTGGTTGTTCCACACCACCTTATAGAACTTGATCACTCGGCTACGGGTGATTCTTTCTTTGTAATCTATTACTTCAATAGGCTTTTCTTCATAGGTCAAATCTGATTTCAACTTGATATCACCAAAATCCACTTGCTCTTCCGGTACTCGTAAACATTTCTTGAGCTGAGATACATGAAACACATTGAAGATAGTGGACATGTGTGGTGGCAACCGTAACTTGTATGCTACCTTCCCACTTCTTTCCAGAATTTGAAAAGGACCTACAAACCTTGGAGCTAACTTTCGTTTCACTCCGAAGCGTTGCACGCCTTTCATAGGTGACACTTTCAAGTATACATAGTCACCCACTTCAAATTCCAATGGCCTTCTTCGCTTGTCCGCATAGCTCTTTTGATGAGTCTGAGCGGCTTTGAGATGTGTTTGAATGGTATGCACTCTCTCTTCGGCCTCTTTCACAAAGTCAATCCCGTAATATCTCCTTTCGCCTGATTCAACCCAATTGAGAGGAGTTCTACATTTGCGCCCATACAAAGCTTCAAAAGGAGCCATTTGAATACTCTCTTGATAGCTATTGTTGTATGAGAACTCGGCCAAAGGCAACCATTCTTCCCACGAACCTTTAGACGATAGAACACAAGCCCTCAACATATCTTCAAGAATTTGATTTACCCTTTCAGTCTGACCAGAAGTTTGAGGATGATAAGCTGAGCTGCGAACCAAATTGGTTCCCAAACACTTGTGTAGATGCTCCCAGAAGCGCGCAATAAATTGCGGGCCTCTGTCGGAAACTATCGTCCTCGGCACACCATGTAACCGAAGTATCTGAGCAAAGTAGAGCTGTGCCAACTGATGAGGACGATCTGTAGTTCGAACTGGTAAGAAATGTGCAATCTTAGTCAATCGATCTACGATCATCCAAATAGAATCGTGGCCTTTTTGCGTTAGAGGTAACCCAGATATGAAATCCATGGTTATCTCATCCCATTTCCAACCTGGAACTGGTAAGGGTTGCAATAGGCCTGCTGGCTTAAGATGAATAGCCTTCACGCGACAACAGGTATCACACCTGGCCACATAGGCTGCAATTTCCTTCTTCATTTTGGTCCACCAAAACCTAGGTTTCAAGTCTTGATACATCTTACTACTACCAGGATGGATAGACAACTTGGACAAATGAGCCTTGTCCATAATCTGATTCCTCAACTCACGGTCTTTCAGTACTACCAATCGATCCTTGAACCACAATATACCTTTTTCATCTACTCGGAAATGAAGCATTTCTTGTTCTTTCATCTTCCTTTTGATATGATATATGCCGGGATCTGTTTTCTGACCTTCAATAATCTTGCTTTCCAAAGTACAACTGAGAGTAATATTATTCAACACCACTGGATGCACAAGATTGAACCCGTCTGCTAGCAAAGGCTGCAATACATTGCAATGAGACTTTCGGCTCAAGGCATCGGCTACGACATTGGCCTTGCCCGGATGATAGTGTACTTCTAGATCATAGTCTTTGATCAACTCCAACCACCTTCTTTGCCTCATGTTCAACTCAGGCTGAGTGAAAATGTACTTGAGACTCTTGTGATCGGAATAGATATGACATTTGTGACCCATCAAATAGTGGCGCCAAATCTTCAATGCATGAACTACAGCGGCAAGTTCCAAATCATGAGTAGGATAGTTTTGCTCATGTTTTCTCAGTTGACGCGAGGCATAAGCAATGACTCGGCCTTCTTGCATGAGAACACATCCTAACCCAGTGCCACAAGCATTGTAGTACACATCAAAAGGCCTTTCAATATCAGGTTGTGCAAGAACTGGAGCAGTGGTCAACAACGTTTGCAAGGTGCGAAAAGCTGTTTCACACTCCCCACTCCACACAAACTTGGTATCTTTGTGCAATAGCTTGGTCATAGGTTTAGCTATTTTAGAGAAATCCTGAATAAAGCGGCGATAATACCCAGCTAATCCCAGAAAGCTACGAACCTCAGACACATTTGTTGGTGACTGCCAATCCAACACCTGCTGAACTTTTGACGGATCTACAGAAATACCTTCAGCAGATAAGATATGGCCGAGAAAAGGTACCTTAGTCAACCAAAACTCACACTTGCTGAACTTAGCATACAGCTTATGCTCCCTGAGTCTAGTCAAGACTATCCTCAAGTGTTCAGCATGATCCTCCATGCTCTCAGAGTATACCAGAATATCGTCAATAAAGACTACCACGAACTTATCCAACTCAGGCATGAATACCGAATTCATTAGATACATGAAATGTGCAGGAGCATTGGTTAATCCAAAAGACATAACCAAATACTCATACAATCCATACCGAGTGGAGAAAGCCGTCTTGGGAATATCTTGTGGTCTGATCTTAATTTGATGATACCCAGATCTCAGATCAATTTTGGAGAAAACCTTGGCCTTGGACAATTGATCAAACAAGACATCAATACGAGGTAGAGGATACTTGTTCTTAATTGTCACAGCATTTAGTGGCCTATAGTCCACACACATACGTAAAGTTTCATCCTTCTTCTTAACAAAGATTGCAGGACAGCCCCACGGAGAAGAACTAGGGCGAATGAACCCTTTGTCCAATAACTCCTGGAGTTGTTTCTTGAGTTCAGCTAATTCATGAGGAGGCATTCTATATGGCCTTCGAGAAATAGGTGCCGTACCGGGAATAAGTTCTATCGCAAACTCCACATCTCGATCAGGAGGAAGTCCAGGTAGATCATCAGGAAAGACATCAGGAAACTCACACACTACCGGAATACCTTGGACGGTCTTGCCCTCAACTGCGAAAGAGAGATTAAAAAGATCCCCTCTTCGAGGTAAGGAAACTTGAAAGGTACCCCCACCCTGGGGCGCCTTCAACGTCAAAGTTCGGTTAGCAATGTCCAATACCGCACCCCATTTGTTCATCCAGCTAACCCCTAGAATTACATCCAGACCTAGCCCAGGCAACACAATGAGATGACTGATAAAACTCCTATCATTAATCTCAATACTTGCCTGCTTGATACCCTCACGTGTGCATATTTCAGCCCCAGCTGAGGTTATCCGGAAGTTACAGCCCAAATCAACGATCTGAAAGGCATGCCTTTGTGCAAATGCTTGACTTATGAAAGAATGCGATGATCCAGAGTCGAACAAAACAATAGCAGGATGCTGATTCACAGAAAACATACCCGCGGTGACTGGTTCACCTTCTGGAATTTCTTCAATAGTGGTGTGATGCACTCGAGCCTGCTTTGGATGAGGGCAATAGCGAGCAAGGTGCCCCTGTTGACCGCAGTTAAAGCATGGCCCCAGACCTTGGTTGGTCCTCACTGGAACGGCGTTGCTTGGAGGAGCGTTGTTCTTGTTCAAAGGCACTATGAAACCTTTCTTGTAGCGCTGAGGCGCTGGCTGCTTCTTTGGAGGGGGTCTGAATTTTGCTCCAGGAACAGCCGGACGGTAAGCCGGGCGATTTGCCACCGCATGACTAGCTGCTGGAGTCCTTGACTGAGAAGAGCTTCCTTCAAATGGCCTCTTGCCTCCCTTGGAAGCAGTGTGCAAGTTATTCTGTTTCTCTTGGATATAAGCTTCACTGATGAACTCGTTAAAAGTTGTACGAGTGTTGTTCGCCAGAGTCTTCATAAGCTTGGTACTAAGACCTCTCTTGAAGGTTTCAATCTTCTTTTCATCTGTATCTACCATCATCAGCTGCAATGAAGATCTCAGGAGCAAACTCCGCTGCACCCGGAGGATGAAACGGATCAGCACGGTTGTTCAGACGATGAACATCCTGCTGCAACTCCCAAACCTGCTGCTGACTAGCACGCAACTCCTGCAGAAACTCAGTGCGCTGACGTGTCAAACTCATATTGCGATTGTCAAGCTGGCGGCGAAGATCTGCATTCTCCCTCTCAAGCACCTCGACACGGCGATCAGCTGCCAACAAGGCGCCAGTGCATCGTAACAACTCATTGCGACAGGCAGTGAGAGCTACCACCAAGTCATCTGAGCTACGACGAGCCATACGTGCCCACTCTTCAGCTTCTAACTTCTTCTCAACAGCATCATGCAGGGCTTCAACGCACTTCATCCAACCATCCCTAGTGGAATAGTGCATCCTCAGGACAGCAAACATAGCACTCATAGAAGCACCCGTGCTCTGAGCACGCTCGTCCCTGCCTCGCTCTAAAGAAGCTTGGCTAGGCTGAGCCCACTCACCCTGAGAAGCATCCACCCTGGGAAAAACATTTGCTGGCCCCAAATCAGCTCTCTTGTTGAACCGGCTGCAAATATCCGTCAACACCTCAAAAGCTGCAAGCTGCGCACCATCCCATGGCGTCCTCATGTCAACTTCCACCTTTATTCCTGGAAACGACCAACCCCTTTCAAGCACAGGGATAGTCACCCAAACATCAAACCAAGGCTGCACCATGGTTTGCGCTGGCTTCCAGAAATACCGTGGTGGCTCTGCATATCCCACCGACTTCAACAACCTCCATAGCACAGTGGGTGTGCCAAACTGCTCCAGAAACTGACCACTCTGTGGCTCACCTTCAGCTGCCATCTGGTACATTACAACATCTTTCAGCATTTAGAATAAGATAGGACAGCACAAATTTTTACCATAGGGAAGGAAATAGTACAAATAGCTTAAATTAATTTCATGATCATGATGCATGCACGTGCCAACGACCTCACACATAATATTTTTTTAACTAACGTTATAGTCGGTGGCATACCACGTGCTCTCATATACGTAACTAAACGTGCTATACGTTTTGCGTGGTTAGTGTACCTGCAGAAGATTCATTTCAGCCCAACTCCCAATGTATGCAGGGCAACAAGAAGCACTTTTTGCCGGAAATGTTCCCATGAACATTTGCGACCCCAAAAATTAATTACTCCCCTTACTTCCATAAGTACACATATGGATCACATGTACTCACTTCAGTAACATACTCTCACCATCGATCGATGGTTGTTCGATCTTACACTCACATCTCACCTTACCTTAGGCGACGTGGTACATTGACCCATAAGAAGCAATAAGAAACCGACAGTTCATGATTATCCGCACGATAAAACCAAATGAACCACAAATAGAAATATGATGCAATTTCCCCCAAGTCAGTACTTACATAAGCCACCTAATTACCACATATACATAGGGCTATAGGACTTGGTCATTGGTACTCATAAGTTTTGCAAACACTTGGTTAAAATCACCTATACACACTATCAGTTGGCAATTAGTTTGTAAAACTCAAAACTCTTTTAGTTTTTAAATAGTCAAGTGACGGTATATGCTGAATTATGCTCTGGTACCAGCTGTCACAGAACCGACCAATTTATACGAGCACAAGTACAACGATCGCATTTTAGCCGCAATCCAGTCGCACTTGAGCCAATATAAACCCGGTAGTCCGGAAATCTCGAAGGATTTCAAACATTGCATGCCCCAAGGATCATTCATTCAGCAATACCCGATCACATGACACATAAGTTCGCAACCGAATTTAAACATCAGAGTACAACATAGTCTTTTACACAAATAGGGTAGTAGCGGAAGTCAACATAGTTTTACACCACAGAGTTCAAATACGAGTACCATCACATGACCCTGTCGCAGCATTCTTACAACAACTAAAGATAGATAATGACACTGCCCTCGGGTCTAGTCTTCTTCGCCCGCAGGGGTGAAGCAATTCCTGCAATACGCGTAGTAGACTACGCCATCTGCAACAATGGGAATAAAACCCTGAGTACTCAATTGTACTCAGCTAGACTTACCCGACAGGGAGTAAATAAAAAGACTCTCAAGGATATGCAAGGCTTATTTGGTGGAGCTCAGAGGGTAGCATCATTTTTTTTTGCATCAAAAGCATTACTACAGTAGAACCTCAACTTATTCATTTTAATTGATAAGCTTTGATTTCAGTTAAACTATTTACTAGGATTAGCCACTATACTAAGCATTCACTGAATATTGTAGCAATCAATAAAACCATATGATTTCCGATATCCACAGATATCAACCTCATCTCACCATAATCATTATGTTCAAGTTATTAGCCTCTACCTCACCAGAAGATCAGTTCAGTTTTTCACTAACCAGGAGAGATGGCGATTCGAATCGATTGTACCAGCTGGCAAATATGCCAATCACAAACCCTGTCAGCCGAGCCACTGGCTTCTTGGGCCACCGTTAAATCTTTCTGAGACATAATATGTATCGCGGGCTTGGAGGGGTCCATATTCTCAGAGACAAACCCACTTCCAGGATGCATCAGGTCCCTGACCTGCCCTTGGTAAGATGGTGTCTCCGCACATCCTTCCTACCTCCAGAATATGTCTGCCTTATCACGCCCAATTCCCGGCTCAGAAAGAAATACTCGGCTTCGCGGTCAGAATGACTTATCTGGCCAGCTATGTGACGACGTCTTTCAATCTCAACTGATGTCTGGTGGCCTCAGTCCTAGTCGGCCGCAAGCAGCACCGAAGACGGCATGACCTCAACCATGTCATGCGGCTCCCCGCTACCTAGCCTTGATTCTCTCATTAGACACTGTGGCATGGTGGCACATATAGTCCATCATGTGGAATCCAACCCCATCATCATTAGTAACCACCTATACTCGCGAAGGACAGGAAATCCCTCGACTTCTACCGGTCTAAGCATGGCTAAGCATAAGATCGAACCCATCCCCTTGTCTAGTAATAACTTCAGGATCAATTATAAGTGGACAAGGAATAAATGCAGCAACGGTATCATATCAACTCCTATACTTAAGTGCACAATCATACGATTTAATAAAGACCAGTGTATTTGTAAAAAGAGTAGGTGGAGACTTAGGAATGCTCCGGGGCTTGCCTTTCATAAAGTTAGCGGGTTGGTGATCAGGGCACTCCGGAAGTTCAGCCTCTTCTTCTTGTCCTTCGGAAACCTCGGGCACTTCAATCTCCGGCGGAACTCCCTCCTCCGGTGGATCGAATTGCAACAGTGTCACTCCTCCCGGCGATCCTGTATGCATGATATGCATATATGAGAACTGAGAATGCACATGAAATGCAAGATAGAGATGCACGAATTAACCCATGATATGCAATCAGTTTAACAATCCACACTCATTTATTTCTTTCCTAGACAACCAACTCATACTCACCCTTCTTAAGCAAAGCATAGAACAATTTCTCGTCCCGGGTGAGAGGTCTACAACCTGCACTTAATAATTAACATGCATCAACTAACCTACCACAACCAAAAGATATTTGCTTAGAAACAATTAAATAAACCCTAGCCTATAACTGGACCTACTGCTTACTGTGACCAGAAAAATCCATAGAAATTACAGTAGCTATTACACATCCAGGTTAGCCTACTGACAAAAGTTCAAGTCATTTGGACAAGTATAACAGTCTACACAAAAATAACAAGCAACCAGCCTTTTAAGCAATGGAAAATACTTAACACAGTGAAAAGTATCAAACAACAGATTTCCTAATTTTCTTAGCTTCTTTCCAGCATAACATAGCCCAGGAAAAATATTCATGTCCATAACCTTAACACATTAAGCATGGTGATTTTTGCAAGATTAAAGCATAAAAGGCACATTATACTAGACATCATATAAATAACAGTAAAACACCAGCAAACATATTTTTCATAGATTCTACTTCCCTAAACAAGATGAATGCAAGTGGAATCACATTTTTAGCACATTCCTGCAATTACTTATGCATTTATCAAGTTTACAAGCAATTAACAATTTAATTATAACTGCACACAAAAAGTATTCAAAAAGTACATTTTATATTTTTCCTTGATAGAGCTCAGAAATACAAACACAACAAAATTTGGTTCACCCCCATTGGACATTCCTAGCTTCAGATATAAATTTTGGAAGGTTTTACACATTTTCTGGAAATTCATTTTATAAATCAAAAACCTAAACCCGATAGAACTGCTACGTGCACCCGGCTCAGTGAACCAGAGACGCACCCGAACGGCTGACTCGCGGGCCCCGGGGTCGACCCGACCCCACGCGTCAGAGAGAGGAAACAGAGCCGCCGGCGCTGACCGGCGAGAGCTCGCCGACGGCGAGGTCTCCGGCGACGCCGAGGCTACCTACCGACTCGCGGCAACAAGACGAACCCGATGGACCAACTGCCGAGGGTCGTACTCCACCGGAGCGAGCTCGACGGCGGTGGTCCGGCGAACTTGCGCCGGCCGATTCCGGCCGTTGCTCGCGCGGCTCGGCCTCGTTCCGTGTTCCTGCAACCCTAGCGGACCTGTGCGCGCGACTAATCAAACTATTGCGCACGGAAACTCACTGACCGCGCTCGCATGGCGGCACGGTGGCGAGCGGTTTCACGGCGAACTCGGGTTCCGGCGAAACTACGGCGAGATAGACCTAACCGACGGTGTGGAATGGATCTACGGCTAACGGGGACTCTTAGACGAGCAAAGGAGAGGGAAGCCGACCCCGGCATCGCCCTCGTCGCGGCGACCCGAGAGCTCGGCGGCGCTCCGGCAATGGCGGACGGCGGGAAGCTTGCTGGAGCTGTACCTTAGGTCGGCTGAGGTCGGCAACGGGTCGGAAACGAAGAGCAGAGCAAGCCGCAGCTGCGCCGAGGGTGGAGCGGTCGGAGACGGCTCGATGGCGGCGGATTTCACCGCGGCGGTCGCGGCGGAAATGGCGACGGCGGAGAGGAAAGAGGAGAGCAGCGAGCGAGCAGAGGGCGAGAGAGCGGGGAGAGTGAGGGCGAGCGTGCGGGAGACAGGATTGCGTGCTCCCCTTTGTAAGCCGACCGCGCGGCAGCAACGACGGCGTACGGCGCCATCTGGCGGCCGAGGCCTGACGCGGTCGCGCGATTCGCCTGAGGGTCGAACTGAATCGGCTCCGATTCAATTTCCGCGGACCCGACTGAAACTCGATTTTTATCGATCTATAACTCGCAATCCAGAGCGTTTCAGCGAAAACTTCACTAATAGGAGTTGAAGAGCTATACGAGTAGATCATTTCATATTAAGGCACTTTACTCAAGTTCGGCCTGGGTTGAGAGATTCAAGTCGATGAACAGGGGTACACCGAAACTGAAAACTGGTTTAGACTTAGGAAAATTTGAAAAGTTCCAAAACAGCTCCAAATCTGCACTAATTCAACTTTTTGACCTTCTTCCACTCATTTTCATGAGTTGACCCAAAAATAAAGTTTGTTGCTTATAAAATTCTACACAACTTTGATTAAGGGTGCACTGACATGCAGAAACTCTAAAATGCCCTTCTTGTTTGGTCAAACAGAATAGCTTTTAAAGGGCTCTCTAGTCAACTATGAGCTAGAGGGGTATTTTGGGGATTTCACCAACATGAACATTGTTCCAAATGTTATCCTAAACATGTATAAAGCATTTAGAACCATAAACAAGCATCACATTTGCATGTCAACACATTTTGCATAATATGGACATATAAACAAACATATAGCAATAAAAGGGAATCCAATAAAATGCAATGATAATAATGCATGAAATGGCATGATCTATGCTTGATGACATGCAAATGCAAGTGTGAAAATAGTAACTAACACTAGGGTGTTACAACGTCCATGGTGATTCAAGTCAGACGCATTACCTGACATCAAGGCCAAAATCGAGAGATTGTTGGAAGCCAAGTTCATTCGAGCTTGGCGATACGCCGAATGGGTATCGAATATTGTCCCTGTATATAAGAAAAATGGCAAACTACGAGTCTGTATCGATTTCAAGGATTTGAACAGGGCTACCCCGATGGACGGTTATCCAATGCCAGTTGCCGATATGTTGGTCGATTCAGTGGCAGGGCACCAGGTCATCAGCTTCATGGACGGCAATGCTGGTTACAACCAGATTTTCATGGCTGACAAAGACATTCCCAAGATAGCTTTCAGGTGTCCCGGTGCGATCGGTCTGTTCGAGTGGGTTGTAATGACTTTTGGGCTAAAAAATGCCGTTGCAACTTATCAAAGAGCTATGGATTATATTTTTCATAAGTTGATAGGCAAAATTGCTGAAATTTATATTGATGATGTGGTTGTGAAGTCCAAGAGCTACAAAGATCATTTAGCCGATTTGAAGACTACCCTGGAATACACAAGAAAGCACGGGCTGAAGATGAATCCTAATAAATGTGCTTTCGGGGTATCGGCTGGTGAGTTGCTGGGTTTCATGGTTCATCACAAGGGGATAGAGATTGGCAGCAAGAGCAGGAAAGCCGTCGATCAGCTTGTGCCTCCAACCAACAAAAAGGAGTTGCAATCCCTGCTTAGCAAGATTAATTTTATCAGAAGATTTATTGCCAATCTATCAGAGAAGGTGCTGCCATTCTCACCATTGTTGAAGCTTAAAGACAATCAAGAATTCAAATGGGGTGACGTACAGCAAAAGGCTTTTGATGAGATCAAAGAATATATGAAGTCTCCACCTATTTTGGTGCCACCACAGGTAGGGAAGCCTTTCAAGTTGTACGTGATGGCCGAAGACCATACGATTGGATCGGCCCTTTTTCAATAGTTTGAAGGCAAAGAGAGAGCAGTTTTCTATCTGAGCAGGAGGCTCTTGGATCCTGAAACAAGATACACACCGACTGAAAAGTTGAGGCACTACTTGTTGTCAGCCGAGTGCATGGTGGTGTCTAAGGCAGATGTGATCAAGTATATGTTGTCAATGTCAATCTTGAATGGACGGATCAGCAAATGGATCTTGGCACTTTCTGAGTTTGACTTGAGGTTTGAATCGGCTAAGGCAGTCAAAGGGCAGGCAATAGCCAATTTCATTACCCAACATCACGGAGGCACCGTCAGTCTAGTCTAACGTGGCGCCATGGACTATGTTCTTCGATGGGTCATCTTGCAAATAAGGTGGAGGTGCTGGAGTAGTGCTCATATCACCTCGGGGACAACGTTTCGAGTTTGCTTTCCAGATTGGGCCTACGGTGACAAATAACCAAGCTGAGTATGATGCGATCTGGAAGGGGTTTCAGCTTCTGCATGAAGCAAAGGCCGATGTAGTTGAGGTTTTCGAAAATTCACAACTAGTCATCAATCAATTGCTCAACCTTTATGAATGTAAAGATGACATACTCAGAGGCTATCATGATCAGTGCCAGGCTTTGATCAGGGGATTTATATCAGTTTCGCTTTATCATACTCCCAGAGCTCAAAATCAGGAGGCTAATCGATTGGCGCAGAGTGCCTCGGGGTACAGGTCCATGCAGGAAATCTTCAACACCGAGCAATCAGTTGATGACTGGTGGGGCGAGATAGCAAGTTATCTTGCAGATCCTTCACAAAGAGTCAGTAGAAAGTTGAGATACAAGGCTATCAAATATGTGTTGCTAGATGGTCAATTGTACTATAAGACTGTTGAAGGGGTGCTGTTAAAATGCCTCGGGGCAGAAGAGTCGGCAAAGCTGATGAGTGAGGTTCATGAAGGTGTCTGCGGTGCTCACCAATCGGCTCACAAAATGAAGTGGATCATCCGAAAGACTGGTTATTATCGGCCAACAATGCTCGAAGATTTCTTCAAATATTACAAGGGTTGCCAAGAGTGCCAGAGATTTAGAAATGTGTAGAAATCTCCTGCTTCAGCTATGAATCCTATCATCAAGCCATGGCCGTTTAGAGGATGGGGAATCGATCTGATCGGCCAAATCTATCTACCGTCGAGTAAGGGTCACAAATGGATACTGGTTGCAACTGACTATTTCACCAAGTGGGTAGAAGCCGTTCCTTTGAAAAATGCCATATCTGGAGATATAATTGAGTTTGTGAAGGAACACATCATCTACAGATTTGGTGTACCGCAGACCATCACGACTGATTGTTGACATCTACTAACGTCGCCAAATATAACTTTATAACCTTTAACACTAGAGACGAGATTAGAAAATGTATGGTAATTAATTAAATGATCATTAGCAACCAGCCACTTATCTATTACCAACATTCTTTAGCATGAACTGGGTTGTCAATCCTAATTATATATGCTAAGAATAAATAAAGGTTTTACATATTATTCCATGTGACTAGGCAGAAATATAAATAAATATAAACTAAGAACAATTCTGGAAGCGGACAGATAATTATACCATTGTAGCATTTTACCTAGGAGTTCTACCAGGTTGTCGATTTATATTTATACCACTGGGAAGGACTAAGATAAACTATAATCTATTATATTGATAATAACCATATACAATGAATAAGTGAAATTACCAATGTCATATACTCTACTCATAACAGCTAGAGGTCACAAGATAATAAAGATAAATAGGGTGATAAGTATGATCAAGCATCATCAATAAAGATAAACATCAGAGCACTTTCTAGTCATAGTAATAGGTAGCCAATGGATAAACTAAGGAATTAATGTCTAAGGTAATTCTATAACTACGTCAATGAATAACTCTAACTACTGCAATTAGATCTAGCAATTGTTGTCAGATTAGTCCTATATCATGATCACATGCAAAGGGCATCATCTAGGAAAGGTGTGAAACAGAGTCATCACCCAACTTTGCGACCGTGCCTGCTGGCCTATATATGGGGGGTGGACTACAGAGGAATCAACGTAGCTGTCATCTATGTGAACTACCACACGACCCGGCACATCAGGGTGCACTCACAGATAAACGAAATATCTAGACACCACGTCTACACATTGTTCATTATCTACCCAACGATCGATTGGATAAATGCTATACGAGCAATTACATGAATTCAATAAGATCAAACCAACTATACTAGACATATAATTAAAGCAGACAAAGACTAATGTAATCAAGAACATATGAACTATTAACAACAATGTTTCCCTAATGATAATGAAGAATACAATAATAGAGAAAGAACTAGAATTATATCGAACTCTGTACTCCCTGGTGGGTGCCACTAATAGACTCTCTCGTTGGTCATAATATTATTCCTGCATAGTTATACTCCAACAAGAAAACCAAAACTCGAGGCTCGAATTATCAAGGGGTTAGCGGTCAGCCAATGAGCACTTTGATTATTTTTTGAGTTGATTTGAATTAATAGATTTTAGCAGGATTCTAACAGGATTCTCTTTTTGGGTTTTTTTCTAAGTTTCTCATGCAGCAATATGCATGCATGCTATATATGTTTTTTATGCCACCACAGGGAATATTCATTCCCATGGGGCTTAGGATTTTCATAATGCAACAAAGTAAATATAGATTGTTATCTTTATTTTTATTTTTATGCCACTACAGTAAATATCCCTACAGGGTTACCATAGGTTTATTCACATGGGGCTTTAATATTTATGATGTAGTAAATAAAGCAGTAAATATTTTTGTTGGTTTTATTTTTAATATGCAAAAATGATTATGCTATTAAATGTGCTAAGCAAAATTACTAATGAATGCTAAATTAGTTAGATAACTACCATTCTAACCTTATGGCTAGGGTGCGGAATTTAAAGTCTACCGACAGGACTTAGATAGAGGAGAGTACTTACTCAGTAGGTTCATCGTCTGAGGTTACCTCAGTCAATTCCCCATTTTGCGGTGGTGTAGCAGGTGCTTCTTCTTTCTCCTTACATCTCTTTTCTGTCTCTTCTACTTCTCTCTTTTCTAGCTCCAGCTCTTCCTTGTATGCTTCTCTTGATTCTTCATCTCTCTTCATCCATTCTTCTACTTGTGCCTGGATCTCTTCTTTCTCTGCTTTAGCAATCTGGTCCATGCTCTCAGCTTCCGCTTCCCACTCACTCCAGCGTGGTGCTTGTACCGCTTCTTCTTGCTCCTTGTAGCAGTCTTCATACTTCACAATCTTACCAGGGAACTCCTCCCATCCACAGTGAGGCTGGGCAGCCTGACGGCGGGCTTGGCGTCTCCTCCTGTTGCGTTGCTTCCTAATCTGCTCATGGTTAAGATGTGTTTTAAATTGACAGCGTACCTTTCCAGTGGATAGGTTGAAGTGGATCTGTCCAGAACCGATGTAGATGATAGCATTGGTGGTGTAGAGGAACGGTCTTCCCAAAAGAATAGGCGATTCGTTGTCTTCGTACATGTCAAGAACTAGAAAATCTACGGGTATATATTTATCTTGAATTCTTACCATGACGTCCTTGACTACGCCTTCAGGGAATCTCAGTGATTGGTCGGCTATCTGCAACTGAATATATGTTGGGTATAATGGTAAATCATCATATAATTCATCATATACCTTTTTGGACATTACATTGACGCCTGATCTAGTGTCCCAGATGGTGTCGGGAAAAAGTGATGTATCTGATTGTGCATTCAATGATTGGTACACCTGGGTCACTTTTCTTTATTGAGAATGGTTTCGGGAGCATATGATCATTTTCTGTGTTGATAGCATTGATTAGTTGAGCGGTTTCTTCAGGTACATGTTGGGGCTTGTTCTTCCTCCATCTTCTATTGTTCTTCTTCTTGGGCACTTGTTGTTGTTGCTCTTCTTGTTGATGGAATTGCTTTGGGACGGCTGGATCCTTCAGGATGCGGTTCTTGAATGAGAATCTCTCCTTCTTGTCCTTGATGGAGAGGACAATCTTGGCATGTTCCGCATAGATGATGGCTTTAGTTGTGCATAAGAACGGTCGTCCCAAGATAATGGGTGCCTTCTCATCTCCTCTGGTATCCATGATCACAAAGTCAATTGGGACATATGATTGCCCCAGTATGATAACAGCTTCTTCTAGTACTCCCTCGGGGTAGCAAATAGACTGATCTGCAAGCTGCAAATGCATACCTGTGTACAACAAAGGATCACCTAATATTTTTTCATAGATTATCTTAGGCATTATGTTGACACTCGTGCCGAAATCGCAGATAGCTTCTGGAAAGCTGTGACATCCTATGGAGATAGGAATGACAGGTCTTCCAGGGTCTCCCATCTTCTCAGGTAGTGAGTGATCTATCCACTGTATATCTGCAGGCTCAATTTGGTATTATGTTGCATTGTGAATATCAACAATATTAGCAATTTCTAAATCTTCCGGCTGGCCCGGAATCTTACCTTTCTCAAATGGAGGGACAGCAGCAGCAAGCTGACCTAATTGTGATTCTAACATTTTATTAAAGCTGTGCTGATTCTTTATAGCAGAAAAGGTATCAATTCTGGTATTTATGTTTTCTAAAGCTTTATCATTCGAGGCTACCTTTCTAGACATTTGATCTAACAATTTAGATTGACCAGCAACTAAATCTCTCAAAGGTGGAAGATTGTAATTATTATAATTATTACCTTGGTTGTTACCTTGGTAATTACCTTGTCGAGGTTGCTGATTCCATCCTTGACCTTGCTGAGGACGATAATAGGTGTTGTTGTTGATGAAGTTCACATCCTCTTGCAGCGTAGGGCAGTTGACAGCTGAATGCCCGTAATCTCCACATTCTTCACAGGTCATGCAAGAATCATTGATATGCATGACTTCTTTCTTCTCTATGTCGAGCTTCTTCATGATGAGGTCTAGCTTGGCAGTGACCATGTCAGTCTCCTTCAGATGATGGATGCCTCCTCCTCTCTTGCGAGGTTGAGTACGTTCTTCATTACAGCTTGAATTTGAGGCCATCTTCTCAACAAGTGCTTGAGCTTCTGGAAGCTTAAGTGACAGGAAAGCTCCTCTAGCTGCAGTATCAATGGACTCACGGGTGCTTGAGATAAGCCCGTGGTAGAAGGTTTGCATCAGTAGTCAATCCTCTATCCCGTGATGAGGACAGTCTTCAATATAATCTTGGAATCTCTCCCATGCTTCAGTGAATGATTCGTCATGTTGCTGTTGAAAGCTTAAGATTTTCCCACGCAAAGCATTTGTTTTGCCTGTAGGAAAGAACTTTGCCAGAAAAGCAGTTGAGCATCGGTCCCATATAGTGTTCTTATCTTTGTTGGTGTAGAACCACTTCTTAGCTTTCCCCAAAAGTGAAAATGGGAAAAGACGGAGTAAAATAGCATCTCTTGGTACTCCTCTGATCGTGAAGGTGTTGCAGATCTCTAAAAAGTGTTGTAAATGTGCACTTGCATCTTCATGAGATTTTCCACAAAACTGGCTAGCTTGAACCATGGTGATAAGAGCAGGCTTGAGCTCGAATCCATTCTCCCCCGTGTTGACTGCTGGTCCAGTCCGGATGTTTTCTGTTGTTGGGGCAGAGAACTCGCGCAGTGTCTTCTCAGCCATGTCTTCAAACGTAGAAGCTAAAGCTTCACCTAAGTCTTCTTCTTCCAATGTTGGAGCTGGCTCCTTTGATGAACTAACTTGAGCAGCGACGGGTGTTCTTGATGGTAGCTTGAAATTGTCCCTCGCCTCTACGAACTTCTTTCTTCTCTGGAGTTTCTCTGGATTGTTAGGGAAATTATTTGGAAGAGAAAAACCATTCATTCATCATCCTGCATGAGATAAGTAAATGATAAAAAATAGGGGTGTGCCTGTTTGAGTTAGAGATCAATCGGTAATACAATCTTATCCATGATGCATATGTGTTATCAATATTTCCTAAGTTTAATGTGCCTTCCCCCGCAACGGCGCCAAAAATACTTATTGACATCTACTAACGTCGCCAAATATAACTTTATAACCTTTAACACTAGAGACGAGATTAGAAGATGTATGGTAATTAATTAACTGATCATTAGCAACTAGCCACTTATCTATTACCAACATTCTTTACATTGAACTGGGTTGTCAATCCTAATTATATATGCTAAGAATAAATAAAGGTTTTACATATTATTCCATGTGACTAGGCAGAAATATAAATAAATATAAACTAAGAACAATTTTGCAAGCAGACAGATAATTATACCATTGTAGCATTTTACCTAGGAGTTCTACCAGGTTGTCGATTTATATTTATACCACTGGGAAGGACTAGGATAAACTATAATCTATTATATTGATAATAACCATATACAATGAATAAATGAAATTACCAATGTCATATACTCTACTCATAACAGGTAGAGGTCACAAAATAATAAAGATAAATAGGGTGATAAGTATGATCAAGCATCATTAATAATGATAAACATCAGAGCACTTTCTACTCATAGTAATAGCTAGTCAATGGATAAACTAAGGAATTAATATCTAAGGTAATTCTATAACTGCGTCAATGAATGACTCTAACTAGTGCAATTACATCTAGCAATCATTATTAGATTAGTCCTATATCATGATCACATGCAAAGGGCATCATCTAGGAAAGGTGTGAAACAGAGTCATCACCCAACTTCGTGACCGTGCCTGCTGGCCTACATACGGGGGGAGGACTACAGAGGAATCAACGTAGCTGTCACCTACGCGAACTACCACACAACCCGGCACATCAGGGTGCACTCGCAGATAAACGAAATATCTAGACACCACGTCTACACATTGTTCATCATCTACCCAACGATCGATTGGATAAACGCTATACGAGCAATTACATGAATTCAATAAGATCAAACCAACTATACTAGACATATAATTAAAGTAGACAAAGACTAATGTAATCAAGAACATATGAACTATTAAGAACAATGTTTCCCTAATCATAATGAAGAATACAATAATAGAGAAAGAACTAGAATTATACCGAACTCTGTACTCTAGATGATCGCCGGAGCTCCAGATCTCGCCGAAGAACTAGATCTCCTCTACTCTCTAATCTAACTAGGCTAGAACTATGAACTAGAAGGCTCTTCATAAACTAGTAGGCTCTTGATGGCTTGAGGACTTGTTGCCTTCGATGAATGATTGATTGCTTCCTCCAGGGGGTCTGCCCCTCTATTTATAGCCCGGTGGGATGAACGTGCGCCGTAGGATCAAACCGACTTGAAACAAGGGCCGAGGTGACTCTTAAGAGGCGGTGGAAGAAGACTCCAGAAGGCGGCGGCGAAACCCTTAGGGGGGCACCGGTTGGCCCCACCCCTGGGCCGGCCGGCCCCACCTGGCCAGGGCTCGGCCCTAGGTTGCTTCGGGTGCCTTCTACACTCTTCCAGGGTCTTCGTGATGATGTTTCCTTCGCTGTTACGTTTCGCGATAATTACGCACTTTAATCCCTCTTTTATGCTTTTCTGGAATAGTCTTTGGAAAATACAGAACATGCAAAACTCGTGGAAATTGTCAATTAAAATCCTAGGCTAGTATGTTTTCATGTATCCTTTTGTGTCTAAAGTTCTAATAAAAGTTGACGTTATTGACCGTCAACACTGATCAAGGGACAATGTTCACTTCAGAAGAGTTTCTGACCTTTGCCAACGACATGGGCATCAAAATTTACAATTCTTCGCCTTATTATGCCCAAGTGTTGATGGTCGTTAAGTACTAAAAATAACCATCAACTGCAGCATGATTTGACACAAAATGAATCACAAAGCATAGTTAGAGGTTTCGACTCTAACGAGTTCCACGAGTTTTGGTGTACTCACTTGTATTGTAGGAATATGCTATTTTCCATCAATAAAGTATCTTAAATAAGCATTTGGACTGCACCATTGCGACTGGCTTGTCGAGACGATCAAAACGGACCTATCATTTGCTGTATTCGAAGTTCGGAATAAAAATCTGCGGCGACACATACACCATAGGACTGCAGGAGGCCCAAGAAGACAACACGGCGAAATTGGGCCCGAAAGGCCATAGTTGGGCGCCGGCTAGCGCCAGGGTGGGGCCAGCCGGCCCCAGTTCTAGGGTTTTGGCCCTCGGCTTCTGGAGTCTTCCTCCACCGCCTTTGAGGAGTCATCTCAACCCCACGTTAAGTTAGTTTGATCCAACGGCGCGTATTCATCCCACCGGGCTATAAATAAAGGGGCAGACCCCCTGGAGGCATCCCTATTCCTGAGCTTCAATTCAATATCTCCAGTTAGGGTTAGATGTAGCAATTAGGAGAGACTAGTTCTTCTAGATCTAGTCTTGTTTAGAGAAGTAGAGAGATAGAGTAGAGGAGTAGAGATTCGGAAGAGTACTGGCCTGTCGGCGCTTCTTCGTAGCTGTATTCTTCTGGATTCAGCTTCCTCACCCAGAGCTACGTTCTGAGGTACTTTTTTATTCAACTTCTAATTCAAGTAAGCATTTGTTCTTATTCGTTCTTAAGTTTGCACCTCATATTGAGTGCTTTGATCTTGGTCATTACTTGATTGAAGTAGTATTTCGTAGTGTAGGCATGGTGCCTAGGTTAGGTTTACTTGTGAATGTCCCCTGATTGGCCGGATAGTGGTAGTTCGCGTAGGTGACATCTACGTTGATTCCTTTGTAGTCCACTTCCCGTTGATAGGATCGATATGTGTATAAGTGTTTGGTAGGAGGAAACTCTAATTTCCACTCTTATTCATTTCACTGCCCAGTTAGAACGATATTATTCAAAGCTTACCGGTAGTTGGAACTAGAAGTCAATAGCTATTTCCTCTTTCTCAATATTATCTAGCCTAATTGTAGGGTTAAGTTCATCGGCTTGGTCATTATCACCTACTATTCCTTGTGGATTGGATATTTAAAACCTCCGTGTGAAGTGCTACATCGGTATTACATCTGTGCGCTTACGGATAATCTAATAATAATAATATTTAGTAGAGTGCAGTTAATTTATACCAACAAGCATTTCTGGCGCCGTTGCCGGGGAACGGTTTGCTGATTTTGACTTAGATTAGCTTAATCTTGTATTATACTTTTATCTTTTCTATTTTATCCCTACCTTTTCATCATTTTATGTTCATCCTTATGGATGCTTTAAATTCCATGCCTATCTATCTATATGGCATGCGCAAAAGCTTTGAGCTACCAAAATTTGTAGAGCCTATCATAACACCTGGCTATGAGCTGCGCCCATGTTTAATTAATATGATTCAGGATAAACCCTTCTCGGGAGAAGATAACGAAAACCCATACTTACACCTACGAGAATTCGAGTAGACCTGTGCATGCTTACACATTGCTGGCATGTCTGATAAGACTTTAAGGTGGAAGCTTTTTCCGTTCTCTTGGACCGGAAGAGCTAAACGTTGGTATAAACGTTTCGTCGCCCAGCGCCTCGGCGCGCGAGATGAACCCGCAGCTTCACCTGCTGCAAGGGTGGCTCGGGTGGCCGCAGAGGCAGCGCTGCCCGATGCGGGAGCGGCTCGTGAAGGTCCGACGGCGGCTCTAGAGCCCCCGGCGCCAATGGTTGGAGGGTTACTGCAAGGATGATGGCAATCAGTTCCGGATTTGATCGGATGCGCCAGGTTGAATAGTAATCTTACCTCAGGATCGTCTCCAGCAGGTTGGCCTGCGACCTCAGCAAATGGATTCGACGAAGAAGTTCGTTGTTCTCGGCTGGGTCAGAAGCCGGGCGCTTGCCGCGATCTCCGTTGCCGGCCATTAGTTTGGATCGGGAGGCGATGAACGAGGTCTGAGATGATGAGGCGAGAAAGAAGGCCAGGCAAATGAGAACTGATGGAGTGTGCAGTTGCCTGCTCACGCCTGGGGTCTATTTATGAAGACGGAAGCGTCGAGGCAGTTCCCTTAGAAGATGAGACGGCGCAGCAGATTTTATGCTGGAGTTAACCCACGTTTCTTGAATCCGGAACCGACGCGGCGCGTGGAGAGCGGAACGTCCCGATTGGCTGTTTGGGTCGGTTACTCAGGATCAGCTGGTGAATTAATTTCTCCTGGATCGGTGCTAAAGGATCTGGCTGTTTAGCCGATTTAGAAGCAGACAAGCAAAAGAGTCGTTTCAAGCTTATATTAAGCAGTGTTTCTAAATAATACAAGTTTTCACTCCATAAAATGAAAGATTACAAGTTCAACAGTGACCGAATGGAAGAAACAATTTCAGCATGGAGATTCTAGCCAGCTTGTAATGATTCTTGGTCTTCATCGGCTGTTGATTTCAAAAGGTTCAGGAGCTGGTGAATTTGTCTACTCTCGATGACTATGGCGCTAACTTGCTTTTTCTTTCTGGGCAAAATCAACAGTGCTGGTTGATACATTGATTTCACGTTGAGTGATGGCGAGATTGACTGCTTCGAGCTCCTTCATCAGCTGGTCACGTTTGGTTTTCAATGTTTCCAATTCTGATTTGGCTGTATCAATTAAGGATTTCAGAGTCTTGACTTGATCGGCTAGCTAGGTGACCTCCTGCTTGTTGGACGGCTTGTTGTCTTTCAGTTGCTCAAGTTGTGTCAGGGTTGCGTGCGCAGATGCAATTCTTGATGTTGCACTCCTGAACTTGGTAAGCTGTTTCAAGGAATTGAAGGCTGCTGGGCGAGTTTGTTGCTGAATCAGCTGGATGGCCTGATTAATTGGCTCGGGGTGCAGAGCTAAGTCAACTAAGTTTCCCTCTAGCCAAAGTAGAAGCTCACTTAGCCGATTTCTGAAATCTGGCTCTGACAGTGTTAGGGATTTTGAGTTTAGCTCCTACTCATCGCAACACTCTTCCAGGTCGAAGGAATATCTAGGAGATGAAGGCTGCAACACCTGCATTCGTGTATCAGATGATGATAATGTAAAGGGTTATCAGTCGATTGGTTGAGAGGAAAATACTTCACCTAGCCAGAGCCTGAAGGGGCCGATGAAGTCGCCGGTTGCATTGTCAGGGTGATTTCTTTTCCAGCAGTGGATGCAATTTCAACACGTGCTTCTACAGCCGACTGGGGCTCTACAAACCCAAAAAGTTAGCAGTGTACTAAAAACACGGTGGTGTTAACAGCCGGATAGTATTACCTGGTGATTGAGCAGGTGGTGTTCTTTCTTTCTCAAGCTCAGCCCATGTACCTTCAGAGGAAGGGCTGTTCGGCTGCATTTTTGAAAAGGGCGGGAATACCCAAAGAGGTTAGATTGTGGGCTCACAAATTTAATCATCGACTATGATTCCAGCAGATACCTGGTCTTAGTTGTTTCCTGCTGGGTGTCAAGGATCTCGGCCATGCCTGAGGAGCCTGCTGCAGCATCTGGAAGGATGGTCGACTCTGGTTGCTCTTCAGCCTGAGTCTCCTCAATCAGCGTTTGAATTGGCTAGATGATCACCTAATAAATATCCGAGTCAATCAGGCAAGTTAGATGAATTATGTAGGATTATTTCAGATGTCCAGGTACCTGAGCAGCTTTCTTCTTGGTTCTTGGTTTCTTGGTTATTGTCTTCTAAAGACCAGATGAAGCTCTTCTTTTGGGGGCTAGAGCAGTTGTTATGCTGGCAGGAGCTTTCATCAGCTTCTTCAGAGATGGAGCTTAAGAACCCAACCTTGCAGATGGACAAGGGGGATAATAATTGACTTGCTCTGGTGGGTCAGACTCTGGGTCCTGCATAAGCAAAAGTTAAGATACAATTAACAGCTGGTTTCGATGAGATCAGTTAACAATACTTACTGCTGATTCAGAATTGAAGCTTTGGTTTAGAGCCTTGCACTTGTCATGGATCCTTTGGCAGAAGAGATGGGCATGCCATTGTTGCCACCAATTGTCAAAGGTTTCATGGGTCATTGAAATTTGGCTCTAGTTGTCCACTGAGTAGCGTGGTGGCTCTGTCCCCAGTCTGAAAACCCTGTCAGTCTCCAGCATTGTAGTAATTTCATCTCTAGGCTTCAGGAGATGTGAAAATGGGAGCTTGGGGGCAGTTGCCCGAAGCCTAGTTGCCTTGCTACCATATTTAGGTGGTAAAATTCATAGGAAGGGTGGCTGGGTTCATTGCTGCTGGTACCACAGAGATGCTTGCAATCAACCAGCAGTATGCAAGGTTTTATCATGACATTGAAGATTTCAGTTGCTACATCGTCTGAGCATCCTGTGCTGAACTTGAAGCTGTAGGGCATTGGGAATTCTTCATCTTCTTCATAGGGAAACTAGTTCAAGGTTTCTGCTCCCAGGCCTCTGTAGAATGCTTCAAGTAAGTAGCCTCGGCCAGCATTGATAGTTATGGCTGAGGCAGCTTTCCCAAAGTTCTGGCAGCCTCTGGTAACCTTGTCCTAATCTTCTGTATAATTGATGGAAGGGTAGCTGAAGTTGTTGAGATTTGGCTTGACCATCTTGTGAAAGTAGAGATTGAGCCATAGCTGAATTAGCTACCAAGGGCCTGTTGTGCACTGAACTTCCACACCTATCAGCAGAGAGCCAGATATATGATTCATCAGTCTGTAGGCTGCTCCTAGCAAAATTTTCCCCAAAGGAATTGAGTTTCCACGAGCCAGTTACTCTGCAAGAGCCTTGAGGGGTTAAGCTAGTCCAAGAGAAGCGCCACAGAAGACAAATCTTTCCAGCCACAGGATTAGGAAGGCTATATATTCTTTTTCACTGATGCTAGGAGTTGTCAGGTGATGAGTTTGGAAGTAGCCGGTCCAGCCTTTGTACTCATTAAGCTTGGGGAGTTTCTTTTTGCCGGTGGAGAGAAGGTTCCAGAACTGATAGCTTCCAGTGATCTGAAGGCTGGTGAGCATATGAATGTCACCCGGAGTGATGGTCACTGGCCCATCTCCAAATACGAAGGTGTTCAGGGAGTTTGACCAGAAGTAGCTGGTAGCAATTAGGAGGGGTTCATTCTTCTTCATCTGGTAGAGCGAGAGGTCGAGGCATTGGCTCAGATTGCACAGCTCCGAGTCTGCCCGCTTCTTCTCTGATACTCGGCGGAACCAATCCCTCTACCCAGTAGGCATGTTGGGCCAGTTCCGAAAGAAGTTCTTGGTCCATGAAGATGCATCTACCAGCGAGGCTCTGAAGGGAATCTAGTTAGTTTCCTGGCTGATGAACTCTGCAGGGTTCAAATCGCCCATCGGGCCTAAGAAAAAGGCGGTTGGGGCATCCTTCAGTGGAATCAAGACCTCGTTCTTTAGATCCTGAGGGTAATGAGCGGAATATGACCAATCAAGCTAAGATTTGTGGATGGAAACCAAATTGGTGGAATTCGTACCTCGGGGATGTTGGAAGGAGTCGCCATTGATCACGGAGTCTGTTGACAATTCCTAACGCAATCACCAAGGCTAAAGATATCCCCGACAACGGCACCAGAAAACTTGTTGACACTGGATATAGCACCCAGGGAAATCCGCAAGCATATGGATGTCAGGGTAGTTTTCACCAAGGAGTATTCCTAGGTATCGAATTTCCACAGGGAACGTGAAGTAGACTAGTCAAGAACTAAGTGTATCCAAAGGTAGGTGATAAACAGGGTAGAGATGATCAGTGTAGTTTATTTATATAAGGCAAAACTAAGGAAGACTTTAATTGCCACTACGGGGCGAATGCGCGGTCCCAAAAGATTAGGATTACTCACAAACAGAAAAGCCCTACGCTAATAAACTAGACCGAACGGGTGGAATCCAGAGGATCTTAGGGCTGTCACCACCGAAGACCTACAACTACTATCCGTGGGCCTAGCCGCACTCACAAGTAAGATATAGCCTAAGCACCTCGCTTAATCTATAATCTTAATACTCTAATCGTACGTTACTAACTAGAGCACCTTAACCAGATGGTGAACAATAGTAAAGCAATAAAGTAATAATTAAGTAATGCGAAAGAATAAAGTTACCACACTGAAGAAGACTTTACTCCAGGAAGAGCTTTATCCTCCAAGCTACAAGTGGAGAGGTCGCCGACAGGCCCAGCTCCTCCTCCAGCTTCTCCTCACTATCTCCCTCTCTTCTACTCCTCACTAGGAGAGCTCTAAAGCTATGACTCTCATGTGGAGAGTGTGTATCTAGTGGTTGTCCTCTTTACAAGTGAGGTTTTGGGTCCTATTTATAGTGCAGGGGAGCTCCAGGGGTACTTGTAGGCACTCCGGAGGTTGGTGGCCCGAAGTGGTAGGGCGGGCGCCCGGGAACATGGCGAGCGCCCGGTCGATTTCACCAGCTTGCAATCCAGCGGCCGTGGTTCCTCCCCAAAGGCGGTTGCAAGGTCGGTTGATTCCCGTTTTGCGGTTGTAGAGTCCGTTTGTGACCCTTAGAGGATGACATGTGGATCCATGGATCCTTGACACCTCCATCTTGCACCATTGGTTGAAAACCGACTTTGATTGATGGCTAGGATGGCTTCTAGGGACCTTCACATGGATTGTGGACGTGGCAGGTGACAGAAGCAGGGCGGGCACCCTATTTACAGGGCCATCGGACCGTAGATCTTGCACCGACCTTGGATCGATGGAGGACAAACTTGATTCGGCATCTCCCACGGATTGCTGACCTAGAACGTGGCAGAGACAGGGCGGGTTCCCTATGGACAGGGCAGGCACCCTACAACTTGGGCCAAATTGGCTCATCTTTGGTGAGTGCGTAGGCCTCTCAGTTTGCTTTCCAACGCCTAGTCATTTGCCTGATTCTGAGTCCAGATGCATCCTGGGTGCTCATTTTACCCGAGACTGCTCCTGCGGCCCGTTCTTCAATCTCCAGAGAGCGTAAACTTATCGTCCGACCACTGATTTGGGTGAACCAAAACTCCATTTCAAACTCCTTGACTTAGTGTAGTCACAAGAAGCATGGATGAAGCCTTTTCTCCTTATATATTGCCGTTTTGTACTTACTTTGCACCTACACTCACATAGCCATCACAACTTGTGAAAATAGTTAGAAATAAAAACATATGACTATAGTTTGTATCATTTTTATGACCAAATTAGGTACTATTGACGGTATGAAATAGGGTGTTAAGAACTGTCAACAAGCTCCCCCACACTAAACCTTTGCTCGTCCCGAGCAACGCAGAAAGATTCAAACGGAACTTTGATGTAAAGCAAGACTTATGAAGATAGGATGCAAGCATAAAAGATATTCCAAGTCATACTCATACCTGTGGATTTTGAAGTGGCTACCATATTGCCTTGAGTGGTTGAAAAGTGGAACAGCATGACACCAAGTTATCACTATCCCCATGAAGCACTCTTGGAGTTTTTTTATGATTTTTGAAATTAAAAGCATAGCCCATACTTCTCCTCAAATGGGACTCTCAAATCACTCATTGGTATATATATAAATATCCTCACCAAGGCATTTTTTTTCTTTGTTGCCTTTCTTCCTACTCCTAATAGGCCGATGTGGAGTTTTAGGTATGATAAAAAGTAAAGCACACTTGAAATGCATATATTGCTAAGTCAAACAATGGATCTATGGAGAAAAATGTAAAATACTCAGATCAAGGTGTGCATGTGTGTGAATGTGGAATGATGGTCATTACTCCATAGCAATGATTTCTTCTCCATCCTTTATTTGAGAGCATGGCTATTTTTTTTAAGGACCGAAATTGTGTCCTCACATTTTTTTTCATGGGACATTTTGTCCTCTCTCTTTTTTTAATACTTTTTCTTTTTTCCCTTTTTTCAATACTAGACAATGCCTCTCTTAAAGAATGATGGAGAAAGATCATGCTAACAAATGTGGAGTATTTATTTGGTGGACATAGAAAAGGCATGTTTTTGCTTACTTCTAGTGTAGAAGCATAGCATATATTTGGTGGAGTGTATGTGACCTTGATCTTAAGTGTGATAAAATTCTCAACACAGGTCAACAAAGTTTGACAAAACTCAATACAAAAACAAGTAGCATAAGTGGAAAGTTTTTCATCATGTAGCATGATATTTGGCTTTGGTAGGAATTAACACCATTGAGGAGAAATAAGGCTTAATTGTTTTGATGTTTTATGAAACAAAAACTTCCCAGAGCTTTTATGGTAAGATAGGATTCTTTTAGTCTACTATATCTCACTTCACAATAACTTAGTTGGCATATTTTTCCTAATGTAGATATGTCCACAAGTAGCAAGTATATGAACTAGCAATAAAGTTTATGCCAGCCAACCTTTTAAGTCATGTTCATAAGTTGGCAAGGTTCTATCTCTTTTTTTTTAAGTTTGATCTTTAACATGTAAAGCTTTCAACACATCAAACATTATAAATATAAAGCAAGAGTGAGTAGAGGGAGTGCAAACCAGTGTGCCATAGTGGCGATGTCTTGAAAAGTGGCGGATACAATGATGCAACCTCCCCCACACTAGGACTTTTATGTTGCTTGACATAAAAAGCCTAGTGTGGATGTTAGGATCTCCTTCAGAATGTACTCCATTGTTGAGTGTTGTCTTGCTCAGATTATTGCCACTGTGTTATTTTAATCCGTCATTCTTCTTCTTCTTTTTTTCATCCTGTAGGATTAGGGACAAGCATACCCGAAGGATACGAGTCCACAAGATTCTCTTGTTCCCACATTACGAAATCATTGTTTATCTACTATCTCTATTTTTACAAGAGCATAGGCTTGTTAAGCAGAGCAATTATTCATCATTTCCAACAAACTTAAAATACCATGTTAGGACATGTATATAAGGCAAGATGAACATCACTTCTTTTTGCATGAAAACTTTGTTCACATGTTCTCTCAAAATTACCAAATCTTGTCTATACAATATAATTTCAATTTAATACAAAATAGACAGCAATGGATGCATATGATAAAGAGTGATGTGATAATTTCATACCTAAGTGGGGGAGGTATTCCCCCACACTTTCCCTTTCCACGGAGTTGGATGTCTTCTTGCGGATAAGTCTCCTTTGATTCTTTATTTATTTAAGATGCAAGCTTTTTTTTTGAAATAAACCTATTCTAAAAGCATAGTGCTTCTATAAGCACTTTTTATTGAAATGTAAACATGCAACCTATCAACTAAAGATGCAAATTGAAAATGGAAACATGATGATTAAGGCTAAGCAAACTATGATGAATAATAAATAAACGGGTTATCTCCCGGTAGTGCTTTGTTTTAAGTCATAAGCTCGACCTTGCAGACGAACTACGAGCCTTGGAATACTTATGATAGACAAAAGCATCCACAACCATTCTTTAGTCGGTTTCATTAAGAAGGAACACAAGAGGGTTGCAAAGCTCATAAGTACTAGGAGAGAATGACTCTGAAGATTTCTCAAGCAAGCATGGATCATGTGGCTCCCTTGAAATATATCTTTCATGCTCATCCACCTGATCTTTAGTTGTATCTTTCAATGTTAATCCCTCGAGGACATAATTGTTCATCATTTCTCGGCTAGGACATTCTAAGGTTGGATCTTCATCCTCATCCTCCATCAGAATGGGGTTCCCTACCTCTAATGATTTTTGCTTCCTTCAAGGTCAACAAAAAGGTTTGGATTGCCTCCTTGGTCCAAATTATCAATAAAGAAGCATGGATGGTTATATGGGGGGATCAAAATTAGAGGTGGTAGATGTTATTGGTTTGGGGGATTCTTGTACCACCAAATCTTCTGATGAATAGGGAAGATAATGATTTGAGGTGAAGGGTGCTAGAGATCCTTTTTCGATGGGGTGATTGAAGGTGTCTTCATCATCAAAAGAGAGATCATCCTCAAGTTTTGCTGGGAACTCCAAAGGATGAATTTCTTCCTCCTTTGGTGTCTCAATGAAAGGTTCAGGAATTGGGGTGACAGCTAAAGGTATGGATGATGGAATTGGTAAGGATTTAGCTGTCAGAACTTATTTTTCTATCACAGGGGCTGGAATGTCCTTTTCTTTAGGAGAGTCATCGTGCACATCGGTGTTGGGACAGTTTTGTAGGATCCTATCAAGGATAGCTCTCTCCTCACTACCAGAAAGGCGTAAGAAGGCTCTGCCAGAAGTAATATCAAGGAACTATGCAGATTCCTTGCTAAGACCCACATAGAAGTGTTGCAAAAGTACAGGATCGAGTATAGCAAGATCAGGGCCAGATGTGGAAAGGTCTATCAAGCGGGCCCATGCAGCTCCTAAAGTTTCTCTTTTCTGTTGACGGAAACTGATCACCTTGACTCGGAGTTTAGTTACTCGGGTGATAGGAAAAAAGGTCAAACCAAACGTGGATTGAAGAACTTTCCACTCTCCGTTTACACTATCTACGGTTCGAGTATACCACAGTTTGGCTGCTCCCGTCAAAGAGAACGGAAATAGCTTCCACTTAAGGGTTCATGTGACATACCAGAAATGTGAAGGCATGAACACAATTGCTCGAACTCCCGAAGATGAGTATATGGGTTTCCATCTTTCTCCCTAGAAAAAGATTGTTCTTGAAATTTAGTTATGAAAGAGGGACTAATTTCATACCCACTAGTAAGGATGGGTTTTGATGATGGAGGCGGCTCCAATCTAATGCTCTTTGGAGCAGCGAATTGGAAGATAGATAATTCTTCCATAAAGGATGGATGAGGATAAATGGTTTGATAGGTAATGGATAAAAGATTTTTTTAGAACAGAGTAAAAGATACTTGGATGACAGGGTTCTAAACTAGAATAGCTACCATTCCCCGGCAACGGCGCCAGAAAACTTGTTGACAATTCCTAACGCAATCACCAAGGCTAAGGATATCCCCGGCAACGGCGCTAGAAAACTTGTTGACAATTCCTAACGCAATTACCAAGGCTAAAGATATCCCCGGCAACGGCGCCAGAAAACTTGTTGACACTAGATATAGCACCCAGGGAAATCCGCAAGCATACGGATGTCAAGGTAGTTTTCACCAAGGAGTATTCCTACGTACCGAATTTCCACAGGGAACGTGAAGTAGACTAGTCAAGAACTAAGTGTATCCAAAGGTAGGTGATAAACAGGGTAGAGAGGATCAGTGTGGTTTCTTTATCTAAGGCAAAACTAAGGAAGACTTTAATTGCCACTACGGGGCGAATGCGCGGTCCCAAAAGATTGGGATTACTCACAAACAGAAAAGCCCTACGCCAATAAACTAGACCGAACGTGGTGGAATCCAGAGGATCTTAGGGCTGTCACCACCTAAGACCTACCACTACTATCCGTGGGCCTAGCCGCATTCACAGGTAAGATATAGCCTAAGCACCTCGCTTAACCTATAATCTTACTACTCTAATCGTACATTACTAACTAGAGCACCTTAACGAGACAGTGAACAATAGTAAAGCAATAAAGTAATACTTAAGTAATGTGAAAGAATAAAGTTACCGCACTGAAGAAGACTTTACTCCAGGAAGAGCTTCATCCTCCGAGCTACAAGTGGAGAGGTCACCGATAGGCCCAGCTCCTCTTCCAGCTTCTCCTCACTATCTCCCTCTCTTCTACTCCTCACTAGGAGAGCTCTAAAGCTATGACTCTCATGTGGAGAGTGTGTATCTAGTGGTTGTCCTCTTTACAAGTGAGGTTTTGGGTGCTATTTATAGTGCAGGGGAGCTCCAGGGGTACTTGTAGGCGCTCCGGAGGTCGGTGGCCCAAAGTGGTAGGGCGGGCGCCCAGGAACAGGGCGGGTGCCCGGTTGATTTCACCAACTTGCGATCCAACGGCCGTGGTTCCTCCCCAAAGGCAGTTGCAAGGTTGGTTGATTCCCATTTTGTAGTTGTAGAGTTAGTTTGTGACCCTTAGAGGATGACATGTGGGTCCATGGATCCTTGACACCTCCATCTTGCACCATTGGTTGAAAACCGACTTTGATTGATGGCTAGGATAGCTTCTAGGGACCTTTACATGGATTGTGGATGTGGCAGGCGACAGAGGCAGGGCGGGCGCCCTGTTTACAGGGCCACCAGACCATAGATCTTGCACCGACCTTGGATCGATGGAGGACAAACTTGATTGGCATCTCCCACGGATTGCTGACTTGGAACGTGGCAGAGACAGGGCGGGTGCCCTACAACTTTTGCCAAATTTCTCATCTTTGGTGATTGCGTAGGCCTCTCTGTTAGCTTTCCAACGCCTGGTCATTTGCCTGATTCCAAGTCCGGATGCATCCTGGGTGCTCATTTTACCCGAGACTGCTTCTGCGACCTGTTCTCCAATCTCCGGTGAGCGTAACCTTATCGTCCGACCACTGATTTGGGTGAACGAAAACTCCATTTCAAACTCCTTGACTTAGTGTAGTCACAAGAAGCATGGATGAAGCCTTTTCTCCTTATATATTGCCGTTTTGTACTTACTTAGCACCTACACTCACATAGCCATCACAACTTGTGGAAATGGTTAGAAATAAAAACCTTTGACTATGGTTTGTATCATTTTTATGACCAAATTAGGCACTATTGACGATATAAAATGGGGTGTTAAGGACTGTCAACAGAGTCTGGAAGCGGCGAACCAGAGCCGAAGGCGTAGTGGTGTTTCTTGGTTAGGGTTTTGGTTCGATTGCGGAGCTCTGAAGTGCTGAACGGGAGACCGCGGTTTTGGCTGAGATTCGAGGAATGATTGGGGCTCAACGCTAATTTTGGAATAAAGCTAGTTTATCCCAAAATTAGGGGGCATGTGTTTACACCAAAATCTAGACTAAGTGCAGATAGCCGATGCCGGGCAGAGACAGTCGATTTTTGGGGGCAGGGTCTGTTATACGAAGAATTGAAAACAGCCGATCGGGTCCTAGATCGATTGTTGGGCCAAAGCGAAGACAGCGTGGTTGAAGACAAGAATCGATTGATGACATCAGCACGAGTCTCCAGCGCCGGGAAGCGATCATGTTCGGAGTCCGTTTTGAAAGAGGAAGATTGGACTCCAAGTTACCTTTAAAATATGAAAGTTTGTTAGTTTCCATATCTATTTTGAGTTGTAATTCGGTTAGGACTCTATCTTGTCGAGCCCAGGGTATAAATATAAACCCCCGGCCATTGTAATACGCACGTACGCATCAATACAACACACCTTTCGGCTCCGGCCAAAAACCCTAGGAGTAGGAGTAAAGTAGATTCTGGCGAGTTTCTTCGAACGGGCTGAGTGTCATCCGGTGGACGCAAGCTTGCTTGTAAGTACCATCATACCTTGCTAAGATTTGTCTCCTTAATGTCATCTGGTGGACATGGGAGCTTTGTAGATCAAGGTTGATTCTTGTTTGATATGAGTTTAGCGTCATCCGGTGGACGTGGGCTTAGATCAAATAAGGATTAGTTATCGATTTATGCTTGTTTGCTTGCTTAATCTATGTTTAACGTCATCCAGTGAACGAAGGCATAGATTAACACGGTTAATGTGCATGGATTAGTTATCGGCTCTAACTAAAAGTGGCATCTTAGTTAGATTCATCAAGTTACCGGTGATATTTGAGTTTATTTGTTTATTTACATGTATCACTCACTAAATTTGCCTAATTTTGATCTGTTTGTATCAGCTTTATATCTTTAGATCTATTTGTTCAATGAATGATAATTACCACGTGTTTATGCATTGATAAATAGAATATGTTTGCATTAGCCGATAGATCTAGATTTTGATTGTGTACGAGTTGCACTCAAGTAATAAGATGAATATTGTTTAGATCCGATAATCGACAGATTTAAATTATAGTTTACACTATGGCTGCCTCGATCCGCTCAATCCCCACTGTTGTAAACATTGAGTTAAATATATTGGTTTGAAGATCTAAACATTACTTGTCTTATATACTTGTATGTTGCTCGTATTTGCCGAATCGGCTAACTAGCCGATTTCGCTCTGTGTCTATATTCAGATATCTTTTGATTGGATTAGCTTGACATGTGTGCATTAATTATGTTGTATCTTATCTCATGCAAGTCATTACTATTATTGATGCAAGTGAACCGGTTGTTTTACGTCATAATGTTTATCTCATGAAAATTGGTTCATATCATTTGGATATTGACTCCCTAGTCGATAGCCTACAAACATGGCCTGTTAGGCCGAAAATTTGGAACTGTCTGGACACACCAGTAAGTTCCAATTTATGTTACTGATTATATTTCTTTCCTTGTCAATTGTAGGTCAAATTGACTGGCACGCTTGGGAGTCATCAGCACTCTCAGACTAGGCCTGAAGCTAGCTGGATCTGTGAAAGCTCCATTGCTTTCAAGAGTCATTCGTCTTCACTAGTGTATTGAGCGCGAGGACTACTTTTTGTGCCAACATCTACTTAGATCAAATAAGGCCTAACAAAGCTCAAATCAACCAAGTAGCTTTTTGGTAGGGTTTAGCACTCTATCAGGATGTATGTGGATTTAGCTTTTTGGTGGTTGGTATATAATACCATTGAGGAACCTTAAACAAGTACTTTTGAATATTTTATAAACCAAAAGTTATCTCCAGAATATGTTTACTTATTCAGAGGACAAGTTCAAAGGTTTACTCTACTCATACCACTTCAGTCTTACAAAGATATAAACTTGGTGAATTAGCATGTATTCCCCACAACAATATTGACCTTTCGTTAAATTCTGTACATAACACTCAAAACTTGATAGCATAGTTTTCACACCCATATTGCACAATATTACTAAGCAATTATTCATCATCTCCGGTTCTTAAGGTGTGATGTTTATAAGTTCAGATATCAAAATGTAAGGACTAAAATAATTCATATGACAGAATTTAAATTCTTACCTTGGCGGGGAAGGCACACAATCTTGCTTCTTTCTTGGAGTCGAAGTTCTTCTCGGTGAACACTTCTTTGTCCCAATTGATGAATATTTCTTACGTACTTATTATCATAGTTATGTTTAGATGTTATTATATATTTATATATTTATTTTTTATTAATCTCATGCTTATTGTATTATTATCACTATATGATATTTTTTAAATACAGAATTTATATTAAATATATTTTTTATTTATTATTATTAAATTTATATTATTTTTTATTGTTATTATAAATATTATTATTATTTTTTTATAAAAGGAAGGAAGATGCAGAATGTTTGAAAGAAATTATTCTAACTTTTAATGATTGCTTATTAAATATGAAAAGAAAATGAGGATAGTTTATGAATGTCTACTTACTCCCATGGTATGTCGTTTGTTGGAGGATCTACATGATGATTCGGCGGTTCGTCCTTGTCATGTTCTTCCATATCTATAGGAGAAGTTGAAGCAGCAGATGATGGCTCATGTTCGATGTTGGTTTGATTCTTCTTGTTCCTCTTAGACCTTGCTTTTCTTGATCCTTTCTTCCTTAATTGGTTTCCTGCAGGTAAGTTGCATTGCGCGGATTGCAAGAGAAAAAGTATTTCTCTCTTTCCAGCAATATAAAAGGACATTTGCCCAGATGCAACATATATACATGCATTTACAGTGTTCAGGAAGGGTCTACCTAAGATAAAAGGTGTGTTTTCTCTTTCCCCATGTCTAAGATTGAAAAGTCGGTAGGTACAAAGTGATTTCTAACCTTTACTAGCATGCCACAGACTATACCCTCCATATAACACGTGGTTTGATCAGCCAAGGTTACGTAAGAGCATGTGGGTGCTAAATCAGTATAAAACAATTCTTTATAGTGTTCTTTAGACACGATATTAATGCTTGATCCTAAATCACAGATTGCATTATGGAAAACATGTGGTCCTATTGAGCAAGTGATAACCGGGAGTCCGGGATCTCCTTTCTTTGTCGGAAATTCCCAACCATCGAACTCATAGCCATTATAGCTAACAGCAACTAAATTTATAGATTCCATGTTTACTTCAGGCTTTCCAAGGATTCTATCTTTCTCAAAGGATGGAATAGCAGCCGCTAATTACGCTAATTGTGTTTCCAACATCTTATTAAAACTAAGTTGATTTTTAATCGTAGAAGAAAAATCATCTAGTTTGGCATTGATGTTTTCTAGCACTTTGTCATTAGCGTGAAGCTTCTTACTTATACTCTCGGTCATATGACCATGACTATAAACAAGATCTTTCAATAAAGGATAGTTATTTCCTTGGCCATTAAAACACTAAGGGAAGTTAGAGTTATTACCCACAGAATTTTGACGTTGGTTCCATCCTTGATTTTGAGGACAATAACCATTGTCATTATTAACAAAGTTAACATCTTCTCGGGTTTCGAGACAGTTTTGCCCAAAGTGGCCTAATTCTCCACAGACTTCACAAGTCATGTAGGATTCCATATATTGTACCGACTCAGTTGTACCTAACTTCTCACAGTTTTCTAATCGTTTGGCCAGAAGGTCCATTTTGGCTACGATCATGTCAGTCTGCTTAAGTGAGTGTATTCCTCGTCTACGAGGCTGCAAACACTCTTCATTCGAACCTTGGCTAGAAACCATTTTCTCAATCAATGCCTTTGCATCAGTGAAAGGTCCTTGTTTGGTTTTGGTAATTGAGTGACAACTTAGGTGGACTAATATGTGTTTAAGTGTTGATCACACAGGTGATTAGTCCACAGGTACATGTGTGTGAGCATCTATGCCATGGAGGTGCAAATGGTTTGGAGATGATGCTTAGCTCACACATATGGTATGAAGGAGCTAAACGCATGAGACAAGAGATGGAGTCATATGGCTAGGTGGAGAAGATCAAGACAAGGCTTCGCGTCGACGGACCGATTGCAAGTGTGAAGGGCAAGTCGGGTGATGGCTTGGCGCCGATGGACCAACGCAACGGTGAAGAGCAAGCAAGTCAAGGATCGATGAACCAAAAGCCACGTGATGATATGAAGTGGATCATATCATTCATGAGGTGTTGGTGCATGTGTTGCATTGGCATCGATGGTGTCAGAGACGGTGATGAAGATGGTGATCGAAATGGAAAGTGCAAGGCAAAGGTATAACCTAGGGCATTTCCATTTCACCGGTCTAAGGTTGAGTAGAGAAGTGCTTGACCGGATTTAGGATAGATGGCCGTACTATCAAGAGGGGCAAACTTGTTTGCATATCGGTCATCTAGTGCCACTTGAGTGATCTAACTTGCATACGTTGCTAGGATCGAGTGGCGTGGTGAAAAGAGAGAAAAATCCTTTGAAAAATGTTTGTGAAAAGCTAACATACATGCACATGAGGTGTACACTTGGTGGTGTTAGCACATTTGCAAAGGTGGTGAAGTTTGGAGTAGAAAGGAGCTCAAAAAGAGCGTCGGACGCTGGCTTGGACAGGGCGTCGGACCATTGGTGTGAAGGGTCCGACGGTCCCAGGCTCTGTGCAAATCTGTGGAAGCATCGGACGCTCGGTTAACGAGCATCGGACTATTGCCAGCTTCGGTCCGACGGTGCCGAGTAGTGTCGGCGTGACGTGTGGCGTTTGGGAGAGCGTCGGACGCTAGAGTTTCGTCTGACGGCGAGCGTCGGACTGGAGTCCGACGGTTTCGAGCGAGTTGAAACCTCTCTGGAAGCGTCGGACCATGGTGATCATTGGTCCGATGGCTAACCGTGCGAGAGTTCGACGGTGGCCGAGCTGTGGCCCGTCTGTGAGAGTCGGACGGTCCGACGCCTGGAGCAGTGCGCGCGTCGGACCATCAGCTTGAGCGTCCGACGGTTGGAAAAACGGCGTGAGAAATAGCCGTTGAGATCCAGCGGCTACGGTTGAATCGAGCTGACACGTGGCGGCCATCGAGAGCGTCGGACCGTGGGCTTTGGTCCGACGGTGGCGCGCTGGTTCGGTCCGACGGTCGGTCCGACGGCCGTTTTCAGTTGGCAACGGCTCTTTTGAGCTGAGGGCTATAAGTAGAAGGTGTTGGCCGGCTGTTGTATGTGTCTTGCACCTTGGAAATGTGTTTCCCTTGCTTGTGCATGACTTAGTGCTCTCCAACTCACTTGTGCTCATCCAATTCACATCCGATAAGTGAGAGATCGATCGCTAGTGCATTGCATTGAGAGTTTGCATCGAGTGGCACTAGGTGTTCGTGTTGCAAGCCGGTGGTGCTTGTTACTCTTGGAGGTTGCCACCTCCTAGACGGCTTGGAGGGTTGTGGCTCCATCGAAGCAAGCAAAGGAGATTGTGCTTGGCTCCGGAGAGGTGCTTGTGAGGGGTGTTGTGCTCGCCCCGCGGGAGATCGCGAAGAGCAACTCTAGTTGAGCGTGTCACTCAACATCTCACTCGTCGGGTAGGTTCTTGTGGCGCTCTTTGGTAGAGCTTGATCATTGTGATCGATTAGCCACCGAACCACGGAGTGTAGGTGGACACAACGGATGACGTAGCTTGTGGCAACAAGTGAACCTCCGGGAAATAAATCACCGTGTCATCCTCTACATCATCCTTCGCGGTGGTTTGCATTTCTCTACACAAGTTATTATTGTTGTTCTTTACTTTACTTGTGTAGTTGTAGTTCTTGTGAGGTCGGTTAGCTTGTGTAGCTTGCCACTCACGTTCTTTGCTTGTGTAGCTTAGAAGTAGTTTCTTGTTTAGTTTGTATAACTAAACAAGTTGCGCTCCTTGATTAGGATAGTGTATCCTTATCATTGAGCACGTAGTGAGCTTAGGTGCTTAGTGCATTTTTGCTTGCTAGTTGGTAGGAGCTCCCCGGTGCTTAAAGTACTAGTGCTTAGGTTTGTGTGACCTTGCACTAGAACGGTTTAGGAAAGCTCAAGTTAGCCTTGCACCTTTTCTTCTTGGTAGGATCTTTTGTAAGGTGCTTAGAGTCTTAGTTAGAGGGGTGAATTGTTGCTAGAACCGAATAGGTTTTATTCCGCTGCGATTAGTTGTTAAAAAGGACTATTCACCCCCCTCTAATCCGCCATCTCGACCCTTTCAATTGGTATCGGAGCTTGGTCTCTCATTTGCGGTCTTAACTGACCCGAGAAGATGGCGACTTATGGGCTAGATGTTGATTGCCCATACACATTTGATGGCACACACTTTGCACGTTGGAAAAATTGGATGGAATGTAATATTAAATTTATTTCTCCTCAAATGTGGTGGATCGTAGATGTAGGCTTTTCCCATGCGATTGATGAGGTCAATCCTACCGAAGCGCAAGGGAAATGCTTACAACTCGGTTACCAAGCTATTAACATGTTTTATAGAGCTTTGGATGATAGCATCTTCGGAAGGATCATGCATTTTGAGACCGCTCATGAAATTTGGGTGTATCTCAATGAAAACTATGGCAAGCTCCCCGAAGATGAAGATGATGCCAAAGACATAAAGTTTGGTGATCAAGAGCACATCCACAACTCCGTGATTGTGGAGAGTTGCTCCTCCGCTTGGTCAAATGACGGTGATGATGAGGCTACCACAAGATCACTTGACAAGGGAGTTGATGAAGCCACAAGTGAGGTACACGATGATTCTACCTCAAGCTCACTTGATGATGGCTATGAGAGTGATGCATCCACAAGCTCTTCATCCTCATCGCATTGCTACACATCACTCGGTGATGGCAAGGTATCAATTGGCAATGTGGTTATTGATTGTGATGATCCAAATTTTGAGCTTGTGTGCAAACTCTGTAATGCTTTAGAAAATGAGATGAATAAAACAAAGAATTTGACAAATGAAAACTCATTTCTAAAGGACACATGTGAACAACAAAAGCATCTACTTTATGTCATGAGTTGTTCACATGAGGAGCAAAAATTGACTCATGAGGAGCTTAGTGTTGCTCATGAGAATTTGGTAAAAGACCATGTTTTTCTCACTAAGGAGCTTTTCAATGAAAAACTTAAAACTAGTGAGAGCTCATCACTTGGGTCAAATGATCAATCACATATTGCAACTAACCCTTGTGATGTAGGCATGAAGAGTGTATCCACCTCTTGTGATGATTTATTGGATATGACTTGTTCTTCACAATTACATACTTGTTCTACTTCTATGTCTTGTGAAACTAACCTTTTGAAGGAGAACAATGAGCTCAAAAGTCAAGTGAAGAACATGAGTGACAAGATAGAAAGGTGGAACAACTCAAGTGTCACCCTCAATAACATGTTGAAGAATACAAAAATGTCGGTGACAAGAGTGGCCTTGGGTACATCAAAAGGAAATGGGACATGACCAAAAGTGAAAGAAAGAGAGCTAGAAAAGAGAAGAAGCAAGAGCGAGAAAGACTTGCTCATTTCATGTGCTTTATATGCCATGAAATGGGTCATCTAGCTTTGTCATGCCCTACCAAAGAGAAGCCCAAGAAGAAAGAAGAGGAGAGGCTCACACATCCACAATGTCCCAAGTGTAGCACTAGAAGTGATATCCCTTCTACGTGCCTATACAAGAGATTTGTGAGGCCTCAACAAAAGCCACAAGACAAGACACCCCAAGATCAAGTCAAGACCAACCATGAAGCATGCTATGGTGACTTGAATAAGAAAAAGATAAGAAGGGGTAGTGGTAGAGGAAGGCATCCAACTCATATTTATGATGCCAAGTTGATGATGAGCAAGATTCAAGAGAAGAACAAGATGGCTCACATCAAGTGCTTCAAATGTGAAGATATGGGTCACTTTGCCTCAAAGTGTCTCAACAAGCTTGAGAAGAAGGCTCAACCAACCCAAGAGAGGCGAGGCAATGAGAAGCACAACATGAGCAAGAAAGAGAAGGCTCAAGCAAAGCAAAAATGCTACTCATGCCGGGAAAGGGGACACATGGCTAATTCATGTCCCCTAGGTAACACTCCTAAGCCTATTTTAATTCATGCAAATAATTTGCTTAGGAAGGATGACAATGGTACCTCATCGGTTGCTATTGCAAAACATCCCATTATCCATACTAAGGCAATGCCTAAATATGTTGCTCCTAACTTGAGAGGACCCAAACTAGTTTGGGTACCATCAAAAAGTGGATGATTATGTGTAGGTACCATGGCATTGGAGGCTTGATTTAATTGACATTCATATTGATCATCATATAATGAGTCAAGTCATGAAGCCTAGTACATATCCAAACTAATGCCAAGTCAAATGAAGTGAAGTCCAAGTACAGGTGCAAATATCAAGTTGTGGGTGGTCAATTGGTTAATTTTTGATGACTTGCAAAGAATGAAGTTGAAGCCTGCGAATGGATGATCATGAACTATCAAGGTATATTCTTTGTTGATCAATCTCATTTGGATGCATATGAGTTGATTGAACTGGATAAATATGCATATGTTGCTTGCAATGAGAAGTTTGAATGAAAAAATTGCTTAGTGATCAAATTTGAGTAGATTTGGTTGGATATAATCATAATATGACATTTAGTAAATGGATTGAATGGATTTATGTCTTGTGAAAGTATTCAAGCAAGTTTAGTTCAAGTTTGGTTCAATTTGATGAAGATTAGCTCAATTGATCAAAATCTGTCCAAAATTATGAAACTGAGCTAGCTGAGAACAAAGCCATGTTTGAGTAAACAAAACTATTTGGATTGGCATGAAAATTGATATACATGCTCTAGACCTATGGTACAAGTTGCTGTGAAGATCTCATAAGAATTGGATAAGGATTACTTTGGTTTTGGAGTAGTTCTTGTCAACTATAGTGCAGCAGTTTTTCAGCATGTAGCAGTGTAGAGAAAAATAATGGTTGGCAGTCCATACTTGGTCAAATAAAGCTCAAATTTTTATGGCTGCTAGAAGACTCAAAGAAGGTCATCTCCATAAAATTTTATGGCAATTGGACATGTACATTGGGAGATATAGCATGCTCATTAAAAGGTACAGAATCTGTCCACAAGAGAGAATTATTGGAAATATTTGGTATCTCTTGCATTGAAGGGCTCTCAAGTTGGAAATATGATTACAAGTGGTTGAGAGTCTCGATTGTTTGGTTTTGGATCATGAAGATTGGTACTCTAGTGAAGGTCAAGACCAAGCAAAGAAAAGATGAAGCTTAATTTCTAGTGATGATTGGAGAACAATTGGATAGAAAGAAAAGAACTTAAAAAAAGTAGAAAGAAAAGGACTTAAAGAAGTAGAAATAAAAGGACTTAAAGAAGGAATTCAAGTTGATCATTATGTTAAGTCCTTAGATCAATCAAGCAAAGGCAATTCAAATGGGTATTGAAAATGTTTCTTTGGAGAGAGATCACTTCTCCCGATCGTCGGGGCGTGCCGCCTTTTGTAGGTAAACCAAGTGGGTGATGCTTGGATGGCTAACATGGAAGTGGTGATCCAGAGAATCATTGAAGATGCTTAGTTGAAGCAATCAAAAGGGTTGATCTAGAGAGCAAGCAACAACCAAATGAGAAGAATTCATATATATACATGTGGTATTCATGCCTATTCATGTGGTATTTTCTCATGCAAGCTTGATCAAGAAAAGAAGCAAGTCAACCACAACATTGAATCTAGCACTTGACCATATGGGTGAAGAATGGAATTCATGATGATGATTGGTCTTCACCAAGCTATTCAAATGGATTTCACTGTTGCTATTGTTGGAAATTGAATGAAATGACTATCCTCTACTCCAAGATAGCAAAGGTATCATTGTATGGCATATGCATTCATATTTTGCTAAGGACTTGATTAGAGCATATAGTCATACATAGGTGTGCATTCATGAAATATCAAATGATTTTGAGTTCATATTATGCCACTATTGCTTCTATGTTTTGTTGGATCTAGTGGTTAAATATGACTTGTTCATGAGCATGTGAACCTAGTGTTCGATCTAGTTAAATGAGCAAAAAGAGTCTAATTCAACATAGGCAAGATAACCCCTAGTGGCGTGAAGAAGCTTGTCTTTGGTTCAAACCGAGTTAGATTACTTGTACAAGTTTGCTAGTTTGAACTAACCAAGAAAGAAGCTCATGGAAACAATCTAAGTTCAAGAAGCACAAGACAACAATAAAAATGGATATCAAGTTATTCTTTCCAATTGGTATCTAGACTCACCAAATCACTAGTAGCATGCACATGGTTATTCTCTAAGTGGTATCACTACTCTTCAAGTGGTATTACTATACATGGTGTATGTCTACAAGTGGTTCAATTTCAAGTGATACTATGATCATCATGACGGCATCCATGCAAGTGGTATAAGTCCAACTCCATTGGTACTCACAAGTGGTGACTAGATCAAGTATTCAAGTGGTATCCAAAAATATGTGCAAATGATCCTCAACTTTAAGTGATCATCAAGATAATGACTTCCAACAAGGTTTCCATATGTGCAAGTATCTACCCTCAACATTCCTCACACACACCTTTGTCACAATAGAGCATTGACCTTTTATGGAAATTGATGACAAAGGGGGAGAGATTGGACAAAGATATAAAATTATGTGATAAGGAAGAGATATTGGATCACATGATCAAGGGGGAGAGAAAATCAAGATGGATGGAAGTACGCAATGAACCATCATGAAGGCCGATGATGGGAGAGCAATAGGCCAACAAGTTATAAGAGGATCAAAATTCTTGGACAAGAGAAGCACACAAGTAGGGGGAGCAAGCTCATGGACATGGTTGATTGCATTTGAAATGTGCATATTCATATGCTTGCTTGCATTTGCACTTAGTTTCCTACACGTGGTATCTTACTTGAGTGGTGTATGCTAGTATAAGTTTGAATGATGATTTAATAACTAGCATGCATAGGTTGTTAGCTAGACTTGTGTTTTTCAAGTATTTACTAGAACCTTGCTTATAATGTTGATCTCACGGGGTATCTAGTATTTTTGCTTGTCTAGCTAAATATGATGCTGAGGATGGACTTAATGATGCAACTTCAATTAGCTTCAAGCAATTGGTATCGAGCAATTGGTATCACGCTACAAAGGTTTATTCTATGCACCTTAGCATCACTTAGTAGTGTTGGCACTCCCACAAATTTCATATTTATGCATGTGTGAAAATTTGAAAATAAACCATTTGGGCACACATGTAGGGGGAGTTAACACTACCAAATCGGGTTTTATGGAGCTTATCCAAGTCCAAAGATTTGAGCTTAAAGATGGATAAGTAACATAAAATCCAACCCAAGTTAGTAATTTACACTTGTGTGAAGAGCTAACTTGGTTAATGCGCTTAATTTTCATATCTTTGTAGAGTTGTCATCAATTACCAAAAAGGGGGAGATTGAAAGGTCCTTGTTTGGTTTTGGTAATTGAGTGACAACTTAGGTGGACTAATATGTGTTTAAGTGTTGATCACACAGGTGATTAGTCCACAGGTACATGTGTGTGAGCATCTATGCCATGGAGGTGGAAATGGCTTGGAGATGATGCTTAGCTCACACATATGGTATGAAGGAGCTAAACGCATGAGACATGACATGGAGTCATGTGGCTAGGTGGAGAAGATCAAGACAAGGCTTCGCGTCGACGGACCGATTGCAAGTGTGAAGGGCAAGTCGGGTGATGGCTTGGCGCCGATGGACCAACGCAACGGTGAAGAGCAAGCAAGTCAAGGATCGATGAACCAAAAGCCATGTGATGATATGAAGTGGATCATATCATTCATGAGGTGTTGGTACATGTGTTGCATTGGCATCGATGGTGTCAGAGACGGTGATGAAGATGGTGATCGAAATGGAAAGCGCAAGGCAAAGGTATAACCTAGGGCATTTCCATTTCACCGGTCTAAGGTTGAGTAGAGAAGTGCTTGACCGGATTTAGAATAGATGGCCGTACTATCAAGAGGGGCAAACTTGTTTGCATATCGGTCATCTAGTGCCACTTGAGTGATCTAACTTGCATACGTTGCTAGGATCGAGTGGCGTGGTGAAAAGAGAGAAAAATCCTTTGAAAAATGTTTGTGAAAAGCTAACACACATGCACATGAGGTGTACACTTGGTGGTGTTAGCACATTTGCAAAGGTGGTGAAGTTTGGAGTTGAAAGGAGCTCAAAAAGAGCGTCGGACGCTGGCTTGGACAGGGCGTCGGACCATTGGTGTGAAGGGTCCGACGGTCCCAGGCTCTGTGCAAATCTGTGGAAGCGTCGGACGCTCGGTTAACGAGCGTCGGACTATTGCCAGCTTCGGTCCGACGGTGCCGAGCAGTGTCGGCGTGACGCGTGGCGTTTGGGAGAGCGTCGGACGCTAGAGTTTCGTCCGACGGCGAGCGTCCGACTGGAGTCCGACGGTTTCGAGCAAGTTGAAACCTCTCTGGAAGCGTCGGACCTTGGTGATCATTGGTCCGACGGCTAACCGCGCGAGAGTCCGACGGTGGCCGAGCTGTGGCCCGTCGGTGAGAGTCGGACGGTCCGACGCCTGGAGCAGTGCGCGCGTCGGACCATCAGCTTGAGCGTCCGATGGTTGGAAAAATGGCGCGAGAAATAGCCGTTGAGATCCAGCGGCTACGGTTGAATCGATCTAACACGTGGTGGCCATCGAGAGCGTCGGACCGTGGGCTTTGGTCCGACGGTGGCGCGCTGGTTCGGTCCGACGGTCGGTCCGACGGCCGTTTTCAGTTGGCAACGGCTATTTTGAGCTCAGGCCTATAAGTAGAAGGTGTTGGCCGGCTGTTGTATGGGTCTTGCACCTTGGGAATGTGTTTCCCTTGCTTGTGCATGACTTAGTGCTCTCCAACTCACTTGTGCTCATCCAATTCACATCCGATAAGTGAGAGATCGATCGCTAGTGCATTGCATTGAGAGTTTGCATCGAGTGGCACTAGTTGTTCGTGTTGCAAGCCGGTGGTGCTTGTTACTCTTGGAGGTTGCCACCTCCTAGACGGCTTGGAGGGTTGTGGCTCCGTCGAAGCAAGCAAAGGAGATTGTGCTTGGTTCCGGAGAGGTGCTTGTGAGGGGTGTTGTGCTCGCCCCGCGGGAGATCGCGAAGAGTAACTCTAGTTGAGCGTGTCACTCAACATCTCACTCGTTGGGTAGGTTCTTGTGGCGCTCTTTGGTAGAGCTTGATCATTGTGATCGATTAGCCACCGAACCACAGAGTGTAGGTGGACACAACGGAGGACGTAGCTTGTGGCAACAAGTGAACCTCCGGGAAATAAATCACCGTGTCATCCTCTACATCATCCTTCGCGGTGGTTTGCATTTCTCTACACAAGTTATTATTGTTGTTCTTTACTTTACTTGTGTAGTTGTAGTTCTTGTGAGGTCGGTTAGCTTGTGTAGCTTGCCACTTACGTTCTTTGCTTGTGTAGCTTAGAAGTAGTTTCTTGTTTAGTTTGTATAACTAAATAAGTTGCGCTCCTTGATTAGGATTGTGTATCTTTGTCATTGAGCACGTAGTGAGCTTAGGTGCTTAGTGCATTTTTGCTTGCTAGTTGGTAGGAGCTCCCCGGTGCTTAAAGTACTAGTGCTTAAGTTTGTGTGACCTTGCACTAGAACGGTTTAGGAAAGCTCAAGTTAGCCTTGCACCTTTTCTTCTTGGTAGGATCTTTTGTAAGGTGCTTAGAGTCTTAGTTAGAGGGGTGAATTGTTGCTAGAACCGAATAGGTTTTATTCCGCTGCGATTAGTTGTTAAAAAGGACTATTCACCCCTCTCTAGTCCGCCATCTCGACCCTTTCAATCAGGCACATTGAGAGAAAAGAATGCTCCTCCAGCGGCAGCATCTAAATAACTTCTATCTAGCGGAACTAAACCATGATAAAAGTTTTGGGTTAACAACCAATCTTCCATGCCATGGTGTGAACAAGCAGCAACGTATTCTTGCATACGTTCCCAAGCTTCAGGGATTGACTCATTGGCGTGTTGTTGGAAACTAGAAATTTTGTTTCGAAGGGCATTGGTTTTTCCAATGGGAAGAACTTAACTAGGAAAGCGTTAGAACACTTTTCCCAGGTGTCTACCGCATTGCGGTTTGAATAGAACCATTGTTTAGCCTTTTCCAATAAAGAGAAAGGGAAGAGGTGTAAATGGATCGCATCTTGTGTCACTCCTTTGATGGTGAAGGTACTACATATCTCCAAGAAATGTTGGAGATGTGCATTTGCATCCTTATGAGCCTTGCCACAAGAAGGTCTAGCTTGCACCATCGCAATCAGAGCAGGCTGTAACACCCTAGTGTTAGTTACTATTTTCACACTTGCATTTGCATGGCATCAAGTCTAGATCATGTCATTCCATGCATCATCATCATTTCATTTGAATTGATTCCCTTTTATTGCTATATGTTTGTTTATATGCCCATAACATGCTAAATGTGTTGACATGCAAATGTGATGCTTGTTTACTCTTCTAAATGCTTTATACATGTTTGGGATAACATTTGGAACAATGTTCATGTTGGTGAAATCCCCAAAATACCCCTCTAGCTCATAGTTGACTAGAGAGCCCTCTAAAAGCTATTCTGTTTGACCAAACAAGAAGGGCATTTTAGAGATTTTGCATGTCAGTGCACCCTTAATCAGAGTTGTGTAGAATTTTATAAACAACAAACTTTATTTTTGGGTCAACTCATGAAAATGGGTGGAAGGTGGTCAAAAAGTTGAATTAGTGCAGATTTGGAGTTGTTTTGAAGTTTCAAAATTTTCCTAAGTCTAAACTGGTTTTCAATTTCATTGTACCCCTGTTCATCGACCTGTATCTCTCAATCCAGGCCGATCTAGAGTAAAGTGTCTTAATACCAAATGATCTACTCATGTAGCTCCTCAATCCATATTAGTGAAGTTTTGGCTAACACTCACTGTATCACGAGTTATGGCTTGATCAAAATCGAGTTTCAATCGGGTTCAGTGAAACTGAATCAGGTCGATTCTGTCCGGCGCCGGTCAGCGACCGACGTGGCCGCCGCAGTGAAACACCGCCAGGTGGCACCGTACGCCGCCGTTGGCCGCCACGCCGGTCGGCTTTACAAAAGCGACACTCCACCCTCGCTCTTGTCCAGTCCCCGCTCACTCTCGCTCGCTCTCGCCTCTCTGCCCGCCGTGTTTCCCCTCCGTCGTCGCCATCACCGCCGCGCCGTCGCCGCGGTGAAATCCGCCGCCACCGAGCCGTCTCCGACCGCTCCATCTCCACCACAGCTCCACCACTCTCTGCTCTACACCCTCGACCCATTTCCAAGTCAAGAAGACCTAAGGTATAGCTCCAGTGAGCTTCTCGCCGCCTCGACCTCGTCGGAGCACCGTTGAGCTCTCGGGTTGCCGCGACGAGGGCAATGCCGTAGCCGTTCTTTCTAGTTCTTGCTCATCGTGGTGTCCTCGTGAGTCATAGATCTAGCCTAGGTCGTTGGTTGGGTCGGTCTCGCCGTAGGTTCGCCAGAACCCGAGCACGCCGTGAACCCGCCTGCCACCACGTCGCCATGCGCGCGGTTAGAGCAAGCTGTCGTGCACCGCTGTTCGATTCATCGAGCACGGAGCTCCGTTAGGGTCTAGGGAGTGCGGAACGTAGGTTGGTTTCGCCGGTGAAGGTCGGAATTGGCCGGCGCAAGTTGTAACACCCTAGTGTTAGTTACTATTTTCACACTTGCATTTGCATGTCATCAAGCACCTATCATGTCATTTCATGCATCATCACTATTCAAGTCAAATTGCATTTCTTATATACTATATGTTTCCTTTATGCTTATGTGTGGTAGATATGTTAGCATGCAAATGTGATGCTTGTTTACTGTTCTAAATGCTTTAGACATGTTTGGGATAACATTTGGAACAATGTTCATGTTGGTGAAATCCCCAAAATACCCCTCTAGCTCATAGTTGACTAGAGAGCCCTCTAATAGCTATTCTGTTTGACCAAACAAGAAGGGCATTTTAGAGATTTTGCATGTCAGTGCACCCTTAATCAGAGTTGTGTAGAATTTTATAAGCAACAAACTTTATTTTTGGGTCAACTCATGAAAATGGGCGGAAGGTGGTCAAAAAGTTGAATTAGTGCAGATTTGGAGTTGTTTTGAAGTTTCAAAAATTTGCTAAGTCTAAAACTGGTTTTCAGTTTCGGTGTACCCATGTTCATCGACCTGTATCTCTCAATCCAGGCCGATCTAGAGTAAAGTGTCTTAATACCAAATGATCTACTCATGTAGCTCTTCAATCCATATTAGTGAAGTTTTCACTGAAACGCCCTGGATCACGAGCTAGAGATCGATCAAAAGTCGAGTTTCAGTCGGTTTCTGCAACTGAATCCGGCCGATTCAAATCGGCAATCAGCCGAACAGCTGGCCGCGCCGTCAGACGCCGCGCGCCAGGTGGCGCCGTACGCCGCCGTTGGCCGCCGCGCCGGTCGGCTTTACAAAGGCGACACTCCATCCTGTCCCCCGCACGCTCCTCTCACTCTCACTCGCTCGCTCTCACTCTCCCCCGCTCTCTCGCCTCTCTGCCCGCCGTTTTCCCCTCCGCCGTCGCCATTTCCGCCGCGCCGTCGCCGCGGTGAAATCCGCCGTCATCGAGCCGTCTCCGACCGCTCCACCTCCGCCGTAGCTTCGCCTTGCTTTGCTCTTCATCCTCGACCCGTTGCCGACCTCAGCCGAGCTAAGGTATAACGGTTTGGCCTTTCTCGCCGCCGCGCCATTGCCGGAGCACCGCCGAGCTCTCGGGTCGCTACGACGACGGCGATGCCGGGGTCGGCTTCTCTCTCCATTGCTCGTCTAGGAGTCTCCGTTAGCTGTAGATCCAGTCTAGGCCGTCGGATGGGTCGGTCTCGTCGTAGGTTCGCCGGAACCCGAGCTCGCCGTGAACCCGCTCGCCGCCGTGCTGCCATGCGAGCGCGGTCAGTGAGTTCCCGTGCGCAATAGTCCGATTCGTCGCGTACATAGGTCCGCTAGGGTTCCAGGATCTCGGAACGGTGCTTAGCCGCGCGAGCAACGGCCGGAATCGGCCGGCGCAAGCTCGCCGGACCACCGCCGTCCGCCATTGCCGCCGTCGAGCTCGCTCCGGTGGGGTACGACCCTCGGCAGTTGGTTCATTGGGTTCGTCTCGTTGCCACGAGTCGGTAGGTAGCCTCAGTGTCGCCGGAGACCTCGCCGTCGGCGAGCTCTCGCCGGTCAGCGCCGGCGGCTCTGCCCCTCTCTCTGACGCGTGGGGTCGGGTTGACCCCGGGGCCCGCGAGTCAGCCGTTCGGGTGCACCTCTGGTTCACTGAGCCGGGTGCACGTAGCAGTTTCTATCGGGTTTGGGTTTTATGATTTATAAAATAAATTTCCAGAAAATGTGTAAAATCTTCCAAAATTCATATCTGGAGTTAGGAGTGTCTAATTGGGGTGAACCAAATTTTGTTATGTTTGTATTTCTGAGCTCTATCAAGAAAAAATATAAAATATACTTTTGGAATACTTTTTCTGTGCAGTTATATTTAATTTGTTAATTGCTTGCAAACTTGATAAATGCATAAGTAATTATAGGAATGCGCTAAAAATGTGATTCCACTTGCATTAATCTTGCTTAGGGAAGTAGAACCTAAGAAAAATATGTTTGCTGGTGTTGCACTGTTATTTATGTGGTGTCTAGTATAATGTGCCTTTTATGCTTTAATCTTGCAAAAATCACCATGCTTAATGTGTTAAGGATATGGTCATGAATATTTTTCTTGGACCATGTTATGTTGGAAAGAAGCTAAGAAAATTGGGAAATCTGTTGTTTGATACTTTTCACTGTGTTAAGTATTTTCCATTGCTTAAAAGGCTGGTTGCTTGTTATTTTTGTGTAGACTGTTATACTTGTCCAAATAACTTGAAATTTTGTCAGTAGGCTAATCTGGATGTGTAATAGCTACTGTAATTTTTATGGATTTTCCAGGTCACAGTAAACAGTAGGTCCAGTTATAGGCTAGGGTTTGTTTAATTGTTTTTAAGCAAATATCTTTTGGTTGGGGAGTGTTTTTATGCATTTCTGTGATGCTCAGCATTATCACTTGTTTAAAATAGTAGAGCTGATCCTAATTTAAGCTTAAGGCGGCAATGTTAATGTTTTGTTTATACGATGTTGCTCGCGCTTGTTAATTATAAGTTGGTTGTGGTAGGTTAGTTGATGCATGTTGATTATTAAGTGCAGGTTGTAGACCTCTCACCCGGGACGAGAAATTGTTCTATGCTTTGCTTAAGAAGGGTGAGTATGAGTTGGTTGTCTAGAGAAGAAATATGCACGTACTCAGCAAATGAGTGTGGATTGTTAAACTGATTGCATATCATGGGTTAATTTGTGCATCACTATCTTGCATTTCATGTGCATTCTCAGTTCTCATATATGCATATCATGCATACAGGATCGCCGGGAGGCGTGACGCCATTGCAGTTCGATCCACCGGAAGAGGGAGTTCCGCCGGAGATTGAAGTGCCAGAGGTTCCCGAAGGCCAGGAAGAAGAGGCTGAACTTCCAGAGTGCCCTGATCACCAACCTACTAACTTTGTGAAAGGCAAGCCCCGAAGCATCCCTATGTCTCCACCTACTCTTTTTTTTACAAATGCACTGGTCTTTACTAAATCGTATGATTGTGCACTTAAGTATAGGAGTTGATATAATACCGTTGCTGCATTTATACCTTGTCCACTTATACTTGATCCTGAAGTATTACTAGATAAGGGGACGGGTTCGATCTTATGCTTAGCCATGCTTAGACCGGTAGAAGTCGAGGGATTTCCTGTCCTTCGCGAGCATAGGTGGTTACTAATGATGATGGGGTTGGATTCCACATGATGGACTATATGTGCCACCATGCCACAGTGACTAATGAGAGAATCAAGGCTAGGTAGCGGGGAGCCGCATGACATAGTTGAGGTCATGCCGTCTTCGGTGCTGCTTGCGGCCGACTAGGACTGAGGCCACCAGACATCAGTTGAGATTAAAAGACGTCGTCACATAGCTGGCCAGATAAGTCATTCTGACCGCGAAGCCGAGTATTTCCTTCTGAGCCGAGCCTTGGTGCGACTAGGCAGACATATTCTGGAGGTAGGAAGTATGTGCGGAGACACCATCTTACCAAGGGCAGGTCAGGGACCTGATGCATCCTGGAAGTGGGTTGGTCTCTGAGAATATGGTCCCCGCCAAACTCGCGACATATTGTGTCTCAGAAGGATTTAACGGTGGCCCAAGAAGCCAGTGGCTCGGCTGACAGGGTTTGTGATTGGCATATTTGCCAGCTGGTACAATCGATTCGAATCGCCATCTCTCCTGGTTAGTGAGAAACTGAACTGATCTTCTGGTGAGGTAGAGGCTAATAACTTGAACATAATGATTATGGTGAGATGAGGTTGATATCTGTGGATATCGGAAATCATATGGTTCTATTGATTGCTATAATATTCAGTGAATGCTTAGTATAGTGGCTAATCTTAGTAAATAGCTTAACTGAAATCGAAGCTTATCACAATTAAAAGGAATAAGTTGAGGATCTACTGTAGTAATGCTTTTGATGCAAAAATGATGCTACCCTCTGAGCTCCACCAAATAAGCCTTGCATATCCTTGAGAGTCTTTTTATTTACTCCCTGTCGGGTAAGTCTAGCTGAGTACAATTGAGTACTCAGGGTTTTATTCCCATTGTTGCAGATGGTGTAGTCTACTACGCATATTGCAGGAATTGCTTCACCCCTGCGGGCGAAGAAGACTAGACCCGAGGGCAGGGTCATTATCTATCCTTAGATGTTGTAAGAATGCTGTGACAGGGTCATTTGATGGTACTCGTATTTGAACTCTATGGTGTAAAGCTATGTTAACTTCCGCTACTATTATATTTGTGTAAAAGACTATGTTGTGCTCTGATGTTTAAATTTGGTTGCGAACTTATGTATCATGTGATCGGGTATTGCTAAATGAATGATCCTTGGGGTATGAAATGTTTGAAATCCTTTGAGATTTCCGGACTACCAGGTTTATATTGGCTCAAGTGCGACTGGATTGCGATTAAAAATGCGATCGTTGTACTTGTGCTCGTATAAATTGGTCGGTTCTGTGACAGCTGGTACCAGAGCATAATTCAGCATATACCGTCACTTGACTATTTAAAAACTAAAAGAGTTTTGAGTTTTACAAACTAATTGCCAACTGGTAGTGTGTATAGGTTATTTAAACCAAGTGTTTGCAAAACTTATGAGTACCAATGACCAAGTCCTTTAGCCCTATATATATGTGGTAATTAGGTGGCTTATGTAAGTACTGACTTGGGGGAAATTGCATCATGTTTCTATTGTGGTTCATTTGGTTTTATCGTGCAGATAATTATGAACTGTCGGTTTCTTATTGCTTCCTATGGGTCAATGTACCACGTCGCCTAAGGTAAGGTGAGATGTGAGTGTAAGATCAAACAACCATCGATCGATGGTGAGTGTTATGGTTACTGAAGTGAGTACATGTGATCCATATGTGTACTTATGGAAGTAAGGAGGAGTAATTACTTTTGGGGTCGCAAATGTTCATGGTAACATTTCCGGGAAAAGTGCCTCTTGTTGCCCTGCATACATTGGGATTTGGGCTGAAATGAATCTTCTGCAGGTACACTAACCACGCAAAACGTATAGCACGGTTAGTTACGTATATGAGAGCACGTGGTATGCCACCGACTATAACGTTAGTTAATATATACTATGTGTGAGGTCGTTGGCACGTGCATGCATCATGATCATGAAATTAACTCAAGCTATTTGTACTATTTCCTTCCCTATGATAAAAATTGTGCTGCCCTATCTTATTCTAAATGCTGAAAGATGTTGTAATGTACTAGATGGCAGCTGAAGGTGAGCCGCAGAGTGGTCAGTTTCTGGAGCAGTTTGGCACACCCACTGTGCTATGGAGGTTGTTGAAATCTGTGGGATATGCAGAGCCACCACTGTATTTCTGGAAGCCTGCGGAAACCATGGTGCAGCCTTGGTTTGATGTTTGGGTGACTATCCCAGTGCTTGAAAGGGGCTGGTCGTTTCCAGAAATAAAGGTGGAAGTTGACATGAGGACGCCATGGGATGGTGCGCAGCTTGCAGCTTTCGAGGTGTTGACGGATATTTGTAGCCGGTTCAACAAGAGAGCTGATTTGGGGCCAGCAAATGTTTTTCCCAGGGTGGATGCTTCTCAGGGTGAGTGGGCTCAGTCTAGCCAAGCTTCTTTGGAGCGAGGCAGGGATGAGCGTGCTCATAGCACGGGTGCTTCTATGAGTGCTATGTTTGCTGTCCTGAGGATGCATTATTCCACTAGGGATGGTTGGATGAAGTGCGTTGAAGCCCTGCATGATGCTATGGAGAAGAAGTTAGAAGCTGAAGAGTGGGCACGTATGGCTCGTCGTAGCTCAGATGACTTGGTGGTAGCTCTCACTGCCTGTCGCAATGAGTTGTTACGATGCACCGGCGCTTTGTTGGCAGCTGATCGCCGTGTCGAGGTGCTTGAGAGGGAGAATGCAGATCTTCATCGCCAGCTCGACAATCGCAATATGAGCTTGACACGTCAGCGTGATGAGTTTCTGCAGGAGTTGCGCGCTAGTCAGCAGCAGGTTTGGGAGTTGCAGCAGGATGTTCATCGTCTGAACAACCGTGTTGATCCGTTTCATCCTCCGGGTGCAGCGGAGTTTGCTCCTGAGATCTTCGTTGCAGCTGATGATGGTGAAGCAAGTGAGGAAGAAGAGGAAGAAGACCCCGAGGAGATCGTGCCTATTGACGAGAGTGATGACCATGGTGGGAACGTGTCTGGCATGGACAGTGACCACGATGACTAGACTCTTTCTAGTGATCTTGCCATGATCGGTACCCTTTTGTATTGGGAAAACCTTTAATGTCGTGTAATCGGTAGAACCTGAATTGTAATGAGAGAACTCTGTGTGTTCAGGGCTGGAACCATCAAACTTTTAATTAAGTAATGGTAACTTATGCAGTTTGGAAACCCTTTTTGGTTGCGCCTTGTTATTGTGCGGTTGTGTGATGATTATTGAATTATTGTGGCGTTTGTTGGTTATCAAAAATGATCATTGATATCTTTTGGGCATAATCTTTCGATTTTCTTTGGCATAACTGACACTTAACAATGGTTGTTGTGTGTTGCTACAGATGGCACCTCATACCCGTTGTCATGGGTCAACCAGTGGTGGTGGGAATGAACATGAAGATGAGGAGTTGCCGCCTCCTCCACCGCGTACCCAGGAGCAGATGTTTGCTCAGTTCTTGGACACTCAGCAAGCGATTCTGCAGCAGATGGTTGCTAGTAACACCCACCATCGCAATCGAGATGGACGCCGTGGAAACGATGAGGACCAGTACAGTAACTATAAGGACTTCATGGACACTAAGCCTCCGGTATTCAAGCAGGCCGTTGAACCGCTGGAAGCTGATGAGTGGTTAAACACTATTGAGCAGTCATTCTCTGTGCTGCGATTGACTGAAACTATGAAGGCTAGCTTTGCTGCTATGCTGCTGCAAGGCCAAGCTGGAATATGGTGGGCCAATCGCAAGACTGCCTACCCTATGGTCGCTGATATCACCTGGGAGCAGTTCACCAGGGATTTCAGGGGACATTTCATTCCAGCAGGCTTGATCAAGATGAAGGTCAATGAATTCATGCAGCTTACTCAGGGTACCAAGACCCTCACTCAGTATCATCATGCCATTAACAATCTGTCAAGGTATGCCCCGTGGATGGTGGATACAGATGAAAAGAAGATTGAAACTTTCAAGAGAGGCCTTAGTACCAAGCTTATGAAGACTCTGGCGAACAACGCTCGTAAAACTTTTAACGAGTTCATCAGTGAAGCTTATATCCAAGAGAAACAGAACAACTTGCACACTGCTTCCAAGGGAGGCAAGAGGCCATTTGAAGGAAGCTCTTCTCAGTCAAGGACTCCAGCAGCTAGTCGTGCAGTGGCAAATCGCCCTGCTTACCGTCCGGCTGTTCCTGGAGCAAAATTCAGACCCCCTCCAAAGAAGCAGCCAGCGCCACAACGCTACAAGAAAGGTTTCACAGTGCCTTTGAACAAGAACAATGCTCCTCCAAGCAATGCCGTTCAAGTGAGGACCAACCAAGGTCTAGGGCCATGCTTTAACTGCGGTCAACAGGGGCATCTTGCTCGTTATTGTCCTCATCCTAGGCAGGGTCATGTGCATCACACTACTGCTGAGGAACTTCTGGAAGGTGAACCAGTCACTGCGGGTATGTTTTCTGTGAATCAGCATCCTGCTATTGTTTTGTTCGACTCAGGATCGTCGCATTCTTTCGTGAGTCAAGCATTTGCACAAAAGCATGCGTTACCAATTGTTGAGTTGAGCCATAGTTTCCGGATAACTTCAGCTGGGGCTGAAATTTGTATGCGTCATGGTGTCGGGGATGTGACCATTGAGATTGGTAATCGGGTTTTCATCAGTAGTCTTATTGTGCTACCAGGGTTGAGTCTGGATGTTATTTTGGGAGTTAGTTGGATGGACAAGCGGGGTGCGGTGTTGGACGTCCCTAACCGGATGTTGACACTGAAGGAACCCCAAGGTGAAGGCACTTTTCAGGTTCATCTGCCCGTAGGGGAGATCTTTTTAGTCTCCCTTTCTCAGTTGAGGCCGTGACACTTCAGAGCATCCCTGTAGTGTGTGAGTTTTCTGATGTCTTTCCTGATGATCTACCTGGACTTCCTCCTGATCGAGATGTGGAGTTTGCAATAGAACTTATTCCCAGTACGGCACCTATTTCTCGAAGGCCATATAGAATGCCTCCTCATGAATTAGCTGAACTCAAGAAACAACTCCAGGAGTTATTGGACAAAGGGTTCATTCACCCTAGTTCTTCTCCGTGGGGTTGTCCTGCAATCTTTCTTAAGAAGAAGGATGAAACTTTGCGTATGTGTGTGGACTATAGGCCACTTAATGCCGTGACAATTAAGAACAAGTATCCTCTACCTCGTATTGATATCTTGTTTGATCAATTGTCCAAGGCTAAGGTTTTCTCCAAGATTGATCTGAGATCTGGGTATCATCAAATTAAGATCAGACCACAAGATATTCCCAAGACGGCTTTCTCCACTCGGTATGGATTGTATGAGTATTTAGTTATGTCTTTTGGATTAACCAATGCTCCTGCGCATTTCATGTATCTAATGAATTCGGTATTCATGCCTGAGTTGGATAAGTTCGTGGTAGTCTTTATTGACGATATTCTGGTGTACTCTGAAAACATGGAGGATCATGCTGAACACTTGAGAATAGTCTTGACTAGACTCAGGGAGCATAAGCTGTATGCTAAGTTCAGCAAGTGTGAGTTTTGGTTGACTAAGGTACCTTTTCTGGGACATATCTTATCTGCTGAAGGTATTTCTGTAGATCCATCAAAAGCTCAGCAGGTGTTGGATTGGGAGTCACCAACAAATGTGTCTGAGGTTCGTAGCTTTTTGGGATTAGCTGGGTATTATCGCCGCTTTATCCAAGATTTCTCTAAAATAGCTAAGCCTATGACCAAGTTATTGCACAAAGATACCAAGTTTGTGTGGAGTGAGGAGTGTGAAACAGCTTTTCGCACCTTGCGAACGTTGTTGACCACTGCTCCAGTTCTCGCACAACCTGATATTGAAAAGCCTTTTGATGTGTACTGCGATGCTTGTGGCACTGGGTTAGGATGTGTTCTCATGCAAGAAGGCCGAGTCATTGCTTATGCCTCGCGTCAATTGAGAAAACATGAGCAAAACTATCCTACTCATGATTTGGAACTTGCCGCTGTAGTTCATGCATTGAAGATTTGGCGCCACTATTTGATGGGTCACAAATGTCATATCTATTCCGATCACAAGAGTCTCAAGTACATTTTCACTCAGCCTGAGTTGAACATGAGGCAAAGAAGGTGGTTGGAGTTGATCAAAGACTATGATCTAGAAGTACACTATCATCCGGGCAAGGCCAATGTCGTAGCCGATGCTTTGAGCCGAAAGTCTCATTGCAATGTATTGCAGCCTTTGCTAGCAGACGGATTCAATCTTGTGCATCCAGTGGTGTTGAATAATATTACTCTTAGTTGTACTTTGGAAAGCAAGATTATTGAAGGTCAGAAAACAGATCCCGGCATACATCATATTAAGAGAAAGATGAAAGAACAAGAAATGCTTCATTTCTGAGTAGATGAAAAAGGTATATTGTGGTTCAAGGATCGATTGGTAGTACCGAAAGACTGTGAGTTGAGGAATCAGATTATGGACGAGGCTCATTTGTCCAAGTTGTCTATCCATCCCGGTAGTAGTAAGATGTATCAAGACTTGAAACCTAGGTTCTGGTGGACCAAAATGAAGAAGAAAATTGCAGCTTATGTGGCCAGGTGTGATACCTGTTGTCGCGTGAAGGCTATTCATCTTAAGCCAGCAGGTCTATTGCAACCTTTACCAGTTCCAGGTTGGAAATGGGATGAGATAACCATGGATTTCATATCTGGGTTACCTCTAACGCAAAAAGGCCATGATTCTATTTGGGTGATTGTAGATCGATTGACTAAGATTGCACATTTCTTACCAGTTCGAACTACAGATCATCCTCATCAGTTGGCACAGCTCTACTTTGCTCAGATACTTCGGTTACATGGTGTGCCGAGGACGATAGTTTCCGACAGAGGCCCGTAATTTATTGCATGCTTCTGGGAGCATCTACACAAGTGTTTGGGAACCAATTTAGTTCGCAGCTTAGCTTATCATCCTCAAACTTCTGCTCAGACTGAAAGGGTAAACCAAATTCTTGAAGATATGTTGAGAGCTTGTGTTCTATCGTCTTGGGAAGAATGGTTACCTTTGGCCGAGTTCTCATACAATAATAGCTATCAAGAGAGTATTCAAATGGCTCCTTTTGAAGCTTTGTATGGGCGCAAATGTAGAACTCCTCTCAATTGGGTTGAATCAGGCGAAAGGAGATATTACGGGATCGACTTTGTGAAAGAGGCCGAAGAGAGAGTGCATACCATTCAAACACATCTCAAAGTCGCTCAGACTCGTCAAAAGAGTTATGCGGACAAGCGAAGAAGGCCATTGGAATTTGAAGTGGGGGACTACGTATACTTGAAGGTGTCACCTATGAAAGGCGTACAACGCTTCGGAGTGAAACGAAAGATAGCTCCGAGGTTTGTAGTTCCTTTTCAAATTCTGGAAAGAAGTGGGAAAGCAGCATACAAGTTACGGTTGCCCCCACACATGTCCACTATCTTCAATGTGTTTCATGTATCCCAACTCAAGAAATGTTTACGAGTACCGGAAGAACAAGTGGATTTTGGTGACATCAAGTTGAAATCAGATTTGACCTATGAAGAAAAGCCTATTGAAGTAATAGATTACAAAGAAAGAATCACCCGTAGCCGAGTGATCAAGTTCTATAAGGTGGTATGGAACAACCAAAGTTATTGGGATGCGACTTGGGAGCGAGAAGACTATCTCATGGAAGTCTATCCTTCTTTCTATAAACAATGGTAATTAACTCTAATCTCGGGGACGAGATTCTTTTAAGGGGGGAAGGGCTGTAACACCCTAGTGTTAGTTACTATTTTTACACTTGCATTTGCATGTCATCAAGCACCTATCATGTCATTTCATGCATCATCACTATTCAAGTCAAATTGCATTTCTTATATACTATATGTTTCCTTTATGCTTATGTGTGGTAGATATGTTAGCATGCAAATGTGATGCTTGTTTACTGTTCTAAATGCTTTAGACATGTTTGGGATAACATTTGGAACAATGTTCATGTTGGTGAAATCCCCAAAATACCCCTCTAGCTCATAGTTGACTAGAGAGCCCTCTAGAAGCTATTCTGTTTGACCAAACAAGAAGGGCATTTTAGAGATTTTGCATGTCAGTGCACCCTTAATCAGAGTTGTGTAGAATTTTATAAGCAACAAACTTTATTTTTGGGTCAACTCATGAAAATGGGTGGAAGGTGGTCAAAAAGTTGAATTAGTGCAGATTTAGAGTTGTTTTGAAGTTTCAAAAATTTGCTAAGTCTAAAACTGGTTTTCAGTTTCGGTGTACCCATGTTCATCGACCTGTATCTCTCAATTCAGGCCGATCTAGAGTAAAGTGTCTTAATACCAAATGATCTACTCATGTAGCTCTTCAATCCATATTAGTGAAGTTTTCACTGAAACGCCCTGGATCACGAGCTAGAGATCGATCAAAAGTCGAGTTTCAGTCGGTTTCTGCAACTGAATCCGGCCGATTCAAATCAGCAATCAGCCGAACAGCTGGCCGCGCTGTCAGACGCCGCGCGCCAGGTGGCGCCATACGCCGCCGTTGGCCGCCGCGCCGGTCGGCTTTACAAAGGAGACACTCCATCCTGTCCCCCGCACGCTCCTCTCACTCTCACTCGCTCGCTCTCACTCTCCCCCGCTCTCTCGCCTCTCTGCCCGCCATTTTCCCCTCCGCCGTCGCCATTTCCGCCGCGCCGTCGCCGCGTGAAATCCGCCGTCATCCAGCCGTCTCCGACCGCTCCACCTCCGCCGTAGCTTCGCCTTGCTCTGCTCTTCATCCTTGACCCGTTGCCGACCTCAGCCGAGCTAAGGTATAACGGTTTGGCCTTTCTCGCCGCCGCGCCATTGCCGGAGCACCGCCGAGCTCTCGGGTCGCCGCGACGAGGGTGATGCTGGGGTCGGCTTCTCTCTCCATTGCTCGTCTAGGAGTCTCCGTTAGCTGTAGATCTAGTCTAGGCCGTCGGATGGGTCGGTCTCGCCGTAGGTTCGCCGGAACCCGAGCTCGCCGTGAACCCACTCGCCGCCGTGCCGCCATGCGAGCGCGGTCAGTGAGTTCCCGTGCGCAATAGTCCGATTCGTCGCGTACATAGGTCCGCTAGGGTTCCAAGATCTCGAAACGGTGCTTAGCCGCGCGAGCAACGGCCGGAATCGGCCGGCGCAAGCTCGCCGGACCACCGCTGTCCGCCATTGCCGCCGTCGAGCTCGCTCCGGTGGGGTACGACCCTCGGCAGTTGGTCCATTGGGTTCGTCTCGTTGCCACGAGTTAGTAGGTAGCCTCGGCGTCGCCGAGCGAGCTCTCGCCGGTCAGCGCCGGCGGCTTTGCCCTTCTCTCTGACGCTTGAGGTCGGGTTGACCCCGGGGCCCGCGAGTCAGCCATTCGGGTGCGCCTCTGGTTCACTGAGCCGGGTGCACGTAGCAGTTTCTATCGGCTTTGGGTTTTATGATTGATAAAATGAATTTCCAGAAAATGTGTAAAATCTTCCAAAATAGGGCTCAGGAACTAGTCGCCGATAGGGCTCAGGAATTAGTCCATCAAGCGTGCTCTGGTCCGCGACAGGGCTCGGGAATTAGTCCATCGAGTTCGCCTCGTTGCCACGAGTCGGTAGGTCACCTTGGTGTCGCCGGAGACCTCGCCGTCGGCGAGCTCTCGCTGGTCAGCGCTGGCGGCCCTGTCTCTCTCTCTGACGGGTGGGGTCAGATTGACCCCGGGGCCCGCGAGTCAGCCGCTCTGGTGCGCCTCTGGTTCACTGAGCCGGGTGCGCGTAGCAGTTAAAGCCGGTTTTGGATTTTGTGATTTTTGAAATTGATTTCCAGAAAATGTGTAAAATCTTCCAAAATTCATATCTGGAGCTAGGAGTGTCCAATTGGGGTGAACCAAATTTTGTTATGTTTGTATTTTTGAGCTCTATCAAGAAAAAATATAAAATGTACTTTTGGAATACTTTTTCTGTGCAGTTATATTTAAATTGTTAATTGCTTGCAAACTTGATAAATGCATAAGTAATTGTAGGAATGTGCTAAAAATGTGATTCCACTTGCATTAATCTTGTTTAGGGAAGTAGAACCTAAGAAAAATATGTTTGCTAGTGTTGCGCTGTTATTTATGTGGTGTCTAGTATAATGTGCCTTTTATTCTTTAATCTTGCAAAAATCACCATGCTTAATGTGTTAAGGATATGGTCATGAATATTTTTCCTGGACCATGTTATGTTGGAAAGAAGCTAAGAAAATTGGGAAATCTATTGTTTGATACTTTTCACTGTGTTAAGTATTTTCCATTGCTTAAAAGGCTGGTTGCTTGTTATTTTTGTGTAGACTGTTATACTTGTCCAAATGACTTGAAATTTTGTCAGTAGGCTAATCTGGATGTGTAATAGCTACTGTAATTTTTATGGATTTTTTCTGGTCACAGTAAACAGTAGGTCCAGTTATAGGCTAGGGTTTGTTTAATTGTTTTTAAGCAAATATCTTTTGGTTGGGAAGTGTTCTTATGCATTTCTGTGATGTTCAGCATTATCACTTGTTTAAAACAGTAGAGCTGATCCTAATTTAAGATTAAGTCAGCAATGTTAATGTTTTGTTTATATGATGTTGCTCGCGCTTGTTAATTTTAAGTTGGTTGTGATAGGTTAGTTGATGCATGTTGATTATTAAGTGCAGGTTGTAGACCTCTCACCCAGGACGAGAAATTGTTCTATGTTTTGCTTAAGAAGGGTGAGTATGAGTTGGTTGTCTAAAGAAGAAATATGCACGTACTCAGTAAATGAGTGTGGATTGTTAAACTGATTGCATATCATGGGTTAATTTGTGCATCACTATCTTACATTTCATGTGCATTCTCAGTTCTCATATATGCATATCATGCATACAGGATCGCCGGGAGGCGTGACGCTATTGCAGTTCGATCCACCGGAGGAGGGAGTTCCGCCGGAGATTGAAGTGCCAGAGGTTCCCGAAGGACAGGAAGAAGAGGCTGAACTTCCAGAGTGCCCTGATCACCAACCTACTAACTTTGTGAAAGGCAAGCCCCGGAGCATCCCTAAGTCTCCACCTACTCTTTTTTTTACAAATGCACTGGTCTTTACTAAATCGTATGATTGTGCACTTAAGTATAGGAGTTGATATGATACCATTGTTGCATTTATACCTTGTCCACTTATACTTGATCCTGAAGTATTACTAGATAAGGGGACGGGTTCGATCTTATGCTTAGCCATGCTTAGACCGGTAGAAGTCGAGGGATTTCTTGTCCTTCGCGAGCATAGGTGGTTACTAATGATGATGGGGTTGGATTCCACATGATGGACTATATGTGCCACCATGCCACAGTGTCTAATCAGAGAATCAAGGCTAGGTAGCGGGGAGCCGCATGACATGGTTGAGGTCATGCCGTCTTCGGTGCTGCTTGCGGCCGACTAGGACTGAGGCCACCAGACATCAGTTGTACATTGAAGGACGTCGTCACATAGCTGGCCAGATAAGTCGTTCTGACCGCGAAGCCGAGTATTTCCTTCTGAGCCGAGCCTTGGTGCGAGTAGGCAGACATATTCTGGAGGTAGGAAGTATGTGCGGAGACACCATCTTACCAACGGCAGGTCAGGGACCTGATGCATCTTGGAAGTGGGTTGGTCTCTGAGAACATGGTCCCCGCCAAACTCGCAACATATTGTGTCTCAGAAGGATTTAACAGTGGCCCAAGAAGCCAGTGGCTTGGCTGACAGGGTTTGTGATTGGCATATTTGCCAGCTGGTACAATCGATTCGAATCGCCATCTCTCCTGGTTAGTGAGAAACTGAACTGATCTTCTGGTGAGGTAGAGGCTAATAACTTGAACATAATGATTATGGTGAGATGAGGTTGATATCTGTGGATATCGGAAATGATATGGTTTTATTGATTGCTATAATATTCAGTGAATGCTTAGTATAGTGGCTAATCTTAGTAAATAGCTTAACTGAAATCGAAGCTTATCACAATTAAAAGGAATAAGTTGAGGATCTACTGTAGTAATGCTTTTGGTGCAAAAATGATGCTACCCTCTGAGCTCCACCAAATAAGCCTTGCATATCCTTGAGAGTCTTTTTATTTACTCCCTGTCGGGTAAGTCTAGCTGAGTACAATTGAGTACTCAGGGTTTTATTCCCATTGTTGCAGATGGTGTAGTCTACTACGCGTATTGCAGGAATTGCTTCACCCCTGCGGGCGAAGAAGACTAGACCCGAGGGCAGGGTCATTATCTATCCTTAGATGTTGTAAGAATGCTGTGACAGGGTCATTTGATGGTACTCGTATTTGAACTCTGTGGTGTAAAACTATGTTAACTTCCGCTATTATTATATTTGTGTAAAAGACTATGTTGTACTCTGATGTTTAAATTCGGTTGCGAACTTATGTGTCATGTGATCGGGTATTGCTGAATGAATGATCCTTGGGGTATGAAATGTTTGAAATCCTTCGAGATTTTCGGACTACCAGGTTTATATTGGCTCAAGTGCGACTGGATTGCGATTAAAAATGCGATCGTTGTACTTGTGCTCGTATAAATTGGTCGGTTCTGTGACACAAGTTCGCCGGACCGCCGCCGTCCGCCATTGCCAGCGACGAGCGTGCTCTGGTCCGTGATAGGGCTCGGGAATTAATCCATCGAGTTCGCCTCGTTGCCACGAGTCGGTAGGTCACCTTGGTGCCGCCGGAGACCTCGCCGTCGGCGAGCTCTCGCCGGTCAGCGCCGGCGGCCCTGTCTCTCTCTCTAACGGGTGGGGTCAGATTGACCCCGGGGCCCGCGAGTCAGCCGCTCTGGTGCGCCTCTGGTTCACTGAGCCGGGTGCGCGTAGCAGTTAAAGCCGGTTTTGGATTTTGTGATTTTTGAAATTGATTTCCAAAAAATGTGTAAAATCTTTCAAAATTCATATCTGGAGCTAGGAGTGTCCAATTGGGGTGAACCAAATTTTGTTGTGTTTACATTTCTAAGCTCTATCAAGAAAAAATATAAAATGTATTGTTGGAATACTTTTTCTGTGCAGTTATATTTAAATTGTTAATTGCTTGTAAACTTGATAAATGCATAAGTAATTGTAGGAATGCGCTAAAAATGTGATTCCACTTGCATTAATCTTGTTTAGGGAAGTAGAATCTAAGAAAAATATTGTTGCTAGTGTTGCACTGTTATTTATATGATGTCTTGTATAATGTGCCTTTTATGCTTTAATCTTGCAAAAATCACCATGCTTAATGTGCTAAGGTTAAGGTCATGAATATTTTTCCTGAACCATGTTATGTTGTGAAGAAGCTAAGAAAAATGGGAAATCTATTGTTTGATACTTTTCACTGTGTTAAGTATTTTCCATTGCTTAAAAGGCTGGTTGTTTGTTATTTTTGTGTAGATTGTTATACTTGTCCAAATGACTTGAAATTTTGTCAGTAGGCTAATCTGGATGTGTAATAGCTACTGTAATTTTTATGGATTTTTTCTGGTCACAGTAAACAGTAGGTCCAGTTATAGGCTAGGGTTTGTTTAATTGTTTTTAAGCAAATATCTTTTGGTTGGGAAGTGTTCTTATGCATTTCTGTGATGTTCAGCATTATCACTTGTTTAAAACAGTAGAGCTGATCCTAATTTAAGATTAAGTCAGCAATGTTAATGTTTTGTTTATATGATGTTGCTCGCGCTTGTTAATTTTAAGTTGGTTGTGATAGGTTAGTTGATGCATGTTGATTATTAAGTGCAGGTTGTAGACCTCTCACCCAGGACGAGAAATTGTTCTATGTTTTGCTTAAGAAGGGTGAGTATGAGTTGGTTGTCTAAAGAAGAAATATGCACGTACTCAGTAAATGAGTGTGGATTGTTAAACTGATTGCATATCATGGGTTAATTTGTGCATCACTATCTTACATTTCATGTGCATTCTCAGTTCTCATATATGCATATCATGCATACAGGATCGCCGGGAGGCGTGACGCTATTGCAGTTCGATCCACCGGAGGAGGGAGTTCCGCCGGAGATTGAAGTGCCAGAGGTTCCCGAAGGACAGGAAGAAGAGGCTGAACTTCCAGAGTGCCCTGATCACCAACCTACTAACTTTGTGAAAGGCAAGCCCCGGAGCATCCCTAAGTCTCCACCTACTCTTTTTTTTACAAATGCACTGGTCTTTACTAAATCGTATGATTGTGCACTTAAGTATAGGAGTTGATATGATACCATTGTTGCATTTATACCTTGTCCACTTATACTTGATCCTGAAGTATTACTAGATAAGGGGACGGGTTCGATCTTATGCTTAGCCATGCTTAGACCGGTAGAAGTCGAGGGATTTCTTGTCCTTCGCGAGCATAGGTGGTTACTAATGATGATGGGGTTGGATTCCACATGATGGACTATATGTGCCACCATGCCACAGTGTCTAATCAGAGAATCAAGGCTAGGTAGCGGGGAGCCGCATGACATGGTTGAGGTCATGCCGTCTTCGGTGCTGCTTGCGGCCGACTAGGACTGAGGCCACCAGACATCAGTTGTACATTGAAGGACGTCGTCACATAGCTGGCCAGATAAGTCGTTCTGACCGCGAAGCCGAGTATTTCCTTCTGAGCCGAGCCTTGGTGCGAGTAGGCAGACATATTCTGGAGGTAGGAAGTATGTGCGGAGACACCATCTTACCAACGGCAGGTCAGGGACCTGATGCATCTTGGAAGTGGGTTGGTCTCTGAGAACATGGTCCCCGCCAAACTCGCAACATATTGTGTCTCAGAAGGATTTAACAGTGGCCCAAGAAGCCAGTGGCTTGGCTGACAGGGTTTGTGATTGGCATATTTGCCAGCTGGTACAATCGATTCGAATCGCCATCTCTCCTGGTTAGTGAGAAACTGAACTGATCTTCTGGTGAGGTAGAGGCTAATAACTTGAACATAATGATTATGGTGAGATGAGGTTGATATCTGTGGATATCGGAAATGATATGGTTTTATTGATTGCTATAATATTCAGTGAATGCTTAGTATAGTGGCTAATCTTAGTAAATAGCTTAACTGAAATCGAAGCTTATCACAATTAAAAGGAATAAGTTGAGGATCTACTGTAGTAATGCTTTTGGTGCAAAAATGATGCTACCCTCTGAGCTCCACCAAATAAGCCTTGCATATCCTTGAGAGTCTTTTTATTTACTCCCTGTCGGGTAAGTCTAGCTGAGTACAATTGAGTACTCAGGGTTTTATTCCCATTGTTGCAGATGGTGTAGTCTACTACGCGTATTGCAGGAATTGCTTCACCCCTGCGGGCGAAGAAGACTAGACCCGAGGGCAGGGTCATTATCTATCCTTAGATGTTGTAAGAATGCTGTGACAGGGTCATTTGATGGTACTCGTATTTGAACTCTGTGGTGTAAAACTATGTTAACTTCCGCTATTATTATATTTGTGTAAAAGACTATGTTGTACTCTGATGTTTAAATTCGGTTGCGAACTTATGTGTCATGTGATCGGGTATTGCTGAATGAATGATCCTTGGGGTATGAAATGTTTGAAATCCTTCGAGATTTTCGGACTACCAGGTTTATATTGGCTCAAGTGCGACTGGATTGCGATTAAAAATGCGATCGTTGTACTTGTGCTCGTATAAATTGGTCGGTTCTGTGACACAAGTTCGCCGGACCGCCGCCGTCCGCCATTGCCAGCGACGAGCGTGCTCTGGTCCGTGATAGGGCTCGGGAATTAATCCATCGAGTTCGCCTCGTTGCCACGAGTCGGTAGGTCACCTTGGTGCCGCCGGAGACCTCGCCGTCGGCGAGCTCTCGCCGGTCAGCGCCGGCGGCCCTGTCTCTCTCTCTAACGGGTGGGGTCAGATTGACCCCGGGGCCCGCGAGTCAGCCGCTCTGGTGCGCCTCTGGTTCACTGAGCCGGGTGCGCGTAGCAGTTAAAGCCGGTTTTGGATTTTGTGATTTTTGAAATTGATTTCCAAAAAATGTGTAAAATCTTTCAAAATTCATATCTGGAGCTAGGAGTGTCCAATTGGGGTGAACCAAATTTTGTTGTGTTTACATTTCTAAGCTCTATCAAGAAAAAATATAAAATGTATTGTTGGAATACTTTTTCTGTGCAGTTATATTTAAATTGTTAATTGCTTGTAAACTTGATAAATGCATAAGTAATTGTAGGAATGCGCTAAAAATGTGATTCCACTTGCATTAATCTTGTTTAGGGAAGTAGAATCTAAGAAAAATATTGTTGCTAGTGTTGCACTGTTATTTATATGATGTCTTGTATAATGTGCCTTTTATGCTTTAATCTTGCAAAAATCACCATGCTTAATGTGCTAAGGTTAAGGTCATGAATATTTTTCCTGAACCATGTTATGTTGTGAAGAAGCTAAGAAAAATGGGAAATCTATTGTTTGATACTTTTCACTGTGTTAAGTATTTTCCATTGCTTAAAAGGCTGGTTGTTTGTTATTTTTGTGTAGATTGTTATACTTGTCCAAATGACTTGAAATTTTGTCAGTAGGCTAATAAGGATGTTGTAATAGCTACTGTAATTTTTCTGGATTTTTGTGGGCAAACAAATAGTAGGTCCAGTTATAGGCTAGGGTTTGTTTAATTGTTTTTAAGCAAATATCTTTTGGTTGGGAAGTGTTTTTATGCATTTCTGTGATGTTCAGTATTATCACTTGTTTAAAACAGTGGAGTTGATCCTCATTTGAGTTTAGGGCAGCAAGGTTAATGTTTTGTTTTTATGATGTTGCTCGCGCTTGTTAATTATAAGTTGATTGTGGTAGGTTAGTTGATGCATGTTAATTGTTAAGTGCAGGTTATAGACCTCTCACCCGGGACGAGAAATTGTTCTATGCTTTGCTTAAGAAGGGTGAGTATGAGTTGGTTGTCTAGAGAAGAAATATGCACGTACTCAGTAAATGAGTGCGGATTGTTAAACTGATTGCATATCATGGGTTAATTTGTGCATCTCTATCTTGCATTTCATGTGCATTCTCAGTTCTCATATATGCATATCATGCATACAGGATCGCCGGGAGGAGTGACGCTATTGCAGTTCGATCCACCAGAGGAGAGAGTTCCGCCGGAGATTTAAGTGCTAGAGGTTCCCGAAGGCCAGGAAGAAGAGGCTGAACTTCCAGAGTGCCCTGATCACCAACCTACTAACTTTGTGAAAGGCAAGCCCCGGAGCATCCCTAAGTCTCCACCTACTCTTTTTACAAATGCACTGGTCTTTATTAAATCGTATGATTGTGCACTTAAGTATAGGTGTTGATATGATACCGTTGCTGCATTTATACCTTGTCCACTTATACTTGATCCTAAAGTTATTACTAGACAAGGGATGGGTTCGATCTTATGCTTAGCCATGCTTAGACCAGTAGAAGTCGAGGGATTTCCTGTCCTTCGCGAGCATAGGTGGTCACTAATGAAGGGGTTGGATTCCACATGATGGACTATATGGGCCACCATGCCACAGTGTCTAATGAGAGAATCAAGGCTAGGTAGCGGGGAGCCGCATGACATGGTTGAGGTCATGCCGTCTTCGGTGCTGCTTGCGGCTGACTAGGACTAAGGCCACCAGACATCAGTTGAGATTGAAGGACGTCATCACATAGCTGGCCAGATAAGTCGTTCTGACCGCGAAGCCGAGTATTTCTTTCTGAGCCGGGAATTGGGCGTGATAAGGCAGACATATTCTGGAGGTAGGAAGGATGTGCGGAGACACCATCTTACCAAGGGCAGGTCAGGGACCTGATGCATCATGGAAGTGGGTTTGTCTCTGAGAATATGGACCCCTCCAAGCCCGCGATACATATTATATCTTAGAAAGATTTCACGATGACCCAAGAAGCCAGTGGCTCGGCTGATAGGGTTTGTGATTGGCATATTTGCCAGTTGGTACAATCGATTCGAATCGCCATCTCTCCTGGTTGGTGAGAAACTGAACTGATCTTCTGGTGAGGTAGAGACTAATAACTTGAATATAATGATTATGGTGAGATGAGGTTGATATCTGTGGATATCGGAAATCATATGGTTTTATTGATTGCTATAATATTCAGTGAATGCTTAGTATAGTGGCTAATCTTAGTAAATAGCTTAACTGAAATCGAAGCTTATCACAATTAAAATGAATAAGTTAAGGATCTACTGTAGTAATGCTTTTGATGTAAAAATGATGCTACCCTCTGAGCTCCACCAAATAAGCCTTGCATATCCCTGAGAGTCTTTTTATTTACTCCCTGTCGGGTAAGTCTAGCTGAGTACAATTGAGTACTCAGGGTTTTATTCCCATTGTTGCAGATGGTGTAGTCTACTACGCGTATTGCAGGAATTGCTTTACCCCTGCGGGCGAAGAAGACTAGACCCGAGGGCAGGGTCATTATCTATCCTTAGTCGTTGTAAGATTGCTGTGACATGGTCACTTGATGGTACTCGTATTTGAACTCTGTGGTGTAAAACTATGCTGACTTCCGCTACAACTATATTTGTGTAAAAGACTATGTTGTACTCTAATGTTTAAATTTGGTTGCGAACTTATGTATCATGTGATCGGGTATTGCTGAATGAATGATCCTTGGGGTATGAAATGTTTGAAATCCTTCGAGATTTTCGGACTACCGGGTTTATATTGGCTCAAGTGAGACTGGATTGCGATTAAAAATGCGATCGTTGTACTTGTGCTCGTATAAATTGGTCGATTCTGTGACAGCTGGTACCAGAGAATAATTCAGCATATACCGTCACTTGACTATTTAAAAATTAAAAGAGTTTTTGAGTTTTACAAACTAATTGCCAACTGGTAGTGTGTATAGGTAATGTAAACCAACTGTTTGCAAAACTTATGAGTACGAGTGACCAAGTCCTATAGCCCTATATATATGTGGTAATTAGGTGGCTTATGTAAGTACTGACTTGGAGGAAATTGCATCATGTTTCTATTTGTGGTTCATTTGGTTTTATTGTGCGGATAATTATGAACTGTCGGTTTCTTATTGCTTCTTATGGGTAATTGTGCCACGTCGTCTAAGGTAAGGTGAGATGTGAGTGTAAGATCGAACAACCGTCGATCGATGGTGAGTGTTATGGTTACTGAAGTGAGTACATGTGATCCATATGTGTACTTATGGAAGTAAGGTGGAGTAATTACTTTTGGGGTCGCAAATGTTCATGGGAACATTTCCGGCGAAAAGTGCCTCTTGTTGCCCTGCATACATTGGGATTTGGGCTAAAATAAATCTTCTGCAGGTACACTAACCACGCAAAACGTATAGCACGGTTAGTTACGTATATGAGAGCACGTGGTATGCCACCGACTATAACGTTAGTTAATATATACTATGTGTGAGGTCGTTGGCACGTGCATGCATCATGATCATGAGATTAATTCAAGCTATTTGTACTATTTCCCTCCCCTATGATAAAATTTGTGCTGCCCTATCTTATTCTAAATGCTGAAAGATGTTGTAATGTACCAGATGGCAGCTGAAGGTGAGCCGCAGAGTGGTCAGTTTCTGGAGCAGTTTGGCACACCCACTGTGCTATGGAGGTTGTTGAAATCTGTGGGGTATGCAGAGCCACCACTGTATTTCTGGAAGCCAGCGAAAACCATGGTGCAGCCTTGGTTTGATGTTTGGGTGACTATCCCGGTGCTTGAAAGTGGCTGGTCGTTTCCAGGAATAAAGGTGGAAGTTGACATGAGGACGCCATGGGATGGTGTGCAGCTTGCAGCTTTCGAGGTGTTGACGGATATTTGCAGCCGGTTCAACAAGAGGGCTGATTTGGGGCCAGCAAATGTTTTTCCCAGGGTGGATGCTTCTCAGGGTGAGTGGGCTCAATCTAGCCAAGCTTCCTTGGAGCGAGGCAGAGATGAGCGTGCTCATAGCACGGGTGCTTCTATGAGTGCTATGTTTGCTGTCCTGAGGATGCATTATTCCACTAGGGATGGTTGGATAAAGTGCGTTGAAGCCCTGCATGATGCTGTGGAGAAGAAGTTAGAAGCTGAAGAGTGGGCACGTATGGCTCGTCATAGCTTAGATGACTTGGTGGTAGCTCTCACCGCCTGTCGCAATGAGTTGTTGCGATGCACTGGCGCTTTGTTGGCAGCTGATCGCCGTGTCAAGGTGCTTGAGAGGGAGAATGCAGATCTTTGCCGCCAGCTTGACAATCGCAATATGAGCTTGACACGTCAGCGCGAGGAGTTTCTGCAGGAGTTGCGTGCTAGTCAGCAGCAAGTTTGGGAGTTGCAGCAGGATGTTCATCGTCTGAACAACCGTGTTGATCCGTTTCATCCTCCGGGTGCGGCGGAGTTTGCTCCTGAGATCTTCGTTGTAACTGATGATGGTGAAGCAAGTGAGGAAGAAGAGGAAGAAGACCTCGAGGAGATCGTGCCTATTGACGAGAGTGATGACCATGGTGGGAACGTGTCCGGCATGGACAGTGACCACAATAACTAGGCTCTTTCTAGTGATCTTGCCATGATCGGTACCCTTTTGTATTGGAAAAACCTTTAATTGCATGTAATGGGTAGAACCTGAATTGTAATGTGTGAACCCTGTGTGTTCAGGGCTGGAACCATCAAACTTTTAATTAAGTAATGGTAACTTATGCAGTTTGGAAACCCTTTTTGGTTGCGCCTTGTTATTGTGCAGTTGTGTGATGATTATTGAATTATTGTGCCGTTTGTTGGTTATCAAAATGAACATTGATATCTTCTGGGCATAATCTTTCGGTTTTCTTTGGCATAACTGACACCTAACAATGGTTGTTGTGTGTTGCTACAGATGGCACCTCATACCCGTCGTCATGGGTCAACCAGTGGTGGTGGGAATGAGCAAGAGGATGAGAAGTTACCGCCTCCTCCACCGCGTACCCAGGAGCAGATGTTTGCTCAGTTCTTGGACACTCAGCAAGCGATTCTGCAGCAGATGGTTGCTAGTAACAACCACAATCGCAATCGAGATGGACGCCGCGGAAATGATGAGGACCAGTACAGTAACTATAAGGACTTCATGGACACTAAGCCTCCGGTATTCAAGCAGGCTGTTGAACCACTGGAAGCGGATGAGTGGTTGAACACTATTGAGTAGTCATTCTCTGTGCTGCGATTGACTGAAACCATGAAGGCTAGCTTTGCTGCTATGTTGCTGCAAGGCCAAGCTGGAACATGGTGGGCCAATCGCAAGACTGCCTACCCTGTGGTCGCTGATATCACCTGGGAGCAGTTCACCAGGGATTTCAGGGGACATTTCATTCCAGCAGGCTTGATCAAGATGAAGGTCAATGAGTTCATGCAGCTTACTCAGGGTACCAAGACCCTCACTCAGTATCATCATGCCTTTAACAATCTGTCAAGGTACGCTCCATGGATGGTAGATACTGATGAAAAGAAGATTGAAGCTTTCAAGAGAGGCCTTAGTACCAAGCTTATGAAGACTCTGGCGAACAACGCTCGTACAACTTTCAACGAGTTTATCAGTGAAGCTTATATCCAAGAGAAACAGAACAACTTGCACACTGCTTCCAAGGGAGGCAAGAGGCCTTTTGAAGGAAGCTCTTCTCAACCAAGGACTCCAGCAGCTAGCCGTGCGGTGGCAAATCGCCCTGCTTACCGTCCGGCTGTTCTTGGAGCAAAATTCAGACCTCCTCCCAAGAAGAGCAGCCAGCACCACAACGCTACAAGAAAGGCTTCACAGTGCCTTTGAACAAGAACAATGCTCCTCCAGGCAATGTCATTCCGGTGAAGACCAATCAAGGTCTAGGGCCGTGCTTCAATTGCGGTCAACAGGGGCATCTTGCTCGCTATTGCCCTCATCCAAAGCAGGCTCGAGTGCATCACACTACTATTGAAGAAATTCCAGAAGGTGAACCAGTCACTGCGGGTATGTTTTCAGTTAACTAGCACCCTGCCATTGTTTTGTTTGACTCTGGATCATCGCATTCTTTCGTAAGTCAAGCATTTGCACAAAGGCATGCTTTTCAGATCGTTGATTTGGGATGTAATTTCTGGATAACCTCAGCTGGGGCTAAAATATGCACACGTGAGGGTATCAAGCAGGCGAGTATTGAGATTAATGATAGGAGTTTTATCAGTCATCTCATTGTGTTGCCTGGGCTAGGTCTAGATGTAATTCTAGGGGTTAGTTGGATGAACAAGCGGGGTGCGGTGTTGGACGTCCCTAATCGGATGTTGACACTGAAGGAACCCCAAGGTGAAGGCACTTTTCAGGTTCATCTGCCCCGTAGAGGAGATCTTTTTAGTCTCTCTTTCTCAGTTGAGGCCGTAACACTTCAGAGCATCCCTGTAGTGTGTGAGTTTCCTGACGTCTTTCCTGATGATCTACCTGGACTTCCTCCTGATCGAGATGTGGAGTTTGCAATAGAACTTATTCCCCGTACGGCACCTATTTCTCGAAGGCCATATAGAATGCCTCCTCATGAATTAGCTGAACTCAAGAAACAACTCCAGGAGTTATTGGACAAAGGGTTTATTCTCCCTAGTTCTTCTCCGTGGGGCTGTCCTGCAATCTTTGTTAGGAAGAAGGATGAAACTTTGCGTATGTGTGTGGACTATAGGCCACTTAATGCTGTGACAATTAAGAACAAGTATCCTCTACCTCGTATTGATATTTTGTTTGATCAATTGTCCAACGCCAAGGTTTTCTCCAAAATTGATCTGAGATCTGGGTATCATCAAATTAAGATCAGACCACAAGATATTCCCAAGACGGCTTTCTCTACTCGGTATGGATTGTATGAGTATTTGGTTATGTCTTTTGGATTAACCAATGCTCCTGCGCATTTCATGTATCTAATGAATTCGGTATTCATGCTTGAGTTGGATAAGTTCGTGGTAGTCTTTATTGACGATATTCTGGTGTACTCTGAAAACATGGAGGATCATGCTGAACACTTGAGAATAGTCTTGACTAGACTCAGGGAGCATAAGCTGTATGCTAAGTTCAGCAAGTGCGAGTTTTGGTTGACTAAAGTGCCTTTTCTGGGCCATATCTTATCTGCTGAAGGTATTTCTATAGATCCGTCAAAAGTTCAGCAGGTGTTGGATTGGCAGTCACCTACCAATGTGTCTGAGGTTCGTAGCTTTTTGGGATTAGCTGGGTATTATTGCCGCTTTATCCAAGATTTCTCTAAGATAGCTAAACCTATGACCAAGTTGTTGCATATAGATACCAAGTTTGTGTGGAGTGAGTGTGAAACAGCTTTTCGCACCTTGCGAACGTTGTTGACCACTGCTCCAGTTCTTGCACAACCTGATATCGAAAAGCCTTTTGATGTGTACTGTGATGCTTGTGGCACTGGGTTAGGATGTGTTGTCATGCAAGAAGGCCGAGTCATTGCTTATTGCTCGCGTCAATTGAGAAAACATGAGCAAAACTATCCTACTCATGATTTGGAACTTGCCGCTGTAGTTCATGCATTGAAGATTTGGCGCCACTATTTGATGGGTCACAAATGTCATATCTATTCAGATCACAAGAGTCTCAAGTACATTTTCACTCAGCCTGAGTTGAACATGAGGCAAAGAAGGTGGTTGGAGTTGATCAAAGACTATGATCTAGAAGTACACTATCATCCGGGCAAGGCCAATGTCGTAGCCGATGCTTTGAGCCGAAAGTCTCATTGCAATGTATTGCAGCCTTTGCTAGCAGACGGATTCAATCTTGTGCATCCGGTGGTGTTGAATAATATTACTCTCAGTTGTACTTTGGAAAGCAAGATTATTGAAGGTCAGAAAACAGATGCTGGCATGTATCATATCAAGAGAAAGATGAAAGAACAAGAAATGCTTCATTTCCGAGTAGATGAAATAGGTATATTGTGGTTCAAGGATCGATTGGTAGTACCAAAAGACCGCGAGTTGAGGAATCAGATTATGGACGAGGCTCATTTGTCCAAGTTGTTTATCCATCCTGGTAGTAGTAAGATGTATCAAGACTTGAAACCTAGGTTCTGGTGGACCAAAATGAAGAAAGAAATTGCGGCTTATGTGGCCAGGTGTGATACCTGTTGTCGCGTGAAAGCTATTCATCTTAAGCCAGCAGGTCTATTGCAACCCTTACCAGTTCCAGGTTGGAAATGGGATGAGATAACCATGGATTTCATATCTGGGTTACCTCTAACGCAAAAAGGCCATGATTCTATTTGGGTGATTATAGATCGATTGACTAAGATTGCACATTTCTTACCAGTTCGAACTACAGATCGTCCTCATCAGTTGGCACAGCTCTACTTTGCTCAGATACTTTGGTTACATGGTGTGCCGAGGACAATAGTTTCCGACAGAGGCCCGCAATTTATTGCACGCTTCTGGGAGCATCTACACAAGTGTTTGGGAACCAATTTGGTTCGCAGCTCAGCTTATCATCCTCAAACTTCTGGTCAGACTGAAAGGGTAAACCAAATCCTTGAAGATATGTTGAGAGCTTGTGTTCTATCGTCTAAAGGTTCGTGGGAAGAATGGCTACCTTTGGCCGAGTTCTCATACAACAATAGCTACCAAGAGAGTATTCAGATGGCTCCTTTTGAAGCTTTGTATGGGCACAAATGTAGAACTCCTCTCAATTGGGTTGAATCAGGCGAAAGGAGGTACTATGGCATTGACTTTGTGAAAGAGGCCGAAGAGAGAGTGCATACCATTCAAACACATCTCAAAGCCGCTCAGAATCGTCAAAAGAGTTATGCGGACAAGCGAAGAAGGCCATTGGAATTTGAAGTGGGTGACTATGTATACTTGAAGGTGTCACCTATGAAAGCCGTACAACGCTTTGGAGTGAAACGAAAGTTAGCTCCAAGGTTTGTAGGTCCTTTTCAAATTCTGGAAAGAAGTGGGAAAGTAGCATACAAGTTATGATTGCCACCGCACATGTCCACTATCTTCAATGTGTTTCATGTATCCCAACTCAAGAAATGTTTACGGGTACCGGAAGAACAAGTGGATCTTGGTGATATCAAGTTGAAATTAGATTTGACCTATGAAGAAAAGCCTATTGAAGTAATAGATTACAAAGAAAGAATCACCCGTAGCCGAGTGATCAAGTTCTACATGGTGGTGTGGAACAACCAAAGTCATTGGGATGCGATTTGGGAGCGAGAAGATTATCTCAAGGAAGTCTATCCTTCTTTCTATAAACAATGCTAATTAACTCTAATCTCGGGGATGAGATTCTTTTAAGGGGGGAAGGGCTGTAACACCCTAGTGTTAGTTACTATTTTCACACTTGCATTTGCATGGCCTCAAGTCTAGATCATGTCATTCCATGCATCATCATCATTTCATTTGAATTGATTCCCTTTTATTGCTATATGTTTGTTTATATGCCCATAACATGCTAAATGTGTTGACATGCAAATGTGATGCTTTTTTACTGTTCTAAATGCTTTAGACATGTTTGGGATAACATTTGGAACAATGTTCATGTTGGTGAAATCCCCAAAATACCCCTCTAGCTCATAGTTGACTAGAGAGCCCTCTAAATGCTATTCTATTTGACCAAACAAGAAGGGCATTTTAGAGATTTTGCATGTTAGTGCACCCTTAATCAAAGTTGTGTAGAATTTTATAAGAAACAAACTTTATTATTGGGTCAACTCATGAAAATGGGTGGAAGGTGGTCAAAAAGTTGAATTAGTGCAGATTTGGAGTTGTTTTGAAGTTCCAAAATTTTCCTAAGTCTAAACTGGTTTTCAGTTTCATTGTACCCCTGTTCATCGACCTGTATCTCTCAATCCAGGCCGATCTAGAGTAAAGTGTCTTAATACCAAATGATCTACTCATGTAGCTCTTCAATCCATATTAGTGAAGTTTTGGCTAACACTCACTGTATCACGAGTTATGGCTTGATCAAAATTGAGTTTCAGTCGGGTTCGGTGAAACTGAATCAGGTCGATTCAGTCCGGCGCCGGTCAGCGACCAACGTGGCCGCCGCAGTGAAACACCGCCAGGTGGCGCCGTACGCCGCCGTTGGCCGCCGCGCCGGTCGGCTTTACAAAAGCGACACTCCACCCTCGCTCTTGTCCAGTCCCCGCTCACTCTCGCTCGCTGTCGCCTCTCTGCCCGCCATGTTTCCCCTCCGCCGTCGCCATCACCGCCGCGCCGTCGCCGCGGTGAAATCCGCCGCCACCGAGCCATCTCCGACCGCTCCATCTCCACCACAGCTCCACCACTCTCTGCTCTACACCCTCGACCCCTTTCCAAGTCAAGAAGCCCTAAGGTATAGCTCCAGTGAGCTTCTCGCCGCCGCGACCTCGTCGGAGCACTGTCGAGCTCTCGGGTTGCCGCGACAAGGGCAATACCGTAGCCGTTCTTTCTAGTTCTTGCTCGTCGTGGTGTCCTCGTGAGTCGTAGATCTAGCCTAGGTCGTTGGTTGGGTCGGTCTCGCCGTAGGTTCGCCGGAACCCGAGCTCGCCGTGAACCCGCCCGCCACCGCGTCGCCATGCGCGCGGTTAGAGCAAGCTGTCGTGCACCGCTGTTCGATTCATCGAGCACGGAGCTCCGTTAGGGTCTAGTGAGTGCGGAACGTGGGTTGGATTCGCCGGTGAAGGTCGGAATCGGCCGGCGCAAGTTCGCCGGACCGCCGCAGTCCGCCATTGCCGGCGACGAGCGTGCTCTGGTCCGTGATAGGGCTCGGGAATTAGTCCATCGAGTTCGCCTCGTTGCCACGAGTCGGTAGGTCACCTTGGTGTCGCCGGAGACCTCGCCGTCGGCGAGCTCTCGCCGGTCAGCGCTGGCGGCCCTGTCTCTCTCTCTGACGGGTGGGGTCAGATTGACCCCGGGGCCCGCGAGTCAGCCGCTCTGGTGCGCCTCTGGTTCACTGAGCCGGGTGCGCGTAGCAGTTAAAGCCGGTTTTGGATTTTGTGATTTTTGAAATTGATTTCCAGAAAATGTGTAAAATCTTCCAAAATTCATATCTGGAGCTAGGAGTGTCCAATTGGGGTGAACCAAATTTTGTTGTGTTTACATTTCTAAGCTCTATCAAGGAAAAATATAAAATGTATTGTTGGAATACTTTTTCTGTGCAGTTATATTTAAATTGTTAATTGCTTGTAAACTTGATAAATGCATAAGTAATTGTAGGAATGTGCTAAAAATGTGATTCCACTTGCATTAATCTTGTTTAGTGAAGTAGAATCTAATAAAAATATTGTTGCTGGTGTTGCACTGTTATTTATATGATGTCTTGTATAATGTGTCTTTTATGCTTTAATCTTGCAAAAATCACCATGCTTAATGTGTTAAGGATATGGTCATGAATATTTTTCCTGAATCATGTTATGTTGTGAAGAAGCTAAGAAAAATGGGAAATCTATTGTTTGATACTTTTCACTGTGTTAAGTATTTTCCATTGCTTAAAAGGCTGGTTGTTTGTTATTTTTGTGTAGACTGTTATACTTGTCCAAATGACTTGAAATTTTGTCAGCAAGCTAATCTAGATGTGTAATAGCTACTGTAATTTTTTTGGATTTTTCTGAGCAAAGCAAACAGTAGGTCCAGTTATAGGCTAGGGTTTGTTTAATTGTTTTTAAGCAAATATCTTTTGGTTGGGAAGTGTTTTTATGCATTTCTGTGATGTTCAGTATTATCACTTGTTTAAAACAGTGGAGTTGATCCTCATTTGAGCTTAGGGCAGCAAGGTTAATGTTTTGTTTTTATGATGTTGCTCGCGCTTGTTAATTATAAGTTGATTGTGGTAGGTTAGTTGATGCATGTTAATTATTAAGTGCAGGTTATAGACCTCTCATCCGGGACAAGAAATTGTTCTATGCTTTGCTTAAGAAGGGTGAGTATGAGTTGGTTGTCTAGAGAAGAAATATGCACGTACTCAGTAAATTAGTGCGGATTGTTAAACTGATTGCATATCATGGGTTAATTTGTGCATCTCTATCTTTCATTTCATGTGCATTCTCAGTTCTCATATATGCATGTCATGCATACAGGATCGCCGGGAGGAGTGACGCTATTGCAGTTCGATCCACCGGAGGAGGGAGTTCCGCCGGAGATTGAAGTGCCAGACTTTCCCGAAGGCCAGGAAGAAGAGGCTGAACTTCCAGAGTGCCCTGATCACCAGCCTACTAACTTTGTGAAAGGCAAGCCCCGGAGCATCCCTAAGTCTCCACCTACTCTTTTTACAAATGCACTGGTCTTTATTAAATCGTATGATTGTGCACTTAAGTATAGGTGTTGATATGATACCGTTGCTGCATTTATACCTTGTCCACTTATACTTGATCCTAAAGTTATTACTAGACAAGGGATGGGTTCGATCTTATGCTTAGCCATGCTTAGACCGGTAGAAGTCGAGGGATTTCCTGTCCTTCGCGAGCATAGGTGGTCACTAATGAAGGGGTTGGATTCCACATGATGGACTATATGGGCCACCATGCCACAGTGTCTAATGTGAGAATCAAGGCTAGGTAGCGGGGAGCCGCATGACATGGTTGAGGTCATGCCGTCTTCGGTGCTGCTTGCGGCCGACTAGGACTGAGGCCACCAGACATCAGTTGAGATTGAAGGACGTCGTCACATAGCTGGCCAGATAAGTCATTCTGACCGCGAGGCCGAGTATTTCTTTCTGAGCCGGGAATTGGGCGTGATAAGGATGACATATTCTGGAGGTAGGAAGGATGTGCGGAGACACCATCTTACCAAGGGCAGGTCAGGGACCTGATGCATCCTGGAAGTGGGCTTGTCTCTGAGAATATAGACCCCTCCAAGCCCGCGATACATATTATGTATCAGAAAGATTTAACGGTGACCCAAGAAGCCAGTGGCTCGACTGACAGGGTTTGTGATTGGCATATTTGCCAGCTGGTACAATCGATTCGAATCGCCATCTCTCCTGGTTAGTGAGAAACTGAACTGATCTTCTGGTGAGGTAGAGGCTAATAACTTGAACATAATGATTATGGTGAGATGAGGTTGATATCTGTGGATATCGGAAATCATATGGTTTTATTGATTGCTATAATATTCAGTGAATGCTTAGTATAGTGGCTAATCTTAGTAAATAGATTAACTAAAATCGAAGCTTATCACAATTAAAATGAATAAGTTGAGGATCTACTGTAGTAATGCTTTTGATGCAAAAATGATGCTACCCTCTGAGCTCCACCAAATAAGCCTTGCATATCCTTGAGAGTCTTTTTATTTACTCCCTGTCGGGTAAGTCTAGCTGAGTACAATTGAGTACTCAGGGTTTTATTCCCATTGTTGCAGATGGTGTAGTCTACTACGCGCATTGCAAGAATTGCTTCACCCCTGCGGGCGAAGAAGACTAGACCCGAGGGCAGGGTCATTATCTATCCTTAGTCGTTGTAAGATTGCTGTGACATGGTCACCTGATGGTACTCGTATTTGAACTCTGTGGTGTAAAACTATGCTGACTTCTGCTACAACTATATTTGTGTAAAAGACTATGTTATACTCTGATGTTTAAATTCGGTTACGAACTTATGTATCATATGATCGGGTATTGCTGAATGAATGATCCTTGGGGTATGAAATGTTTGAAATCCTTCGAGATTTTCGGACTACCGGGTTTATATTGGCTCAAGTGCGACTGGATTGCGATTAAAAATGCGATCGTTGTACTTGTGCTTGTATAAATTGGTCGGTTCTGTGACACAGGCTTTAACCCAAATTGAGTATTGGCCTCGATGACATTACGACCAGTTGCTACATTAGCAGCAGAGGGAGTAGGGAATTCACGGATGGTGTTGACGGTCGCTAACACCCTGTTTTACTGTCAACATTTCACCCATAAACAAGGTAACACCACATAAAATGCAAAGAACCCACCTTGAAACTTACCTAGTTCCACATGTCCTTGGAGAAATGTTGTGTATGAAGGAAAAATGGTGAAATCAAGCAAAACCAAAGCATGGAAAGACACCTCAGCACCTCAGCTGCCACGTGGGAGCCAGAGGGGAGGCGCCCGCCCTGCCAACAGGGCGCCCACCCTGTCCAAGTTGCCAAATGGCACTTGCCACCTCACTGATCCGTGTGCCAACCTCCCAAACGGCCTGTGGCACGTTGAAACATCATCAACGGCTCAGATACAAGGCACGGGGATCCAGTGGCCCTATCAACAGGGCACCCGTCCTATCAAAGTTGGGTGTCATGTCCACAATCCGAGGGAAGGTGTCCAGGAGCCATCTACACCATCAATTGAAGTCGGTTTTCATCCAACGGTGATGAAGTGAAGTGCCATGGATTGAAGGGCCCACTTGTCATCCTCCCAGGGTTGCAAACCGCCTTTCCAAGGCACAAACCGACCATGCAACCGCCATAAGGGAGCAAGGACGGCCGTTGGATGCAAGGCGGTGCATCCAACCGGGCGCCCGCCCCCTTAGGGGGCGCCCGCCCCCCTAGGGGGCGCCCGCCCTCCTCCTTCGTGCCACCGCCTTCCAGCACCCCTACAAGTACCCCTGGTGCACTCCTACACTATAAATAGGGGTAGGATCTTCACTTGTAAGCAGAAACACCACTAGAGAAACACAAAGATACACTTGAGATTCAGTTCATTAGCTCCTCTCTCTCTAGCGAAGCTCTGCTCTTAGGAATAGTGCTTGCTAGAGAAGAGAAGAGTGTTAGAGAGAAGTCAGGAGAAGGAAGAAGCCTGTGGTGGAGCCGGGCTTGTCGGTGACCTCCTCTACGGTGTTCTTCACTCTTATCGGTAATAAAGATTCCCTTCTTCATTTACTATTGTTTTACTTTAAGTAGCTCTATACTTGCTCATTGCTTGGTTAGAGTGCTCTAATTCCTTGGCCAGAGTTAGAGTAGTAAGTTTTATAGATTAAGCGAGGTGCTTAGGCTATAGCCTACCCTTGAGTGCCGCTATGCCCATGGATAGTAGTGGTAGGTGCTAGGTGGTGACAGCCCTAGGATCCTCTGTATTCCACCACGTTCGGCCTAGTATCCGGTATAAGCGTAGGACTTTAGGACGTGCGGTGCCTAATCAGTCGAACCCCGGCGAGTTTGGGACTTTGCGTGTCCCAAGTATAGCAGTCTCTTTGTTATAACAATCATTTGATCTTTTACTGAGAAAGAGTTCTCCCCCAAAACTCCAGAGCTACCTAGTGCGTGTTTCCACCTTAGTTATACTTCATTGATTTATCCTTACTAAGGTTATTACCCCATTTATCCATATCTAGATCCTTGACTATCATATCCTTGGAATCACAAACCTCGCCTTCCTTTGGGAAAATATAAATTCGACACCTAGTACTCCCAGGTAAAGTGCTACATGATAGTTCTGTGCGCTTGCAGAATCCCATCACCTATCCTATAGAATTACCCATAGCATTTTTGGCCAACAATCACATACTTTGAGCATAGGGATTGACAACCCCGTTGATTGCGTTGAGAAGTATTGTTGCCCTTGCTAGAGGATAGATTTGGCTACCTTCTTTTGATAGCGTTAGTAACTATCAACAGATGGTTCGGTTGGCCATATTTGTAAAAAGGGTAAAAGAGGTATAAAAGATAAAAAAGGGTAACTAAGATCACAAGGATCTCGATTCGAACTATCTCAAGGAATGCAGCAGTTGCCTCCCCAGCAACGGCGCCAGAAAAGCTTGTTGGCGTTTCTTAGCGTCGGCACTAGAAACAGCGCTAAACTCTATCCCCGTCAACGGTGCAAAAAATGCTTGTTTACAGTTGGGAGTGCACTTAGATAGGATTCACTTCTAGTAGTGACACTAGGTAGTCTTGCGGATAATTACTAGAGCTCAAATGGGGTTGTCAGGCCCTAACTCTAGAAACACACAAGATCAAGGGATTCTACAAGCGCATAGAACTATTGGGTAGCACTTCGCCTGGGAATACCAGGTGTCAAATTTATTTATTCCCAAAGGAGGCTAAGTGATTCCTTAAGATGAGTATTCAAATGGATAGATAATAAACCTTAGTAAAGATAAGTAGTTGTAGGATAACTTAGGTGAACTACTAGAGAGATAGCAGATAGGTTTCAAGAGCGGGTTGTAATCAATACTATTCTAATAATATTGTATAGGTTCCAATCACTGAAAGAGAATGTACAAAGTCCCAGACTTGCCTACGAGAGACTGAAAACGCACCGTGCACCACAAATCTTACACTTTAAGAACTAGACCGAACGTGGTGGACTCCAGAGGATCCTTGGGCTGTCACCACCTAGCACCTAACACAAACTATCCGTGGGTCTAGCCACACCTGAAGGTAAACTATAGCCTAAGCACCTTATTTAATCTATAAGAGTACTACTCTAGTCAGACGTCACTAACTAGAGCACCTTATAAAGATGTTAGCACAATCAATGATTGTAACAGTGATAACTATTACTACCTATACTCAAGACTTAATCGTTACTACCACTAAGTATAGTAAGAGTAAGACTTGAATTTAAGTAGAGGTAAAAGTACTCATAAAGTAATTACTAAAAGTAGAGTACTTAGAGTAAAGACTTCATTGAATAGTAGAGAGTATGATTACAAGAAGATATACCAGACCCGAAGCTTTCCGGAAGACTCTTCTGGACTCCGAGACTCGCGACTTCTCCCCGATGATAGGTCCAAAGAGGCTAGAGGGGGTTGAATAGCCTATTAAAATTTCTACAAACAACACTTTGACCAAAGAGTTAGAATAACAAAAGGCGAAGCGAGTTTTGCGCTAGCCTACTCAAAAACGCAAGCCTTCCTAACCGTTCTAGCTATGTCTCTAGAAGCCCACACAAGCTAGCCTAGGTTGCAACTACTTTACTCCTATGTGAACAAGCAAACTACACAAGTACTACCACTACACAAATAAGGTGCTCAAAGTAAAGGGATAAGTAGAGAGTGGTTATACTACCGAGTAGTGTAGATAGCCAATCACCGAAAGATATACCAATACACTCAAAGATGATGGTCCAATGAAATCCAATAATCAACACAAGATGAACACTGATTTATCCCCGAGGTTCATGTGCTTGCCGGCACGCTACGTCCTCGTTGTGTCAACCACTACTCAGTGGTTCGGTGGCTAATTGACAACCAATGTCAAGCTCAACCAATGAGCACCACTAGAACCTACCACGAGCAAGGTAACTCAATGACACGAGCAATCCACTAAGGTTACCTTTGGCACTCCGCTGGGGAAGGCACCAAACCCCTTACAAGATCACCGGGAGTGGCCGGAGACAAAATCTCCAACTCCGCCAAGCTCCTCCGCTGCTCCAAGCCATCTAGGTGACGACAATCACCAAGAGAAATGAGAGAACTCCACAACAAACATGATCAACAAGTGCCAATGGATGCAAAGATCAAAGCAAAGCACTTGGATCACACTCTAGCTCACAATTGATGTGAATGATGCAATCTATGTGAGTGAGGAGTGTTAGGAGGGTGCTCACAAGGTGTATCAACAAGTTAGGGAGCCAAGAGTATGAGCAAGAGCCGGCTAGGAAGTATTTATAAAGGTCCACAAACAATTCTAGCTATTACCCTCTCTTTGCGAGGCGTCGGACGCTAACAAGCGGGCGTCGGACTATCGGTTTCAGTCCGACACTTCCTCCACCGGCGAATCGCGTGTTGCCATGTCAGAGTTACCATTTGAATTCAAACGTTGGCGCCTTCGACTGCAGACCATCGGACGGTGGCTAAAAGTCCGGTGATCGTCGGACACGATCCGTTGGACCAAGGATATATGCCATCGAAGTAACCCGAGAGCAAATAATTCTTCGGACGACGTCCGACGGTAGCCGTCAGACCAAACCTTGACGTCCGACGCTCCATCGATTGCCATGTGTTGAACCGCCATTGATCTACTGCTGTCTCACATCGTCAGACGAAGTTGCATTGGTCCGACGCCCTGGAAAACGCCGTCCGACGCTCTGGGGCAGTTAGCCGTCGGACGCTAGCTATTATTCCGACGCTTTGTAGACGTAACATCCGACGCTTTGTAGACGTAACATCCGACGCTCTGTTTTTCAGTGAATTCGAACCCGTGTCTTTTCCTTTGCTTGTGTGTGCTAGCACTTGTTATGTATAAAACATTTTTTAGTGGGTGTTAGCCATTTTCAAAGTGTTTTGCAAAGGTTTTGAGTTAGCCACTAGATCTAAATGCAATGCATGATCCAAACATGTAATGGCACTTGATAACCGTGTTAACCGTGGAATAACTCCCCTCTTTATAGTACGGCTATTTATCCTAAACGTGATCACACTCTCTATAGTGTCTTGACCACCAAAATGGAAAGAGCCCTATTGATTTTACCTTTGTCTTAAGCCCTTTTCCAATTTCCAAGTTGAGAAGCATTTGATCCAACATCTTGATGGACTTACACCACTTGCATGGACACCGTCATAGCTCCTCACTTGGTTCTACTAACCATCTTGTAATCACAATACTTAAGCACATGGTTAGATACTAGTTGTCATCAATTAGCCAAAACCAAACTAGAGCTTTCATTCTCCCCCTTTTTGGTAATTGATGACAACCTCTTACAAAGATATTCAATGGATTCAATTTGGTAGTATTAGCTCCCCCTACATATGTGCCAAGAGTTTGGATTTGAAAAGCTTTGCACATATGCATTGGATTAGAAGTGTGGGAGAGATATTACTACCAACTTGATGCTAAGGTTTATAGAATTGGACTTTTAAAGCGCGATACCATCGGAGTGCATTTATAAACCTTCCTTAGCACCATGGATAGCTTGGTTCCACTTGAATGAATTCTTGCAACCAAAAGACACTAGAATACCTCATGAAATCAACATTAGAAACAAGGTTCTAGTACCACTTGGAAAGAACGGGAACTAGCTACCACTTCCTATGCATGCTAGTACTTCAATTCACCACACAACTCTAGCATACACCAAGCAAGCATATATATTGAATTTAAGTACAAATGCAATGTATCAAACATATGAGAATGCACAATTAAATGCTTGCAATCATGCTTGTGAGCTTGCTCCCCCTAAGTGTGAGATCCAAATTTTAAAAGTTTGTGATCCCTCTCACTTGGCCTACAGCTCTCCCATCATCGGCCTAATGATGGTTCATCGCTCAATCTCCATATCTTTGTTCCATTCTCTCCCCCTTTGTCATCAAGGACCACAAAAGGGTAGGATGTGTAGATATGATTTGAAATCAATGGAGGGAATCACTTGTTAGAATGTTTCCATTATCTTCCTTCTTTTAAGTATTTAGCTAGATTATTTGCACAAATATATAACTCGGTTTGTCCTTTAACAAGCTTCTTCACGCCACGAGGCGTTATCTTGACAAAGTTGAATTATATACCATGATGCTCATATTCTAGTCAAATGCTAGGTTCACAAGCCCACAAAGTAATCACATGTCACTACTAGATCAAACAAGTCATAGAAGCAATAGTAGTGGCATATGATCTCAAAAACCATTTAGTTTTTCATGAATGATCCTATTCAAAGAAGAAAGTATGTCTACATGCTTTACACAAGTCCTAGCAAAATATGAATGACATGCCAAACAATGATACCTTTGCTTTGTCGGAGTAGAGGCAAGTCATATAGTGGGGGTGCTAGCTCAACTCATGTTGGAGAAATCAAGGATGTTCAATTCATTTTTCAATTTGTAGAATCTTGCTTCATCAAGTGGCTTGGTGAGAATATCGGCGAGTTGATCATCGGTGCCCACACTCTCAACTTGAATATCACCTTTGGTTTGGTGGTCTCTAATGAAGTGATGCCTCACATCAATATGCTTTGTTCTTGAGTGTTGAACCAGATTGGTGGCAATCTTCACAGCACTTTCATTATCACATAGCAATGGCACATTCTTGAATTTGATACCATAATCACTCAATGTGGCCTTCATCCATAGCAATTGTGCACAACAACTCCCCGCACTAACATACTCGGCTTCGGCGGTAGAGAGTGCAACCATGTTTTGCTTCTTGGATGACCATGATACTAGTGATCTTCCCAACAATTGGCAAGTACCGGAAGTACTCTTTCTATTGATCTTGCAACCCGTATAATCGGAGTCCGAATAACCATTCAACTCAAAGCTTGACCCCTTAGGATACCAAAGTCATCGGGTGTGTGCTTAAGATATCTTAAGATCCTCATGGTTGCCTTCAAATGACTCTCTCTAGGTGAAGCTTGATACCTTGCACACATGCAAACACTAAACATCACATCCGGTTTATGTCACAGAACCGACCAATTTATACGAGCACAAGTACAACGATCGCATTTTAGCCGCAATCTAGTCGCACTTGAGCCGATATAAACCCGGTAGTCCGGAAATCTCGAAGGATTTCAAACATTTCATACCCCAAGGATCATTCATTCAGCAATACCCGATCACATGACACATCAGTTCGCAATCGAATTTAAACATCAGAGTACAACATAGTCTTTTACACAAATAGGGTAGTAGCGGAAGTCAACATAGTTTTACACCACAGAGTTCAAATACGAGTACCATCACATGACCCTGTCACAGCATTCTTACAACAACTAAAGATAGATTATGACCTTGCCCTCGGGTCTAGTCTTCTTCGCCCGCAGGGGTGAAGCAATTTCTGCAATACGCGTAGTAGACTACACCATCTGCAACAATGGGAATAAAACCCTGAGTACTCAATTGTACTCAGCTAGACTTACCCGACAGGGAGTAAATAAAAAGACTCTCAAGGATATGCAAGGCTTATTTGGTGGAGCTCAGAGGGTAGCATCATTTTTGCATCAAAAGCATTACTACAGTAGAACCTCAACTTATTCATTTTAATTGTGATAAGCTTCGATTTCAGTTAAACTATTTACTAGGATTAGCCACTATACTAAGCATTCACTGAATATTGTAGCAATCAATAAAACCATATGATTTCCGATATCCACAGATATCAACCTCATCTCACCATAATCATTATGTTCAAGTTATTAGCCTCTACCTCACCAGAAGATCAGTTCAGTTTCTCACTAACCAGGAGAGATGGCGATTCGAATCGATTGTACCAGCTGGCAAATATGCCAATCACAAACCCTGTCAGCCCAGCCACTGGCTTCTTGGGCCACCGTTAAATCTTTCTGAGACATAATATGTATCGCGGGCTTGGAGGGGTCCATATTCTCAGAGACAAACCCACTTCCAGGATGCATCAGGTCCCTGACCTGCCCTTGGTAAGATGGTGTCTCCGCACATCCTTCCTACCTCCAGAATATGTCTGCCTTATCACGCCCAATTCCCGGCTCAGAAAGAAATACTCGGCTTCGCGGTCAGAACGACTTATCTGGCCAGCTATGTGACGACGTCTTTCAATCTCAACTGATGTCTGGTGGCCTCAGTCCTAGTCGGCCGCAAGCAGCACCGAAGACGGCATGACCTCAACCATGTCATGCGGCTCCCCACTACCTAGCCTTGATTCTCTCATTAGACACTGTGGCATGGTGGCACATATAGTCCATCATGTGGAATCCAACCCCATCATCATTAGTAACCACCATGCTCGCGAAGGACAGGAAATCCCTCGACTTCTACCGGTCTAAGCATGGCTAAGCATAGGATCGAACCCATCCCCTTGTCTAGTAATAACTTCAGGATCAAGTATAAGTGGACAAGGAATAAATGCAGCAACGGTATCATATCAACTCCTATACTTAAGTGCACAATCATACGATTTAATAAAGACTAGTGTATTTGTAAAAAGAGTAGGTGGAGACTTAGGAATGCTCCGGGGCTTGCCTTTCACAAAGTTAGTGGGTTGGTGATCCGGACACTCCGGAAGTTCAGCTTCTTCTTCCTGACCTTCGGGAACCTCTGGCACTTCAATCTCCGGCGGAACTCCCTCCTCCGGTGGATCGAACTGCAAAAGCGTCACGCCTCCCGGCGATCCTGTATGCATGATATGCATATATGAGAACTGAGAATGCACATGAAATGCAAGATAGAGATGCACGAATTAACCCATGATATGCAATTAGTTCAACAATCCACACTCATTTACTAAGTACGTGCACATTTCTTCCCTAGACAACCAACTCATACTCACCCTTCTTAAGCAAAGCATAGAACAATTTCTCGTCCCGGGTGAGAGGTCTACAACCTGCACTTAATAATTAACATGCATCAACTAACCTACCACAACCAACTTATAATTAACAAGCGCGAGCAACATCATATAAACAAAATATTAACATTGCTGCACCAAGCTCAAAGTAGGATCAGCTCTACTGTTTAACACAGGTGATAATGCTGAGCATCACAGAAACGCATAAAAACACTCCCCAACCAAAAGATATTTGCTTAGAAACAATTAAATAAACCCTAGCTTATAACTGGACCTACTGTTTACTGTGACCAGAAAAATCCATAAAAATTACAGTAGCTAATACACATCTAGACTAGCCTACTGACAAAATTTCAAGTCATTTAGACAAGTATAACAGTCTACACAAAAATAACAAGCAACCAGCTTTTTTTAACAATGGAAAATACTTAACACAGTGAAAAGTATCAAACAACAGATTTCCTAATTTTCTTAGCTTCTTTCCAACATAACATAGCCCAGGAAAAATATTCATATCCATAACCTTAACACATTAAGCATGGTGATTTTTGCAAGATTAAAGCATAAAAGGCACATTATACTAGACATCATATAAATAACAGTGAAACACCAGCAAACATATTTTTCATAGATTCTACTTCCCTAAACAAGATGAATGCAAGTGGAATCACATTTTTAGCACATTCCTACAATTACTTATGCATTTATCAAGTTTACAAGCAATTAACAATTTAATTATAACTGCACATAAAAAGTATTCAAAAAGTACATTTTATATTTTTCCTTGATAGAGCTCAGAAATACAATCACAACAAAATTTGGTTCACCCCAATTGGACATTCCTAGCTCCAGATATGAATTTTGGAAGGTTTTACACATTTTCTGAAAATTCATTTTATAAAACATAAAACCTAAACCCGATAGAACTGCTACGTGCACCCGGCTCAGTGAACCAGAGGCGCATCCGAACGGCTGACTCGCGGGCCCAGGGGTCGACCCGACCCCACGCGTCAGAGAGAGGAACAGAGCCGCCGGCGCTGACCGGCGAGAGCTCGCCGACGGCGAGGTCTCCGGCGACGCCGAGGCTACCTACCGACTCGTCGCAACGAGACGAACCCGATGGACCAACTGCCGAGGGTCGTACCCCACCAGAGCGAGCTCGACGGCGGTAATGGCGGACGGCGGTGGTCCGGCGAACTTGCGCCGGCCGATTCCGGCCGTTGCTCGCGCGGCTCGGCCTCGTTCCGTGTTCCTGGAACCCTAGCAGACCTGTGCGCGCGACTAATCGAACTATTGCGCACGGGAGCTCACTGACCGCGCTCGCATGGCGGCACGGTGGCGAGCGGGTTCACGGCGAACTCGGGTTCCGGCGAAACTACGGCGAGATAGACCTATCCGACGGTGTAGACTGGATCTACGGCTAACGGAGACTCCTAGACGAGCAAAATAGAGGGAAGCCGACCCTGGCATCGCCCTCATCGCGGCGACCCGAGAGCTCGGCGGCACTCCGGCAATGGCGGACGGCGAGAAGCTCGCTGGAGCCGTACCTTAGGTCGGCTGAGGTCGGCAACGGTTCGGAAACGAAGAGCAGCGCAAGCCGAAGCTGCGCCGAGGGTGGAGCGGTCGGAGACGGCTCGGTGGCGGCGGATTTCACCGCGGCGGTGGCGCGGCGGAAATGGCGACGGCGGAGGGGAAAGAGGAGAGCAGCGAGCGAGCAGAGGGAGAGAGAGCGGGGAGAGTGAGGGCAATCGTGCGGGAGACAGGATGGCGTGTTCCCCTTTGTAAGCCGACCGCGCGGCAGCAACGACGGTGTACGGTGCCACCTGGCGGCCGAGACCTGACGCGGTCGCGCGGCGACGCCCGAGGGTCAAACTGAATCGGCTCCGATTCAGTCTCCGCGGACCCGACTGAAACTCGATTTTGATCAAGCCATAACTCGTGATCCAGTGCGTTTCAGCGAAAACTTCACTAATATGGATTGAAGAGCTACACGAGTAGATCATTTCATATTAAGGCACTTCACTCCAGTTCGGCCTAGATTGAGAGATACAAGTCGATGAACAGGGGTACACCGAAACTGAAAACCGGTTTAGACTTAGGAAAATTTGAAAACTTCCAAAACAGCTCCAAATCTGCACTAATTCAACTTTTTGACCTTCTTCCACCCATTTTCATGAGTTGACCCAAAAATAAAGTTTATTGCTTATAAAATTCTACACAACTTTGATTAAGGGTGCACTGACATGCAGAATCTCTAAAATGCCCTTCTTGTTTGGTCAAACAGAATAGCTTTTAAAAGGGCTCTCTAGTCAACTATGAGCTAGAGGGGTATTTTGGGGATTTCACCAACATGAACATTGTTCCAAATGTTACCCCAAACATGTCTAAAGCATGTAGAACAGTAAACAAGCATCACATTTGCATGTCAACACATTTTGCATAATATGGACATATAAACAAACATATAGCAATAAAAGGGAATCAAATAAAATGCCATGATAATGATGCATGAAATGACATGATCTATGCTTGATGACATGCAAATGCAAGTGTGAAAATAGTAACTAACACTAGGGTGTTACAGCCCTCCCCCCTTAAAAGAATCTCGTTCCTGAGATTAGAGTTAATTACCATTGTTTAAAGAAAGAAGGATAGACTTCCTTGAGGTAATCTTCTCGCTCCCAAGTCGCATCCCAATAACTTTGGTTGTTCCACACCACCTTATAGAACTTGATCACTCGGCTACGGGTGATTCTTTCTTTGTAATCTATTACTTCAATAGGCTTTTCTTCATAGGTCAAATCTGAATTCAACTTGATATCACCAAAATCCACTTGCTCTTCCGGTACTCGTAAACATTTCTTGAGTTGAGATACATGAAACACATTGAAGATAGTGGACATGTGTGGTGGCAACCGTAACTTGTAGGCTACCTTCCCACTTCTTTCCAGAATTTGAAAAGGACCTACAAACCTTGGAGCTAACTTTCGTTTCACTCCGAAGCGTTGCACGCCTTTCATAGGTGACACTTTCAAGTATACATAGTCACCCACTTCAAATTCCAATGGCCTTCTTCGCTTGTCCGCATAGCTCTTTTGACGAGTCTGAGCGGCTTTGAGATGTGTTTGAATGGTATGCACTCTCTCTTCGGCCTCTTTCACAAAGTCAATCCCGTAATATCTCCTTTCGCCTGATTCAACCCAATTGAGAGGAGTTCTACATTTGTGCCCATACAAAGCTTCAAAAGGAGCCATTTGAATACTCTCTTGATAGCTATTGTTGTATGAGAACTCGGCCAAAGGTAACCATTCTTCCCACGAACCTTTAGACGATAGAACACAAGCTCTCAACATATCTTCAAGAATTTGATTTACCCTTTCAGTCTGACCAGAAGTTTGAGGATGATAAGCTGAGCTGCGAACCAAATTGGTTCCCAAACACTTGTGTAGATGCTCCCAGAAGCGTGCAATAAATTGCGGGCCTCTGTCGGAAACTATCGTCCTCGGCACACCATGTAACCGAAGTATCTGAGCAAAGTAGAGCTGTGCCAACTGATGAGGACGATCTGTAGTTCGAACTGGTAAGAAATGTGCAATCTTAGTCAATCGATCTACGATCACCCAAATAGAATCGTGGCCTTTTTGCGTTAGAGGTAACCCAGATATGAAAACCATGGTTATCTCATCCCATTTCCAACCTGGAACTGGTAAGGGTTGCAATAGGCCTGCTGGCTTAAGATGAATAGCCTTCATGCGACAACAGGTATCACACCTGGCCACATAGGCTGCAATTTCCTTCTTCATTTTGGTCCACCAGAACCTAGGTTTCAAGTCTTGATACATCTTACTACTACCAGGATGGATAGACAACTTGGACAAATGAGCCTCGTCCATAATCTGATTCCTCAACTCACGGTCTTTCGGTACTACCAATCGATTCTTGAACCACAATATACCTTTTTCATCTACTCGGAAATGAAGCATTTCTTGTTCTTTCATCTTCCTTTTGATATGATATATGCCGGAATCTGTTTTCTGACCTTCAATAATCTTGCTTTCCAAAGTACAACTGAGAGTAATATTATTCAACACCACTGGATGCACAAGGTTGAATCCGTCTGCTAGCAAAGGCTGCAATACATTGCAATGAGACTTTCGGCTCAAAGCATCGGCTACGACATTGGCCTTGCCCGGATGATAGTGTACTTCTAGATCATAGTCTTTGATCAACTCCAACCACCTTCTTTGCCTCATGTTCAACTCAGGCTGAGTGAAAATGTACTTGAGACTCTTGTGATCGGAATAGATATGACATTTGTGACCCATCAAATAATGGCGCCAAATCTTCAATGCATGAACTACAGCGGCAAGTTCCAAATCATGAGTAGGATAGTTTTGCTCATGTTTTCTCAGTTGCCGCGAGGCATAAGCAATGACTCGGCCTTCTTGCATGAGAACACATCCTAACCCAGTGCCGCATGCATCGCAGTACACATCAAAAGGCCTTTCAATATCAGGTTGTGCGAGAACTGGAGCAGTGGTCAACAACGTTTGCAAGGTGCGAAAAGCTGTTTCACACTCCTCACTCCACACAAACTTGGTATCTTTGTGCAATAGCTTGGTCATAGGTTTAGCTATTTTAGAGAAATCCTGAATAAAGCGGCGATAATACCCAGCTAATCCCAGAAAGCTACGAACCTCAGACACATTTGTTGGTGACTGCCAATCCAACACCTGCTGAACTTTTGACGGATCTACAGAAATACCTTCAGCAGATAAGATATGGCCCAGAAAAGGTACCTTAGTCAACCAAAACTCACACTTGCTGAACTTAGCATACAGCTTATGCTCCCTGAGTCTAGTCAAGACTATCCTCAAGTGTTCAGCATGATCCTCCATGCCTTCAGAGTACACCAGAATATCGTCAATAAAGACTACCACGAACTTATCCAACTCAGGCATGAATACCGAATTCATTAGATACATGAAATGTGCAGGAGCATTGGTTAATCCAAAAGACATTACCAAATACTCATACAAGCCATACCGAGTGGAGAAAGCCGTCTTGGGAATATCTTGTGGTCTGATCTTAATTTGATGATACCCAGATCTCAGATCAATTTTGGAGAAAACCTTGGCCTTGGACAATTGATCAAACAAGATATCAATACGAGGTAGAGGATACTTGTTCTTAATTGTCACAGCATTTAGTGGCCTATAGTCCACACACATACGTAAAGTTTCATCCTTCTTCTTAACAAAGATTGCAGGACAGCCCCACGGAGAAGAACTAGGGCGAATAAACCCTTTGTCCAATAACTCCTGGAGTTGTTTCTTGAGTTCAGCTAATTCATGAGGAGGCATTCTATATGGCCTTCGAGAAATAGGTGCCGTACCGGGAACAAGTTCTATTGCAAACTCCACATCTCGATCAGGAGGAAGTCCAGGTAGATCATCAGGAAAGACATCAGGAAACTCACACACTACCGGAATACCTTGGACGGTCTTGCCCTCAACTGCGAAAGAGAGATTAAAAAGATCCCCTCTTCGAGGTAAGGAAACTTGAAAGGTACCCCCACCCTGGGGCGCCTTCAATGTCAAAGTTCGGTTAGCAACGTCCAATACCACACCCCATTTGTTCATCCAGCTAACCCCTAGAATTACATCCAGACCTAGCCCAGGCAACACAATGAGATGACTGATAAAACTCCTATCATTAATCTCAATACTCGCCTGCTTGATACCCTCACGTGTGCATATTTCAGCCCCAGCTGAGGTTATCCGGAAATTACAGCCCAAATCAACGATCTGAAAGGCATGCCTTTGTGCAAATGCTTGACTTATGAAAGAATGCGATGATCCAGAGTCGAACAAAACAATAGCAGGATGCTGATTTACAGAAAACATACCCGCGGTGACTGGTTCACCTTCTGGAATTTCTTCAATAGTGGTGTGATGCACTCGAGCCTGCTTTGGATGAGGGCAATAGCGAGCAAGGTGCCCCTATTGACCGCAGTTAAAGCATGGCCCCAGACCTTGGTTGGTCCTCACTGGAACGGCGTTGCTTGGAGGAGCGTTGTTCTTGTTCAAAGGCACTGTGAAACCTTTCTTGTAGCGCTGAGGCGCTGGCTACTTCTTTGGAGGGGGTCTGAATTTTGCTCCAGGAACAGCCAGACGGTAAGCAGGGCGATTTGCCACCGCACGACTAGCTGCTGGAGTCCTTGACTGAGAAGAGCTTCCTTCAAATGGCCTCTTGCCTCCCTTGGAAGCAGTGTGCAAGTTGTTCTGTTTCTCTTGGATATAAGCTTCACTGATGAACTCGTTAAAAGTTGTACGAGCGTTGTTCGCCAGAGTCTTCATAAGCTTGGTACTAAGACCTCTCTTGAAGGTTTCAATCTTCTTTTCATCTGTATCTACCATCCACGGGGCATACCTCGACAGATTGTTAAAGGCATGATGATACTGAGTGAGGGTCTTGGTACCCTGAGTCAGCTGCATGAATTCATTGACCTTCATCTTGATCAAGCCTGCTGGAATGAAATGCCCCCTGAAATCCCTGGTGAACTGCTCCCAGGTGATATCAGTGACCACAGGGTAGGCGGTCTTACGATTGGCCCACCATATTCCAGCTTGGCCTTGCAGTAACATAGCAGCAAAGCTAGCCTTCATGGTTTCAGTCAATCGCAGCACAGAGAATGACTGTTCAATAGTGTTTAACCACTCATCAGCTTCCAGCGGCTCTATGGCCTGCTTGAATACCGGAGGCTTAGTGTCCATGAAGTCCTTATAGTTACTGTATTGGTCCTCATCGTTTCCGTGGCGTCCACCTCGATTGCAATTGTGGTTGTTACTAGCAACCATCTGCTGCAAAATCGCTTGCTGGGTGTCCAAGAACTGAGCAAACATTTGTTCCTGGGTACGCGGTGGAGGAGGTGGCAACTCCTCATCTTCATGTTCGTTCCCACCACCACTGGTTGACCCATGACGACGGGTATGAGGTGCCATCTGTAGCAACACACAACAACCATTGTTAAGTGTCAGTTATGCCAAAGATAACCGAAAGATTATGCCCAAAAGATATCAGTGATCATTTTTGATAACCAACAAACGGCACAATAATTCAATAATCATCACACAACCGCACAATAACAAGGCGCAACCAAAAAGGGTTTCCAAACTGCATAAGTTACCATTACTTAATTAAAAGTTTGATGGTTCTAGCCCCGAACACACAGGGTCCTCTCATTACATGACATTAAAGGTTTTCCCAATACAAAAGGGTGCCGATCATGGCAAGATCACTAGAAAAAGCCTAGTCATCGTGGTCACTGTCCACTCCGGACACGTTCCCACCATGGTCATCACTCTCGTCAATAGGCACGATCTCCTCGGGGTCTTCTTCCTCTTCTTCCTCACTTGCTTCACCATCATTAGCTGCAATGAAGATCTCAGGAGCAAACTCCGCTGCACCCGGAGGATGAAACGGATCAGCACGGTTGTTCAGACGATGAATATCCTGCTGCAACTCCCAAACCTGCTGTTGACTAGCACGCAACTCCTGCAGAAACTCATTGCGCTGACGTGTCAAACTCATATTACGATTGTCAAGCTGGCGGCGAAGATCTGCATTCTCCCTCTCAAGCACCTCGACACGGCGATCAGCTGCCAACAAGGCGCCAGTGCATCGTAACAACTCATTGCGACAGGCAGTGAGAGCTACCACCAAGTCATCTGAGCTACGACGAGCCATACGTGCCCACTCTTCAGCTTCTAACTTCTTCTCCACAGCATCATGCAGGGCTTCAACGCACTTCATCCAACCATCCCTAGTGGAATAATGCATCCTCAGGACAGCAAACATAGCACTCATAGAAGCACCCGTGCTATGAGCACGCTCGTCCCTGCCTCGCTCCAAAGAAGCTTGGCTAGACCGAGCCCACTCACCCAGAGAAGCATCCATCCTGGGAAAAACATTTGCTGGCCCCAAATCAGCTCTCTTGTTGAACCGGCTGCAAATATCCGTCAACATCTCGAAAGCTGCAAGCTGCGCACCATCCCATGGTGTCCTCATGTCAACTTCCACCTTTATTCCTGGAAACGACCAACCCCTTTCAAGCACAGGGATAGTCACCCAAACATCGAACCAAGGCTGCACCATGGTTTTCGCTGGCTTCCAGAAATACATTGGTGGCTCTGCATATCCCACCGACTTCAACAACCTCCATAGCACAGTGGGTGTGCCAAACTGCTCCAGAAACTGACCACTCTGCGGCTCACCTTCAGCTGCCATCTGGTACATTACAACATCTTTCAGCATTTAGAATAAGATAGGACAGCACAAATTTTACCATAGGGAAGGAAATAGTACAAATAGCTTAAATTAATTTCATGATCATGATGCATGCACGTGCCAACGACCTCACACATAATATATTTTAACTAACGTTATAGTCGGTGGCATACCACGTGCTCTCATATACGTAACTAACCGTGCTATACGTTTTGCGTGGTTAGTATACCTGCAGAAGATTCATTTCAGCCCAATCCCAATGTATGCAGGGCAACAAGAAGCACTTTTTTTGCCGGAAATGTTCCCATGAACATTTGCGACCCCAAAATTAATTACTCCCCCTACTTCCATAAGTACACATATGGATCACATGTACTCACTTCAGTAACATACTCTCACCATCGATCGATGGTTGTTCGATCTTACACTCACATCTCACCTTACCTTAGGCGACGTGGTACATTGACCCATAAGAAGCAATAAGAACCCGACAGTTCATGATTATCCGCACGAGAAAACCAAATGAACCACAATTAGAAATATGATGCAATTTCCCCCAAGTCAGTACTTACATAAGCCACCTAATTACCACATATATATAGGGCTATAGGACTTGGTCATTGGTACTCATAAGTTTTGCAAACACTCAGTTTAAATCACCTATACACACTATCAGTTGGTAATTAGTTTGTAAAACTCAAAACTCTTTTAGTTTTTAAATAGTCAAGTGACGGTATATGCTGAATTATGCTCTGGTACCAGCTGTCACAGAACCGACCAATTTATACGAGCACAAGTACAACGATCGCATTTTAGCCGTAATCTAGTCGCACTTGAGCCGATATAAACCCGGTAGTCCAGAAATCTCGAAGGATTTCAAACATTTCATACCCCAAGGATCATTCATTCAGCAATACCCGATCACATGACACATCAGTTCGCAATCGAATTTAAACATCAGAGTACAACATATTCTTTTACACAAATAGGGTAGTAGCGGAAGTCAACATAGTTTTACACCACAGAGTTCAAATACGAGTACCATCACATGACCCTGTCACAGCATTCTTACAACAACTAAAGATAGATTATGACCCTGCCCTCGGGTCTAGTCTTCTTCGCCCGCAGGGGTGAAGCAATTTCTGCAATACGCGTAGTAGACTACACCATCTGCAACAATGGGAATAAAACCCTGAGTACTCAATTGTACTCAGCTAGACTTACCCGACAGGGAGTAAATAAAAAGACTCTCAAGGATATGCAAGGCTTATTTGGTGGAGCTCAGAGGGTAGCATCATTTTTGCATCAAAAGCATTACTACAGTAGAACCTCAACTTATTCATTTTAATTGTGATAAGCTTCGATTTCAGTTAAACTATTTACTAGGATTAGCCACTATACTAAGCATTCACTGAATATTGTAGCAATCAATAAAACCATATGATTTCCGATATCCACAGATATGAACCTCATCTCACCATAATCATTATGTTCAAGTTATTAGCCTCTACCTCACCAGAAGATCAGTTCAGTTTCTCACTAACCAGGAGAGATGGCGATTCGAATCGATTGTACCAGCTGGCAAATATGCCAATCACAAACCCTGTCAGCTGAGCCACTGGCTTCTTGGGCCACCGTTAAATCTTTCTGAGACATAATATGTATCGCGGGCTTGGAGGGGTCCATATTCTCAGAGACAAACCCACTTCCAGGATGCATCAGGTCCCTGACCTGCCCTTGGTAAGATGGTGTCTCCGCACATCCTTCCTACCTCCAGAATATGTCTGCCTTATCACGCCCAATTCCCGGCTCAGAAAGAAATACTCGGCTTCGCGGTCAGAACGACTTATCTGGCCAGCTATGTGACGACGTCTTTCAATCTCAACTGATGTCTGGTGGCCTCAGTCCTAGTCGGCCGCAAGCAGCACCGAAGACGGCATGACCTCAACCATGTCATGCGGCTCCCCGCTACCTAGCCTTGATTCTCTCATTAGACACTGTGGCATGGTGGCACATATAGTCCATCATGTGGAATCCAACCCCATCATCATTAGTAACCACCTATGCTCGCGAAGGACAGGAAATCCCTCGACTTCTACCGGTCTAAGCATGGCTAAGCATAGGATCGAACCCATCCCCTTGTCTAGTAATAACTTCAGGATCAAGTATAAGTGGACAAGGAATAAATGCAGCAACGGTATCATATCAACTCCTATACTTAAGTGCACAATCATACGATTTAATAAAGACCAGTGTATTTGTAAAAAGAGTAGGTGGAGACTTAGGAATGCTCCGGGGCTTGCCTTTCACAAAGTTAGTGGGTTGGTGATCCGGACACTCCGGAAGTTCAGCTTCTTCTTCCTGACCTTCGGGAACCTCTGGCACTTCAATCTCCGGCGGAAATCCCTCCTCCGGTGGATCGAACTGCAAAAGCGTCACGCCTCCCGGCGATCCTGTATGCATGATATGCATATATGAGAACTGAGAATGCACATGAAATGCAAGATAGAGATGCACGAATTAACCCATGATATGCTAATTAGTTCAACAATCCACACTCATTTACTGAGTACGTGCACATTTCTTCCCGAGACAACCAACTCATACTCACCCTTCTTAAGCAAAGCATAGAACAATTTCTCATCCCGGGTGAGAGGTCTACAACCTGCACTTAATAATTAACATGCATCAACTAACCTACCACAACCAACTTATAATTAACAAGCGCGAGCAACATCATATAAACAAAATATTAACATTGCTGCACCAAGCTCAAAGTAGGATCAGCTCTACTGTTTAACACAGGTGATAATGCTGAGCATCACAGAAACGCATAAAAACACTCCCCAACCAAAAGATATTTGCTTAGAAACAATTAAATAAACCCTAGCCTATAACTGGACCTACTGTTTACTGTGACCAGAAAAATCCATAAAAATTACAGTAGCTAATACACATCCAGACTAGCCTACTGACAAAATTTCAAGTCATTTAGACAAGTATAACAGTCTACACAAAAATAACAAGCAACCAGCTTTTTTTAACAATGGAAAATACTTAACACAGTGAAAAGTATCAAACAACATATTTCCTAATTTTCTTAGCTTCTTTCCAACATAACATAGCCCAGGAAAAATATTCATGTCCATAACCTTAACACATTAAGCATGGTGATTTTTGCAAGATTAAAGCATAAAAGGCACATTATACTAGACATCTTATAAATAACAGTGAAACACCAGCAAACATATTTTTCATAGATTCTACTTCCCTAAACAAGATGAATGCAAGTGGAATCACATTTTTAGCACATTCCTACAATTACTTATGCATTTATCAAGTTTACAAGCAATTAACAATTTAATTATAACTGCACATAAAAAGTATTCAAAAAGTACATTTTATATTTTTCTTTGATAGAGCTCAGAAATACAATCACAACAAAATTTGGTTCACCCCAATTGGACATTCCTAGCTCCAGATATGAATTTTGGAAGGTTTTACACATTTTCTGGAAATTCATTTTATAAAACATAAAACCTAAACCCGATAGAACTGCTACGTGCACCCGGCTCAGTGAACCAGAGGCGCATCCGAACGGCTGACTCGCGGGCCCAGGGGTCGACCCGACCCCACGCGTCAGAGAGAGGAACAGAGCCGCCGGCGCTGACCGGCGAGAGCTCGCCGACGGCGAGGTCTCCGGCGACGCCGAGGCTACCTACCGACTCGTGGCAACGAGACGAACCCGATGGACCAACTGCCGAGGGTCGTACCCCACCGGAGCGAGCTCGACGGCGGTAATGGCGGACGGCGGTGGTCCGGCGAACTTGCGCCGACCGATTCCGGCCGTTGCTCGCGCGGCTCGGCCTCGTTCCGTGTTCCTGGAACCCTAGCGGACCTGTGCGCGCGACTAATCGAACTATTGCGCACGGGAGCTCACTGACCGCGCTCGCATGGCGGCACGGTGGCGAGCGGGTTCACGGCGAACTCGGGTTCCGGCGAAACTACGGCGAGATAGACCTATCCGACGGTGTAGACTGGATCTACGGCTAACGGAGACTCCTAGACGAGCAAAATAGAGGGAAGCCGACCCTGGCATCGCCCTCGTCGCGGCGACCCGAGAGCTCGGCGGCGCTCCGGCAATGGCGGACGGCGAGAAGCTCGCTGGAGCCGTACCTTAGGTCGGCTGAGGTCGGCAACGGTTCGGAAACGAAGAGCAGCGCAAGCCGAAGCTGCGCCGAGGGTGGAGCGGTCGGAGACGGCTCGGTGGCGGCGGATTTCACCGCGGCGGTGGCGCGGCGGAAATGGCGACGGCGGAGGGGAAAGAGGAGAGCAGCGAGCGAGCAGAGGGAGAGAGAGCGGGGAGAGTGAGGGCAAGCGTGCGGGAGACAGGATGGCGTGTTCCCCTTTGTAAGCCGACCGCGCGGCAGCAACGACGGCGTACGGCGCCACCTGGCGGCCGAGACCTGACGCGGTCGCGCGGCGACGCCCGAGGGTCAAACTGAATCGGCTCCGATTCAGTCTCCGCGGACCCGACTGAAACTCGATTTTGATCAAGCCATAACTCGTGATCCAGTGCGTTTCAGCGAAAACTTCACTAATATGGATTGAAGAGCTACACGAGTAGATCATTTCATATTAAGGCACTTCACTCCAGTTCGGCCTGGATTGAGAGATACAAGTCGATGAACAGGGGTACACCGAAACTGAAAACCGGTTTAGACTTAGGAAAATTTGAAAACTTCCAAAACAGCTCCAAATCTGCACTAATTCAACTTTTTGACCTTCTTCCACCCATTTTCATGAGTTGACCCAAAAATAAAGTTTGTTTCTTATAAAATTCTACACAACTTTGATTAAGGGTGCACTGACATGCAGAATCTCTAAAATGCCCTTCTTGTTTGGTCAAACAGAATAGCTTTTAAAAGGGCTCTCTAGTCAACTATGAGCTAGAGGGGTATTTTGGGGATTTCACCAACATGAACATTGTTCCAAATGTTACCCCAAACATGTCTAAAGCATGTAGAACAATAAACAAGCATCACATTTGCATGTCAACAAATTTTGCATAATATGGACATATAAACAAACATATAGCAATAAAAGGGAATCAAATAAAATGCCATGATAATGATGCATGAAATGACATGATCTATGCTTGATGACATGCAAATGCAAGTGTGAAAATAGTAACTAACACTAGGGTGTTACAGTTTAGAAGTGGTCACATAGAGTAAGCTTCCAATTATAGACCTATACTTCTTTTGATCCACCATGTTTCCACTCTTGTCTTCATCAAGGTGACCATTTGTGCCCATAGGTGTGCTAATGAATTTTGCATCTTGCATCCCAAATTTCTTCAACATATCCCTAATGTATTTGCCTTGGCTTATGAAAGTTCCATTTTTCAATTGCTTGATTTGAAGACCAAGGAAATAACTCAACTCTCCAATCATGGACATCTCCAACTCATTAGCCATCATCTTACCAAACTCCTCACAAAAGTCTTGATTGGTTGAACCAAAGATAATGTCATCAACATAAATTTGCAACACAAACTTGTCCTTGCCAATTCTTTTGGTGAAGAGTGTGGTGTCAGCCTTCCCCATTTTGAAACCCTTGGATAGTAAGAAATCTCTCAATCTTTCATACCATGCTCTTGGTGCTTGTTTCAAACCATACAAAGCCTTTCTCAACTTGTAGACATGGTTGGACTTCTTCTCATCTTCAAAACCCGGGGATTGCTCAACATATACTAGCTCATTGATATATCCATTCAAGAAAGCACTTTTGACATCCATTTGATAGAACTTGATATCATGTGCATATGCATAAGCTAGAAGGATCCTAATTGCTTCCAATCTTGCAACCGGAGCATAGGTTTCACCAAAGTCCAACCCTTCCACTTGAGTGTATCCTTGTGCAACTAGACTTGCCTTGTTTCTCACTACAATGCCATCTTGATCTTGCTTGTTCTTGAACACCCATTTGCTACCAATGACATTGTAGTTCTTGGGCCTCTCAACTAGCTCCCAAACTTCATTTCTTTCAAAGTTGTTGAGCTCTTCATGCATAGCATTTACCCAATCACTATCGTTCAAGGCCTTTTATGTAACACCTCAGTGTTAAGCTTGCTAAATCACTTGCATTACATTGCATTGGCATTTCATGAACATGAACATCAGATCATCATTTCATGTGTATGAGTAAGGGGATTTTCAATGCAATGTTAGCCATTTCTTATATATATATATATATGCATATAGAGTTATAAATAGAGAATTGAAGCAAAAATGTTTTTAAACACTTTTGGAGTGTCAATTCTAGTTTAGAATGTTTAATCAAACACTTTTCATGTTGGGAGTAGCACTTGATTTGGTCTCTAACTAGGGTTTGCTTTGGAACTCAACCTAGGGTCATTTAGAGTGGATTTGGCAATTCAATTTGAAAGTGCAATTCAAATCCTTCAAATGACTTTGACCTTTAAATAAAGATTTTAGGAAATTCAATTTTTAATAAAGTTTATTTTTGGGACAAGTCATGAAAATGACTTTAACATGCTCATTCAAGGACCACAAGGTAGGTAGGGTTAGAAATCTTCTCTGAATTTTTGGTTAAGTCGAAACTGAATTGCAGTTTTGATGTGCCCTACTTTGGTAAGCTGTAGTTCTTAAACCAAGCCAAATCAGCCCAAGGTGCCTTACTAATATTTGAAGATCTCCTGTACTAATTCAACTTGCATTAGTGAGGTTTGCTCTGAAACTTACTCGATTAGAAGATAATCTAACCCAAAGATCGGCTGTCAGACGAACGAATTCGTACTAAACTCCATTCAGGCCAGTGTCGAGCACCTAGCCGAGCTGCGTGTCGTCTGCGCGCGTCGCCACCGGTGTTCTCACGTGTCGTTGTGGCCGAGCTCCACCGTTCTCCAAGTTTGCAAAAACGAGTTATCTTCGCCTCCCTGAGTTTATCCCGTTCCGTTCTCCTCGTTCTCGTCATCGTCATCGTCTTCCTCTATCTTCCTCTGCCCAAAACTGAGAACGCCATGGCACTGCCGGCCGTGTTCGTCGCGCCCGGCTAACCACCCGCCAATCCACCGCGCCACTATCTCCTCCTTGACCCTCTCCACACCCCTGACAACTTTGTCAAAGCAGCCGAATCGTAGCGCATCTGTTCTTCACGTTTGCCATCGTCGGTTCTTCACCGGAGCTCCGCCGTGGCCATGCTCGTCGAGGCCAGGTTGTTGTGGGCTTCCTCCCGGTCATCTTGTGCTTGTTTATGATTACCCTAAGTTCCAATTTGATTAATCGGTAGCCGGTTTAGGGTTTGCTAACTCGAGCTCGTCGCACTGACTGCCATCCGCCATGGATGCGGCTGCCGAGGTTCCGAAGCCCCGTGGTTCGATTGCTTGTAACCCTAGGTTCGCTAGAGCCCTAGGAAGCTAGCCATGAAGTCGGTTAGAGATGAGGTGGTCGGAGTTCGCCGGCGTGGCTTCGCCGTGCGCCACCGCCCGTCATGGCCACCGTCGAGCTTGCTCCGGCGAGCCTCTGGCCCAACCAACTGCACCAGCTGATGCATCTTAGTCTCAGGAACCCGTTGGGGTATTCGGTTGCCGCCGTAGCCTCACCGCCGACGAGCTCTTCGCCGGTCAAGGGCGCGGCCTGGTTCCCCCTCTGATGGGTGGGGTCAAGTTGACCATAGGGCCCGGTTGTCAGCCCCTGTGCCTCGTTTCTCTGTGTAGATCCGGGTACATCCAGCAGTTTAGGGTTCGTTTGAATTCTCAAATATGATTTCTATTTTGCTTTCAGGATTCATTATGTGCTTGTAAATTTCATAAGTGGAGTTTTACTAATCCAAATGAAGTGAGACAAGATTTTTTAGATTTCTGGTGACTTATTCTATTCAGGGAAAATATGAAACCCTAGTCTTGGTATGGTATTTCTATGAGTTATAAATTAATTTGTAAGTCTGCATTTAACTTCAGATATGCATAACTAATTTTAGGAGTGTGCTAAAAATGTGATTCAACTTTTATTAGCTTTCTAAGGATGAGTAGAATCTGGAAAAAATAGGGGTTAGGCTTGTTTACTGTTGTATATTGGAGTTGTTGTTCAAGCCCTATTTAGGGTTTGGTTGATTGGAAATTCATTATAAAATAAAGGTAAGTGATCTATGTATGAATGTTTTTCTGTGGCATTGATAAGTGAGATGGAACAATTGAAAAATATGAAATCTGTTGTTTGATACTTTTCACTGTAGTAACTATTTTCCACTCAATTTCAGCCTGTAGTCTTGTTATTTTTGCGTAGGCTGTTATGTAAGTCCAAATGACCTGAAATTTGGATGGTGAGCCCTTGTAGACATGTCCTGTCTACTATATTTTTCTGGGAATTTTCTGAGAACATGATCTGGTAGGTCTAGTTATAAGTGAAGCTAATAATCATGTAGCTAAGCAATTGTTTAGGGCAAGTGTAAATCATTTGCTTGTTGTTTGGTCCATTCAGCAATGGTGTTTCCTGAAGCATTCATGAGAGTGTACTTGCTAGAGTATAATATTTAGTGCACTTTGGGAAGGTTGTTAAAGTAGCAAGTTCTAGGGTGGTCTATCTAATGCACTTTGATTCATATAGTAATGCTTGAACTTGTATGGAGATTTGGGTTACCAGAGAAGAAATATGCACATACTTAATAAACGGAAATAATTCATACATGTGTGTTGCATTTCATGAAAGCATCCATATGCAATACTTAATCAGTTATTATGCATCCAAGCATTTATCGCATATACATGCATACAGGATCGCTGGAGGAGGTGGACACTGACCGAGGTGAATCCAGCCGAGGAGGAGATTCCTCAGGAGCCCCCGTTGCCGAGCAAGCCACCGAGGACAACACTGACTTGCCCGAGTGTCCTGACCACCAGCCCTCGACCTTTCTGAAAGGCAAGCCCCGGTGCATTCTTACTTCCTACGTTTTCAAATAAATTGACTTGAGTATAGTGATTGTTGCATTAAGTATAGGAATTGCTTGAAAACGTAGTTGTATTATTGATATCTTGGAAAGCTATATATCTTTCACCTAAATAGGTTCAGGATCGTTTTTTCTGCTTAGACTTGCTTAGAATCGGTAGATATGGTGATCCCGGTCACCAAAATAAGAAAGTGAAAAGCACGGTTGGCTATATTTACTATCGTGGAATAACCATGTGAGCTGAGGGAGGAAAAGAGTTTGGGCAGAAGTATGATTTGGATACAACAGGACATGGAGGTCTTGGTTGTAAGCCAATCAACGCCAAGTGAAATAGGAAAGTATCCCTATGGGACATCGGTCGAGATTGAAAGACGCCATCACTTAGCTGGCCAGATAAGTCGTTCCGACCATGAAGCCGAGTAGCTCTATTTGGGCCGGGAACTGGTTAGCTCAGTGGATATGCTGGACCACGTAGGGTTTTGGGAGCTAGTTTGGACCATGGGCAGGTGGATTCCTGAGCTTCCTGGCCACTAGTCAGTCCCCCAGCATATCGCTCCCCCAGACCCGCGGTTGGTACCCAAATAGTACCAAAGTGACCTAAGGGACCCCGTACAGGTCTGTCTAGGTTTGTGATTGGCATTGGACACCAGCTGGTTTGCAGTCGATTTGAATCGCCATCTCTGCTGGATAGTGAGAAACTTGACTGATCTTCCCTCATGGTAGAATTGAATAAATTTGAACATGAACATGGTTATTCAAGTAAATACCAAACTGCTATGGTTCTATTGTCTTGTTGCTTAGAATTAAATCAAGTGTTTGAATTAGAGCAGGTATTAAGTTAAAAGCAGGGAATTATGACTACTAAAAGCTTGCTAGTAGTCACATATAACATTTTAAACAAATAGCTTTTTAGCAAATGATTTAGCCAACTCCACAGAAAAGCCTTACATATTCCTTGAGAGTCTTTTATTTAGTAAGACGGGTAAGTCTTGCGGAGTACAATCGTGTACTCAGGGTTTATCCCATATTGTTGCAGATGGCCAGGTCTTTTATGGTTATTGCAAGAATTGTTTCACCCCGGCCTTGGACGAGGACTGAAGTGTGGGCAGCTTATGTCTTCGTGTTTAATAGTTATCTTATTTAGCAGTTTGATCCTAAGCATGGCACTGTATATTAAATAATTATGGTTGTGTAAGACTAGATTTGTATAACTACCTTGCTTCCTCTAAGGTTTGAAACTTATGATGTAATATCTCTCTCTCCGTACTCCGTACTTTGAAGTTATGTAATATGGATAAATGTTATTGAACCCTGTACGATCTTGGTTGTGTTACCGTTTGGTTTGAAATCCTTCGAGATTTCACGGACTACCAGGTTTATATGGGCTCAAGTGTGGATGTTTAGCTGTTTCAACGGCTACCGCCATACTTGTGCTCTTATAAATTGGTCGGTTCTGTCACAGCTGGTACCGGAGCAAGGTTCAATACACATCATTCATATTAGTATATTTTAAAAATAAAAAGGGTTGAATTGCAAAGCTAATTGTTCGTTATTAGTTAGTAGGTTTCAAAAGTGAATTTGAAAAGTTAAATGTGCCAAGGATCATACTTAGTGTAGCCCTAATATAGGACTATAGGTGGCTTATTAAAGTACTAACTTGGGGAAAAATGCATCATGTTTTGTGAGTGCTTCTTGTCGTTGAGACGACTTGCCTTTGTTTCATTTTTTTTTTATCGATGCCCAGGTAAGGTGAAGACGGACCAAATATGCCACTTCCGACTGAGGTAAGGTGAGTTGTGAGAGCATGATCGAACAACCGTCGATCTAAGGGGAGTGCTTATTATTAATACTGAAGTAGGTACATGTGTCCATATGTGCCTATGCAAGTATCCCTGTGTGGAGCACTTATTTTTTGGGGTCACAAGTGCTCATGGGAGCATTTCCGGCAAAAAGTGCTTCTTATCGCTATGCATACATGTGGGATTGGGCTGAAATGAATTTTCTGCAGGTACGCTAACTACGTGTAGTACAAATTAGTTACGTATATGAGAGCGACTGTATGCCACCGCTTAGCATGGTAGTATGGTTAGGTGTGAGGACGTATGGAACATTCATGCATCATGGTCATTCATGTTCTGTTCTTATCTGAATCCTTCACACAATAACATTTAAAGTTAAATGTCAATGGGAATAATTATTTTCCTGCAACTATTCTCATGTCTCTCCCAAAAATTTTCTACAGATGGCTCCACCGACTCACAACCATAGGTTTCTGGATCAGTTTGGAACATCCACTCTGTTGTGGAGGACACTAGAGTCTGTCGGGTATGCTGAGCCACCAAGCCATTACTGGGAGAAAGTTGGAGGTGGAGTGGAAGTGTGTTACAAGGTTTGCGTTTCTATACCAGCTATCCGTGGAGCTGTATATTGGCCTGGTTGGAAGGTCAATGTTGAAGCCTGGTCTCCATGGGATGGTGCCCAATGGGCAGCTTTCGAAGTGTTAATGTCCTTATGCAAGCAATTTGGTGCTGACATCAAGGATGGTCCTATGGATGTGTTCCCCAAGCTTGATATGGAGAACACAACCTGGGATCAGGAGAATAGTGATCCTTTAGTGAGGGGTCAGGATGAAGAAATGCACAGCAAGGATCCAGCCATGAGCGCAATGTTTGCAATATTCAAGATGTATTACAATCGACAGGAAGGTTGGGACTTCATGTTGAGGAGTCTTCGCGATTCAATTACCGAGCAGCGTGCACTAGTAACTTAGATCGAGCATCATTTTGAAGCCGCAAGCAAAGCTTGTCACGATGCTAGGGATATGCTAGATGCTCTTCTGGCATGTCGTGGAGAGTTACGGGATACTGTAGCTGAGAGAGATCAAGCTCTTCGTCAAGTCAACGTTCTTGGTCGACAGAGAGATGAATTAATGCATCAGCTAGGTGTCATGAATATGCACTTTGCTCGTCAAAGGGATGACTTCGCTCTCTAGATGCAGCACGCTAATCAGCAGATAGTGGGATTACAGAATGAAGTCCATCACCTGAACAATCTTGTTGCCCCTATTCATCCCCCAGGTGCAGCTAAAGTTGATCCTCTGGTGCTGGAAGATGAAAATGATCCTGCCTCTGATGATGAAGAGGAGAATCCCGAAGCTAACGATAGTGATGGCGGGAATAGCAGTGCATCGGTGATCGATAGCGATCATGACGACTAGTGGTTTTTAGTAGTTTATTGGGGCTAGACATGTGTAATATTTTAGTAAAAATTCTCTCTACAAGGTTCGGGCCATGTGATGTGTAGATCTAAATAATGTAAAGACTGTATGGCCACTTTCGAAACTTTGGTTGGTTGTAAGGCGTAGCCGAACGCTGGCACCATGGTTTGTATTGACTACTAAGTAGTTTCCCTACTTTTAACGTGGTTGTGTTGTGGAGTTGAATTTTTTGTGCCCTTGTTATTATTATGTTTACTCTTTTTGTATCATGTAATACTTTGGCATGAATTTCAATTTTCTGCAACAATACCATTATTAATCCTTTCCCATTTTTATGAAAATTTTCACAGATGCTGGTCAATACGTGTTCTCATGGGTCGGTAGTGGTAGCAGGAACGACAATGAAAATGAAGAGTTGCCACCACCACCACCGTTCACCCCTGAGCAGATGTTCGCGCAGTTCATCGGGACTTAGCGAAATCTAGAAGCTGTTCTGCGTAAGATGGCAGCCAATAATGTCCGTGGTGGGGATCATCATCATGGCAATGGTTAGAACCAGTTCAGCACCTACAAGGATTTTGTGAACACCAAGCCACCCATCTTTAAGGAAGCCGCTGAGTCGTTGCAGGCTGATGAATGGCTTCTCGCCATTGAGCAGAAGTTCTTAGTGTTGAGGTTGAATGATAATCTGAAGGTGAACTATGCCGCTCTCTAGTTTCAGGGATCCGCGGGAATTTGGTGGTCGCATTACAAGGCTACCATTCCGGCAGGTACTGAGATCACATGGGATCGATTCAAGACTGCTTTCCGGGGTCATTATATTCCTCCAGGTCTGATGAGGATGAAGGCAAATGAGTTCATGCAGCTGACTATGGGTACTAAGAGCCTGACTGAGTACCTTCATGCCTTCAACAATCTGGCAAGGTATGCCCCTAGCTATGTGGATACCGATGAAAAGAAGATTGAGAGCTTCAAGAGAGGACTGAGTACTAAGCTGATGAAGAACTTGGCCAATTCCACAAGAACCACATTCCATGAATTTATTAGTGATGCCCTGACTCAAGAGCACCAGAATAATCTGCATGCCATTGCTAAGGGTCGTAAGATGCCATTTGAAGGAGGTTCGCCTCAGCCAAGGACTCCTCCTGCAATTCATCCTGCTTACCGTCCCCCTGTGCCAGGATCCCGATACAGGCCTCCAACCAAGAAGTTTAATGTGAACCAGCCATAGAACAAGTACCGTAGGACTTTCACGGTACCTATTCCGAAGGGCAATGCAAATCCAGGGAATCCGGCAAATGTCAAGATGCCAGCTAGCAGTGGACCTTGTTTCAATTGTGGCAAGACTGGACACTTTGCCAAAAATTGTCCATATCCAAAGAAGCAAACTAGGAACACTGGCGTTCAGCAAGGCCGTGTTCATTTCACTGAAATAGAAGAAATTCCAGAAGGAGACCCTGTGACAGCGGTTATGTTTCTCGTTAACCAAAGTCCCACAGTTGTTTTGTTTGATTCTGGATCATCTCATTCATTTATAAATCAAGCATTTGCACAACAGCATGCTTATCCAATAACAGAGTTGAATTATGGATTCCGTATAAGCTCGGCAGGAGCTGATATCTCTACTAGGCAAATGGTCCGAGGGGTAATCATTAAGATTAAGGAACAGAATTTTAGGATTAGTCTGATAGTTTTGCCTGGTTTGGGAGTAGATGTGATTTTAGGAATGAGTTGGATGAAGCATTGGGGTGCGAACCTCAATATTGTTGACCAAACCATTTCTCTGAAGGAACCTCAAGGTAGTGGGTCTTTTCAAGTAAGTTTACCGAGAAGTGGTGATCTTTATGGATTGTCCTTTGCTACTGGGGCAATTAATATAGTTGACATCCCTGTAGTATGTGAGTTTCCTGACATTTTTCCTGATGATCTGCCGGGACTGCCACCTGACAGAGAAGTTGAGTTTGCAATAGAATTGATACCGAGTACCGCACCAGTTTTGAGAAGGCCATATAGAATGCCACCAAGTGAACTAGCTGAGCTTAATAAGCAAATTCAAGAGCTATTGGATAAAGGGTTTATTCGTCCTAGTTCATCTCCGTGGGGTTGTCCAGCTTTGTTTGTGAAAAAGAAGGACAACACATTGAGGATGTGTGTAGATTATAGACCTTTGAATGCCGTGACTATTAAAAATAAGTATCCTTTTCCTCAGATTGATATACTGTTTGATCAGTTGTCTAAGGCTAAGGAGTTCTCAAAGATTGATTTAAGGTCCGGATATCATCAAATTAATATTCGTCCTCAAGATCGAAGACTGCTTTTTCTACCAGGTACGGGTTGTACGAGTATCTGTTATGTCCTTCGGCCTAACAAATGCTCCTGCATACTTTATGTACCAGATGAATTCAGTCTTTATGCCTGAATTGGACAAGTTTGTAGTGGTTTTTATCGATGATATTCTGATATATTCAGAAAATGAGCAAGATCATGCTGAGCACTTAAGAATAGTTCTAACCAGACTTAGAGATCATAAGCTGTATGCCAAGTTTAGCAAGTGTGAATTTTGGTTAAACAAAGTACCATTCCTTGGTCATATCCTGTCTGATGAAGGAATATCTGTAGACCCTTCCAAAGTGCAACAAGTGTTGGATTGGAAAGCACCAACTTCAGTCACAAAAGTTAGGAGTTTCTTAGGGTTAGCAGGATACTATCATCGATTTATTCCTGATTTCTCTAAGATAGCTTACCCTATGACTAAGTTGTTGCATAAAGATAAGAAGTTTGAATGGACTCCAACTTGTGAAACTTTCTTTCGCACATTACAGAATTTGCTTACCACTGCTCCTGTTCTAGCGCAGCCAAATATTGAGAAACCTTTTGATGTCTTTTGTGATGCTTCTGGTACTGGTTTAGGGTGTGTCCTAATGCAAGAAGGCTGTGTAATTGCTTATGCTTCGAGGCAACTTAGAAAGCATGAATAGAATTATCCTACCCATGACTTAGAGTTAGCCGCAGTAGTACATGCTTTGAAAATATGGAGCCATTACCTTATGGGCAATAAATGTCACATTTATACCGATCATAAGAGTCTCCGATATATCTTTACGCAGCTAGAGTTAAATATGAGGCAGCGCAGATAGCTAATTAAGGACTGATTTGGAGGTACATTATCATCCAGGAAAAGCCAATGTAGTTGCCGATGCACTAAGCCACAAGTCTCATAATCTGTTAGTGCAACCATTGCTAGAAGATGGATTTAACCTGTTACATCCAGTTGTAATGCATAACACTATGGTTAGATGCACTCTGGAAAGTAAGATCATTCAAGCTCAGAAAACTGATCCTGGAATATTCCATATCAAACGCAAGATGAAAGAACAAGAGCTTAAGCACTTTCATGTTGATGAAAAAGAAATTTTATGGTTCAAGAATCGTTTGGTAGTACCAAAAGATCGGGAACTTAGAAATCAAATCATGGATGAAACACATTGTTCTCCTTTGTCTATTCATCCTGGAAGTAGCAAGATGTACCATGATCTGAAACCTCGGTTTTGGTGGACAAAGATGAAGAAAGAAATTGCAGCCTATGTGGCTAGATGTGATACGTGTTGTCGAGTAAAAGCCATCCATATGAAGCCTGCAGGTTTGCTACAACCATTGTCTATTCCAGGTTGGAAATGGGAAGAAATTAGCATGGATTTTATTGTAGGTCTCCCTGCAACTCAGAAAGGACATGACTCAATTTGGGTAATCGTAGATCGTTTAACCAAGTCTGCTCATTTTATACCTGTCAAGATTACTTACCGACCACATGAGTATGCAGAAATTTATTATGCTTAGATATTATGGCTACATGGAGTGCCTAGGACTATCATTTCTGATAGAGGACCTCAATTTACCGCTTGTTTCTGGGAACACTTGCATAAACAAATGGGTACTAAGTTAGTCCAAAGTACTGCTTATCACCCTCAGACCTCAGGACAAACAGAAAGAGTTAATCAAATCTTAGAAGATATGCTTAGAGCTTGTGTCATATCTTCCAAAGGTTCTTGGGAAAAGTGGTTACCATTAGCTGAATTTTCATACAATAATAGTTACCAAGGGAGCATTAAGATGGCACCGTTTGAAGCCTTATATGGAAGGAAATGTAAGACACCTTTGAATTGGGTTGAAGTAGGATAAAGAAGGTACTATGGTATTGATTTTGTGAGGGAAGCCGAAGAAAAAGTAAGAATTATTCAGCAACATATAGAAGCAGCTCAGTCTCGTCAAAAGAGTTATGCTGATAAGAGAAGAAGACCGATTGAGTATCATGTTGGTGACTAAGTATACTTGAAAGTTTCACCGATGAAAGGGGTACAATGTTTTGGTGTCAAGCGAAAGTTAGCACCAAGATACGTAGGACCCTATAGAATTATTGGGAAATGTGGAAAGGTAGCTTATAGAATACAGCTACCTCCAGAGATGCAAGCTATCTTCAATGTCTTTCATGTTTCTCAGCTCAAGAAGTGTCTAAGAGTCCCCGAGGAACGAGTAAGAGTTGAAGATCTCAAATTGAAAACGGATCTAACCTATGAAGAGAAACCTATTCAGGTGATTGACACCAATGAGAGAGTGACCCGTAGCAAGGTAATTAAGTTCTACAAAGTGGTTTGGAACAACCAAGGAGAAGAAGATGCTACGTGGGAGAGAGAAGATTATTTGAAGGAAGTCTACCCTACTTTCTACAAAACATGGTATTACCCCTAATCTTGACGACGAGATTCTTTTAAGGGGGAGGGGCTGTAACACCCCAGTGTTAAGCTTGCTAAATCACTTGCATTACATTGCATTGGCATGTCATGAGCATCATATCATCATTTCATGTGTATGAGTAAGGGGATTTTCAATGCAATGTTAGCCATTTCTTATATATATGCATATAGAGTTATAAATAGAGAATTGAAGACAAAATGTTTTTCAACACTTTTGTAGTGTCAATTCTAGTTTAGAATGTTTAATCAAACACTTTTCATGTTGGGAGTAGCACTTGATTTGGTCTCTAACTAGGGTTTGCTTTGGAACTCAACCTAGGGTCATTTAGAGTGGATTTGGCAATTCAATTTAAAAGTGCAATTCAAATCCTTCAAATGACTTTGACCCTTAAATAAAGATTTTAGGAAATTTAATTTGTAATAAAGTTTATTTTTGGGCCAAGTCATGAAAATGACTTTAACATGCTCATTCAAGGACCACAAGGTAGGTAGGGTTAGAAATCTTCTCTGAATTTTTGGTTAAGTCTAAACTGAATTGCAGTTTTGATGTGCCCTACTTTGGTAAGATGTAGTTCTTAAACCAAGCCCGAGCAAGCCACCGAGGACAACGCTAACATGCCCGAGTGCCTTGACCACTAGCCCTCGACCTTTCTGAAAGGCAAGCCTCGGTGCATTCTTACTTCCTACGTTTTCAAATAAATTGACTTGAGTATAGTGATTGTTGCATTAAGTATAGGAATTGCTTGAAAACGTAGTTGCATTATTGATATCTTGGACAGCTATATATGCTTCACCTAAATAGGTTCAGGATCATTTTTTCTGCTTAGACTTGCTTAGAATCAGTAGATATGGAGATCCCGGTCACCAAAATAAGAAAGTGAAAAGCATGGTTGGCTATATTTGCTGTCGTGAAATAACCATGTGAGCTGAGGGAGGAAAAGAGTTTGGACGGAAGTATGATTTGGATACAACAAGACATGGAGGGTGTTGGTATTTATTAAGTGCAAATAGAATATGAAAGATTCTGCAAGCGCACAGAATACCATTGTAGCATTTTACCAGTAGTATTCCAGGTATCGTTATTTATATTTTACCATAGGGAAACAATTGTTAAAGAATTTGATAGCTACCATCATGTATCTACTAACTTAGTAGACCAACTAGACTATAATAGGGGTAAGTGATAAATGATAGGAGTTATGCATAGTAATCGCTTATAAGATAAATGAGTAGTCTAGCTAAGTTGAGAGGACAACGGGAGAGTTCAGTTCCTAAATACTTCTCTCTTACTTGGGTTCTAAGATAACTAAACGATAGGTAGGTGAAGCAATCACACAATAGCACTTTGGAGCAACAGTACCTTTCTGATTCTCGAATTGACTGGGAAGGGGTAATCGGGAGAAGGCTGCCAAAAAGCTCTACGAAACACCAACTCCGATGCAGTGGAATACGAAGATCGACAGAGCTGTCACCTCTGGGGCTACCACAACTAACCATAAGAATTGGGCGCAATCTCAGGTAAACACTAGCCTAGACACCACGTCTACACCAATGAATACTACTCTAATCACACGTGATAACTAGAGCACTCAACACGAACGGAGATCCTATGCCAAAGTATAACAACTATACTAACCAATCACATAATAAAGCATATGAGTAAATAGAGAAGATATATATATAAAAGCATAAGTCTTACAAAGATGAGATACAAAGATATACCAGACCCTTGAAGACTTCTCCAGAACCGAAGCATGGCTCCGCTCTCCCTAACTCTCAACTAGAACTAATCTACTACACTGAAGAGAGGTTATCCTTCAATGGGCACCTCTCCATCCAATCCCTAACTAGAGAATATGAATTATAATAATGAAAAGGGATGGAGCCTAGGGGGTCCCTGGGGCTGTATATATAGGGGCGCCTGGCCTCCCCTCCACCTTGGGCAAGCAATTTGGTACTAAGCCTTTCCACCATGTGCACATAGGCTTTAATGGGCCAAATTCTAATTTAGGCCCAATTAATCTCGCAGCCTTTGATTAATTCCGCAGCTCAGGTTCTAGAATCTTCCAGTGTTTGTAAAATCCACATCTCTTTATTTCGGACTCCAAAAATAGCAAACCATAGGTCCGTTTCGATCGTCTCGACGAGCTCTATGCAATGGTGAACTCCAATTCCTCATTTGAGATATTTTAATCGGTGAAAAATTAAATATCCTTTTACACCCTGCAAAACAAGTGAGAACACCAAAACTCGTGGAACTTGTTAGAATCAAACCCTATAACTATGTTGTGGATTGTTTTATGCCCTTGATTAATGTTTAGTTGATGGATAAAAATGATAGATAACTAACGTCAACAAGTTCCCCCAAGCTTACCCGTTGCTAGTCCCTTAGCAAAGCCAAACTTTAGCATAAATCAAAAGTTATAGTTACCCCTCACAAGTATTCAGTTTTAAACCAAGAAGTACTCAAGGATTAGAGTAGACCAAGCTAACCTTCAGACCTTTACCATGGATCTTGTAGCTTTCTCTTGAGTCTTGGGTAATTTAAGGATAGAATGTCTAAGTTAAACACTATGTCTCAAACTCTGTTGTTCAACTCTTATCCTGAAGTTTTTGCAAGTTTTCGAAATAATACTCAGAGTTTCCTTTGTATGACTCTCTCAAGTCTCTTAATATGTGATATTTGTGGATCCTTACCAAGGCAATAGTGATACATGCCTTCTCTTCTCTCTCTCACCCTATAACTAATAGTTTGTGTGGAGCTTATGGGTAAGGAGACAGCTCATACATACTTGCAATGAATATATTGTCAAGTCAAATAATGGATCCAAAGGAACAAGTCATACAATCAAATCAAGATGTGCATGTGTGTGGATGTGAGGTGGTACGTGGATATATATGGTAGCTAATCCTAATTCTACTCGTTTGCTCCTTGAGACATCTCTCTCTCTTTTTCAAACACTAGGGAATTATGTTGCAGGACAACATGGGCTATCTTTCTTTTCTTTTTCTTCTTTTCTTTTTCAGGCGGGCATCAGAGTACCCATTGTTTTGATAAATTCGGACACTTGTCCATTTTTACCTCTCAGGCGGGCATCTTTGTACCCATTGTTTTCTCTCATCTCACTCTTTTGCATAGCCACATGCCTTTTCTCTGCAACAATACTTTCCTTTTTCCTTTTCTTTTGAGAGATAGCAACAAGAACCTTGAAGCATTGATCTGGGGTAACCAATGGGATATTTTTAGTGTTCACTCCTAGTGTAGGAGTAGAACATTTTTAGGTGGATGTAGATGGAATATGTGGAATGTGGATGCGCCCACTCGGATATGAGTAGTGCATTATGGGTGGAGTGCATGTGTTCTTGATTGTAAAATCATGACAAGTTCCTAAGGTATCAACAAAGCTTGACTAAACTCAAAACAAAGCAAGTAGCATATAATGTATATGTTTTCCTAATCTAGTATGTATGGTTGTGGTAGGATTATCAAGCTCTTGTCATACAGGAACTCATCATGTGGTTTTAAGGATTTTCAAAATAAATCTCCAGAATTCAAGTATCACTAGGAACAAGATAAATAGCAGATCAAACTTTACATATCATATCCCTCAATTACTTAGAGTCAGATCAAGCATTTGCTACCCCACAAGTTTCAGGTTCAAAGTAAATCTTCAAGTTAAAATGGTTGCGTCTAAAACTTGGGATGACTCAAGGTTGAAAACTAAGTTGGTATGATGTAACACCCCAAATTTTGCTAGTTTTGAAATCGAGCTAAATTGATTTAATTTTGTATTTATGTGCTCATGAAAACATAGGGAATTTAATTTTTTTATTAAATCAAAACTCATTTAGGGTTTAACAACATATTTGTGCACTCATGCTCTTGCATATGATTTATTTTGGTTGACTTGTCTTTGTTAAAACTAAAAAAATGATTCAAAATCATTTGTAAATTAATTTATGATGTGAGTGCATAAAGTTTCAAAACGCGTTTAGTACAACGATCTTCTCTATAATATGTCTCTATCGCTTTCTATAGTCAAAACTCTTATTTCTCAATTCAATCCTTTCAATCGGAGTTCATCAGAACTTTTCTTTAGCTCCAAATCACTCTTTAGTGCTCATCATTCATCAACTTATCTCTAAAAAGTTCTCAGGATTTTTTTCGGCTTTTTCTAGACCCTTGTCCTATTTTTTTTGAGCAAAATCTAGTTTTTAGATGCTCCAAAATATCTTTCCGTGAGCTCCAAATACTTTATTTGGGTTCATCATATTCCAAAATATCTTCAGGGATTTTCTCCGAATTTTGAAAAATTTTGGCTATTATTGTTCTGGCTTGAATAATAATTCTAATTTTCAGTAATTATTTTTATCCACCAAAATAATTCGGAATAAGTGCATCTCACCCTAGTCAAAGTTCTTTCATCCTTTTATCAAATCGTTCCGTACTGATACTACACTTGTCTATCTGTTTTTCTGTCTTGTGTTTCTCACACCCTTTTGCTTTGCCGTGACGACATAATCTGAAGAAGCAAACAAGCAACTACTCCAGGCCATATCTATGTTTAGCTAAAAGACGTCAGCCTGATGCTATCCCTGGTTCGATTGCTACCCAAAAGAAACCGAATTAAATAAGATATATGATAATCTATCTCTCACATAGGCTTGGCACGTTCAGGACTTTCATGACTCTATATTGTCAAGCCCGTTTATATATATAGCAAACCGAGCCCATTGTATCCTTTCCAAACCCTTAGCAATAAATCGATTATCTTATCCAAGCCGCCGCCCCGTTCTTCATTGTCAGCCTCCGCTGCTCGCCAAATACAGCAAAGCCGGAGGAGGAGATGTCTCTGAGAGAACTTCGTCAAGCTGCCATGGAGCAATTCTTTACGACTGCTCCTCGTCTTCGTCGCCTCCTCGCCGCTCGACCTCGTTGTCACTCACATACGCGTGGATTCCGTTTCATCTGTCTTGCCACATCCGTTGAGGACCCGTCTATTTCACCAAACCTGAATATTGATCTCTACGGTGCAGCCAAGCTTTCCTTCATCGGCACGTATGGACCGGATCGCCGCCTCATGATAATTGCACCATCCGTGAGAAATCCTACAGCCCTAACTTGCTTTCTCTCTCTTCGAAGATGTGATTACCGTTCTTCGCTGAACCCTGCATGCCTATACGTATATGTATAGATTATGTGATGTTCCGTTTTTCCTTGCGAATTCAGATCCTGGCCTGTGTCGTTGCTGCTCATTGAGTTGCTGCCCCTTTGAAACAGAGCAGGCCGATCTCATGTGCCGGCTGTTGTGCACGTGCTTTCTTGCCATCAAGGAAACCAAGTTCCGCCTGCTGTGCCTCTTGCCTATTTTATGGGCTATCCTGGTTGCCATCACCAGCAATCAGAAGCCAAGCTAGTTCCGAACGTAAGTATCCGTCGTTTCTCCGTTTCAACTTCGAGTTAACTCATCCAAATTACGGTAGGTTCGTATATACGTTTCCTATGTGTTTTTAGATATGTTTTTAAATTATAAAAATTTGTGATTATATTTAATCTATTATTTTACAGAAGAAAATATTGTTTAATTAATGATTTCTTCGTTCTAATAATTCCGATTTGGGTGATTCAAATTTTGTTAGTCCATAATTTACCCATTTTAAATCCATTCAGGTTCATTCAAATTGCGTTAGATTCATATTTCTGAACCCTACGTGTTGTTGCCACTGTACAGTAAGTTTGTCACTTTTAAAAATTCGAGCTAATATTATATTAATTATTTTTGTATAGTAAATCTTCGGAAAATCATAACTTTTACGTTTTAAATCCGTTTTTCGTCATCTTTATATCGATGTGATCGTGAGAGCGAGTAGAATAGTTTTATAACCTTTTCAAACTATTTTCTTACTGTTGGTGTGCTGTTCTGATTATTATTCATTATTTGCTTCGTGTATGATTGCCCGATGATTGTGTGGTGATGTGGTGATCGATCGAATATAGACGGTGAGCGGTTTGTGGACGATCAAGAGTATTCCTACGATCAAGACCAGCAAGAATATTTTGATCAAGACAAGTATAACATGGACCATCCTTGATGTCCTATACACAACAATTACAATTCATATATGCATGTGTTCACCTTGACAACCTTAGAGATTATAACATAGATTTGCTATCTTGATTTCTTGATCACCTTTTGGGTTATGCATTGGGTAACTCTTTGCTAGTGCTTTATTGATACCAATGATCTTGTGATTTGATTAATGGATTAAGTAATGAATAATTTAATGTGATTTTATTCATATTCAAAGGGGCTAGAGCTCGGGGTTATGTGGCTCTAGTTTCTCTCCATAGGATTTCTGTAAGTGTTTAATCCGGGACATACATACAACTGTGAGGGCTATATGGCTCTGGCTCTAGTTGTTTAGAGGACCTTTTCTAGCTTGTTAGCGGTTACCCGAAAGGGCGCTAGAGGGGTGCCACCTCGGTGTAAGACAGCCCCTAATCTTATGAGTACAGCCGAGAAGGAGTGTGCCATATTGAGAAGGGGGTTCCTACATCTTGCTGCTGCTGAAACCTTGCGGCCCTAACTTGTTAGACGAACCTTTAAATGGCTTTATATGGTTATCTGGTGTTTGGGTATGGCCCACCCATGCATCAGAAAATCATGACTCACAGGTAAAGTGTACATCTCTGCGCAGAGTTTAATAATCTATCATGATAGCCGTGCTCACGGATACGAGCGGTCTTGAAACTTTTACAGCTAGATGGTTACTATTACATTCATTCTATGATTATTATTGCTGTTAATATCTTTGCTATTTATTAACCTTATTACAATTGATCATTGGATTAATAATGGGATTTGGAATACCTGGATGCTACTCAACTGCTAAAAAGAATCAGAATATTAAAAGCTAAATGCAGTCAAACAGTGTCTAGCCTTTTGTGCCTCATAAACCCATGTTATACTTGCGAAGTACGAAATGTGCTCAACCTTGCAATTCACCACCACAGATGAAAATTGGAGTGAAGACTATCGTAATGAGTATTAGGCTTGGTGTCTTCCAGTCGACCTTGTCCCTGTGATGGAGCTTCCGTGAGTGTGACATCATAGTTATTACCTATATTTGTGTAAGACTATGTAAAAATTACTTATTCGTTATGTATTTACTACTGTGATGATACATTTGTAATTTGTCTGCTTATATGTGTAACTATTCCTGGGGCACATATGAGTTATTTGAGCATCATATTTTATCCTTAAAATATGGGTGTGACATATGAAGAATCATGGTGAGGTGCTACTTATCAAATTCCTGAGCATGGTTTCCATCTAGTCTGAGCAAAATTATTGTAAGCACTCTCTTTTTATTTTATTCAAACACACTAACTAACCTAAACACTGTTTATTTGGTTTTTAAATTTTATTTCACTACCTAACTCACATGAAAAGCATTATGATACAATAATAAAGATGAGAAACTTATACTTAACTGGATTTAAGTGGAGGGTGCCCTCCCCCAAGCTGGATATTGACAAGGTCTTTGATGTTGCAAGTTGAGTGATCCTTATGGGTGCAGGTGTACCAGCAGCGTAAGGGCGTCGGGTTGACTAGCTCTTTGATCTTGTATTATCCTGTAAAACTCATTTGCCAACAAGAATACCAAATTTCATGGAGAGGGGTTAGGTTAATACCACTCCATGGTAAGTGATTGGTTTTATATTTCCAGTAGAAGTTTTCTAATTGGGTGGACCTTCATGTGCCCACATATTTTTGGGTTTTTTCTAAAAAGTGTGAACCTTCATGTGCCCACATATTTTTGGTATTTTTAGATTTTCTTATGGTACTTTGATGAACCTTCATGTGTTCACATATTTTTGGTATTTTATCACTTTATAAAACAGACTCGATAATCACATAGGTATAGTTACCTGATAAATAGGGGATGCTCCTTCCCCAAGCTAGATGTTTGCAATACTTGGTGTTGATGATCTTTAGAGTGGGCTTACCAACAGCAGTCTGGTGGGCGCCACTGATGGACTCACTCCTCAGACATAGTGTTATCCTGCATAATTATACTCCAACAAGAAAACCAAAACTCGAGGCTCAAATGTGTTAAGGGGTTAGCAGTCAGCCAATAAGTAATTGATTATTCTCTGAGTTGATTTTAATTGACAGATTCTAGCAGGATTCTCTTTTTAGGGTTTTCTAATTTTCTTATGTAACAATCAAATATGTACGCATGCTAAATATATTTTTATTTTTATGCCACCACGGAGAATATTTATTCTCATGGGGCTTAGAATTTTCATAATGCAAAAAAGTAAATACAGATGCTATTATCATTTTTTTATGCTACCACAGTAAATACTCCTACAGGGTTACCATAAGTTTATTCACGTGGGGCTTTAATATTTTGTGATGTAGTAGATAAGGCAATAAAATTTTTTTTTGATATGCATAAAGATGAATATGCTAAAGTAAAATTACTAATGTAAACTATGAATATTAATTAATTAGATAACTATCATGTTACCTTATGGCAAGAGTGTGGAATTAAAATTTACCGACAGGACTTTTTCTTCCATTCTTGTGTATCTCTCTGTCTTAAAGATGGAGGTCTTGATGGTTGCACCACTGGTGAAGGTGATGTCACTTTTGTTCTTTGCTTGGCCAGCAGGTTGAAGTAGAGCATTAATAGTGGAAGCCGGCAGAACTTTCACTTGTAGAATTTTGGGAATTAACAAATTTTGCTCAAAGTGTTGTCCTGTTTGCACAACCATGGTAGAGATCAAGTGCATGGGCTCTGCTGGTGGATGTTGACGGTGGATAACGTCAACTTTTATTAGAACTTTAGACACCAAAGGATACATGAATACACACTAGTCTAGCATTTTAACTGACAGTTTCCACGAGTTTTGCATGTTCTGCATTTTCCAGGGGCTATTCCAGAAAAGCATAAAAGAAGGGTTAAAGAGCATGATTACCACGTAACTTAACCGCCAAGGAAACAATCATCACGAGAATACTAGAAGCATCTAGAACACACCCGAGGCACCGGGACCCGAGACCCCACAGGGTGGGGCCGGCCGGCGCCACCCTGCTAGGGTTTCGGCCCACCTTCTGAAGTCTTCTTCCACCGCCTTTGAGGAGTCATCTCAGCCCTTGTTTCAAGTCGGTTTGATCCTACGGCGCACGTGCATCCCACCGGGCTTTAAATAAAGGGGCAGACCCCCTGGAGGCAATCAACCCATCATTCATTCAAGGCATCAAGTCCTCAAGCCATCAAGAGCCTCCTAGTTCATCAAGAGCCTCCAAGTTCATAGTTCTAGCCTAGTTAGATTAGAGAGTAGAGGAGTTCTAATTCTTCGGCGGATCTGGAGCCCCGGCGTCTGTCTAGAGCACGGAGTTTGGTATAGTTCTAGTTCTTTCTCTATTATTGTATTCTTCATTATGATTCGGGAAATATTGTTCTTAATAGTTTATTTGTTCTTGATTACAATAGTCTTTGTCTACTTTGATTATATGTCTAGCATAGTTGCTTTGATCTTATTGAATTCATGTAATTGCTCGTATAGCATTTATTCATGCGTACGATGGATAGATGATGAATGATATGTAGACGTGGTGTCTAGGTATTTTGTTTATCTGCGAGTGCACCCTAATGTGCCGGGTCGTGTGGTAGATCGCGTAGGTGATAGCTGCATTGAGTCCTCTGTAGTCCAACCCCCATATGTAGGCCAGCTGGCATGGTCGCGAAGTTTGGTGATGACTCTGTTTTACACCTTTCCTAGATGATGCCCTTTGCATGTGATCATGATATAGGATTAGTCTAACAATGATTGCTAGATGTAATTGCACTAATTAGAGTTATTCATTGATGTAGTTATAGAATTACCTTTGATATTAATTCCTTAGTTTATCCATTGGCTAGCTATTACTATGACTAGAGAAGTACTCTGATGATTATCTTTTATTTATGATGCTTGATCATACTTATCACCTTTATCTTTATCTTTATTTACCTTGTGACCTCTGCCTGTTATGAGTAGAGTAAATGACATCGGTAATGTCAGTTATCCATTGTATGCCATCACTATCAATATAATAGATTGTAGTTTATCTTAGTCCTTCCCAGTGGTATAAATATAAATCGATAACCTGGTAGAACTCCCTAGGTAAAATGCTACAATGGTGTAATTATCTGTCTGCTTATAGAACTGATCTTAGTTTATATTATTTATATTTATTTCTGCCTAGTCACAGAGATTAATATATAAAACCTTTATTTGTTCTTAGCATTATTAATTCGGGATGACAACCTAGTTCTTGCATAAGAATGTTGGTAATAGAAAAGTGGCTAGTTGCTAATGACAAGTTAATTAATTACCATTCATCTTCTAAGCTTGCCTCTCACATTAAAAATTATATAGTTATATTTGGCGACGTTAGTAGATGTCAACAAGCATTTTTGGCGCTGTTGCCGGGGAAGGCAAATTAAACTTAAGAAATATTGATAGCATACGTATACATAATGGATAAGATTGTATTACCTATTGATCTCTAACTCAAACAGGTACACCCTTGTTTTTTTATCATTTGCTTATCTTATGCAGGGTGATGAATGAATGGTTTTTCTCTTCCAAATAATTATATTGACGATCCAGAGAAACTTCTGAGAAGAAAAAAGTTTGTAGGGACGAGGGAAGATCCCGAATCACTATCAAAAACACCCATCGTTTCTCGAGCTAGTTTATCAAAGGAGCCAGCTCCAACATTGGAAGAAGAACATTTAGGAGAAGATTTATCTCCTGTGGTTGAAAACATGGCTAAGAAGACACTGCGCGAGTTCTCAGCCCTAACAACAGAAAACATCCGGACTGGACCAACAGTCAACACGGGGGAGAATGGATTCGAGCTCAAGCCTGCTCTTATCACCATGGTTCAAGCCAGCCAGTTTTGTGGAAAAGCTCATGAAGATACAAGTGCACACTTACAACACTTTTTAGAGATTTGCAGCACCTTCACGATTGGAGGAGTACCAAGAGATGCTATTTTACTCCGTCTTTTCCCATTTTCACTTTTGGGGAAAGCAAAGCAGTGGTTCTACGCCAACAAAGACAAAAACACTACATGAGACCGATGCTCAACTGCTTTCCTGGCAAAGTTCTTTCCTACAGGCAAGACAAATGCTCTGCGTGGGAAAATCTCAAGTTTCCAACAGCAACATGACGAATCATTCACTGAAGCATGGGAGAGATTCCAAGATTACATTGAAGACTGTCCTTATCATAGGATAGAGGATTGGCTACTATTGCAGACCTTCTACCACGGGCTTATCTCAAGCACCCGTGAGTCCATTGATGCTGCAGCTAGAGGAGCTTTCCTGTCACTTAAGCTTCCAGAAGCTCAAGCACTTGTTGAGAAGATGGCCTCAAATTCAAGCTGTAATGAAGAACGTACTCAACCTCGCAAGAGAGGAGGAGGCATCCATCATCTGAAGGAGACTGACATGGTCACTGCCAAGCTAGACCTCATCATGAAGAAGCTCGACATAGAGAAGAAAGAAGTCATGCATATCAATGATTCTTGCATGACCTGTGAAGAATGTGGAGATTACGGGCATTCAGCTGTCAACTGCCCTACATTGCAAGAGGATGTGAACTTCATCAACAACAACACCTACTATCGTCCTCAGCAAAGTCAAGGATGGAACCAGCCAAACCAAGGATGGAATCAGCAACCTCGACAAGGTAATTACCAAGGTAACAACCAAGGTAATAATTATAATAATTACAATCTTCCGCCTTTAAGAGATTTAGTTGCTGGTCAATCTAAATTATTAGATCAAATGTCTAGAAAGGTAGCCTCAAATGATAAAGCTTTAGAAAATATAAATACTAGAATAGATACCTTTGCTTCTGCTATAAAGAATCAACACAGCTTTAATAAAATGTTAGAATCACAATTAGCTCAGCTTGCTGCTGTTGTTCCTCCATTTGAGAAAGGAAAGATTCCGGGCCAGCCGGAGCATTTAGAAACTGCTAATCTTGTTGATATTCACAATGCAACACAATACCAAATTAAGTCTGAAGATGGGAGACCCTGGAAGACCTGAGATTCCTATCTCTATAGGATATCACAACTTTCCAGAGGCTATCTGCGATTTTGGCACAAGTGTCAACATAATGCCTAAGGTAATCTATGAGAAAATTTTAGGTGATCCTTTGTTATACACAGATATGCGTTTGCAGCTTGTAGATCAATCCATTTGCTACCCCGAGGGAGTACTAGAAGAAGCTGTTATCAGAGTGGGGCAATCATATGTCCCAATTGACTTTGTGATCATGGATACCGGAGGAGATGAGAAGGCACCCATTATCTTGGGACGACCATTCTTATGCACAACCAAAGCCATCATCTATGTGGAACACGCCAAGATTGTCCTCTCAATCAAGGACAAGAAGGAGAGATTCTCGTTCAAGAACCGCATCCTCAAGAATCCAGCAGTCCCGAAGCAATTCCATCAACAAGAAGAGCAACAACAACAACCAGCACCCAAAAAGAAGAACAATAGAAGATGGAGGAAGAACAAGCCCCAGCATGTACCTGAAGGAACCGCTCAGCTAATCAATGCCATAAACACAGAAAATGATCATATGCTCCCGAAGCCATTTCCAACAAAGAAAGGTGACCCAGGAGTACCAATTATCGAATGCACAATCAGAGACATCACTTTTTCCGACACCATCTGCGACACTGGATCAGGCGTCAACGTAATGTCCAAAAAGGTATATGATGAATTATTTGATGATTTACCATTATACCCAACATATATTCAGTTGCAGATGGCGGACCAATCATTGAGATTCCCTAAAGGCGTAGTCAAGGATGTCATGGTAAGAATTCAAAATAAATATATGCCCGCAGATTTTCTAGTTCTTGATACGCAGGGAGACGATGAATCGCCTATTCTTTTGGGAAGACCGTTCCTCTACACCGCCAATGCTATCATCTACATCGGGTCTGGACAGATCCACTTCAACCTACCCACCGGAAAGGTACCCTGTCAATTTAAAACACATCTTAACCATGAGCAGATCAGGAAGCAACGCAACAGAAAGAAACACCAATCCCACCGTCAGGCTGCCCAGCCTCATTGTGGATGGGAGGAATTCCCTGGAAAGATTGTGAAGTATGAAGACTGCTACAAGGAGCAAGAAGAAGCCGTACAAGCACCACGCTGGAGTGAGTAGGAAGCGGAAGCTGAGAGGATGGACCGGATTGCTAAAGCAGAGATAGAAGAGATCCAAGCACAAGTAGAAGAATGGATGAAGAGAGATGAAGAATCAAGAAAAGCATACAAGGAAGAGCTGGAGCTAGAAAAGAGAGAAGCAGAAGAGACAGAAAAGAGATGGAAGGAGAAAGAAGAAGCACCTACTACACCACCGCAAAATGAAGAATTGACTGAGGTAACCTCAGACAATGAACCTACTGAGTAAGTACTCTCCTCTATCTAAGTCCTGTCGGTAGACTTTAAATTCCGTACCCTAGCCATAAGGTTAGAATGGTAGTTATCTAATTAATTTAGCATTCATTAGTAATTTTTCTTATCACATTTATTAGCATAATCATTTTTTCATATTAAGAAATATTAAACCAACAAAAATATTTACTGCTTTATTTACTGCATCGTAATATTAAAACCCTATGTGAATGAACCTATGGTAACCCCGTAGGCATATTTACTGTGGTGGCATAAAAAAATGATTTATAGATGGTAGTAGTATTTATAATTGCTTTGTTGCATTATGAAAATCCTAGGCCCCATGAGAATGAATATTCCCTATGGTGGCATAAAAATTATAGCATGCATACATATTTGATTTCTGCATAAGAAAATTAGAAAATCCTAAAAAGAGAATCCTGTTAGAATCCTGCTAAAATCTATTAATTAAAATCAACTCAAAGAATAATCAAAGTGCTCATTGGCTGACCGCTAACCTCTTGATAATTTGAGCCTCGAGTTTTGGTTTTCTTGTTGGAGTATAACTATGCAAGAATAATATTATGACTAAGGAGAGAGTCTATTAGTGGCAATCACTAGGACAGCTGCTAACCAACTCACTCTGAAGATCATTCAAGCACCAAGTATTGCAAAGATCAAGCTTGGGGGAGGAGCATCCCCTAGTTACCTGGTAACTTTATCTATGCGCTTATTAAATCTACTTTATACAAACACAAAATACCAAAAATATGTGAACACATGAAGGTTCACCATAGTATCATAGGAAAATCTAAAAATACCAAAAATATGTGGGCACATGAAGGTCCACACCATTCACAAAAATACCAAAAATATGTGGGCACATGAAGGTCCACACTCTTAGAGGAATTTCCTAATTGGGTAAAGAAGCTTAAGCTTCTGCTGGAAATATAAATCAATTACTTACCATGGAGTGGTATTAAACCTAACCCCTCTCCATAAGATTTGGTATTTTATTGGCAATTGAGTTTCATAGGAAAATACAAGATCAAGGAGCTAGTCAACCCGACGTCCTTACACTGCCGATACATAGCTCAGAAGGATCACTCAATTTGCAACATTAAAAACCCTGTCAAAAGTCAAGCTTGGGGGAGGGCATCCTCCAATTAAAATCCAGCTAAGTATAAGTTTACTATCCTATTTATCATTATTATTATATCGCTCTTTTCGCATGAGTTAGCTAGTAAAATAAAATATGAAAATCAAATAAATATCTATCTATATATTAGAGTTTGTTTAGAGTCAGTCTAGGCTAGATCTAAATTAAAAATGATGAACATTAAAATTTTGTCTTGTAGATGATGAATAGTCACTTTGTCACAATACTTTTTAAATGCCTAGTTGTCAAACTTAAATTCTCCTGAGTTTTAGATATTACTGTTTTAACTTAAGAATTTACTCTGAACCTGAAACTTGTGGAGGCATATGTTTGAGCTAAGTCTAGGTGATTGATTGATATGATTCATGAAAGTTGAGCTACTATTTATCTTATTCCTAACATTAGTAAGTTCTGGAGATTTACTTTGAAAATTTAAAATTTACATGATGAGCTCTTGTATGACAAAATGTGAAGTCCTACCAAAGCCATATATGATACATCTAGATAGAAAAACCTTTTGCACATTCATGCTGCTTGCTTTGCATTGAGTTTAGTCAACCTTTGTTGTATGCCATATGAGAGTCTTGTCATGCTTTTAAAACCAAGATCACGTACACACTTCAGCACATATGCATTATTCCTACCCTGGGAGTAATCGCAACCATTTCCACTTTCATCAATGTTCATCATAAAAATGTTTTCTCCTGCACTAGGAGTGAACACCAAAAATATAACCCGTAGGACAGCCTTGTTATAATTGCTCTAAGTTCTTATTATTATCTCTCCAGTTATTCATATTCAAAGGATGCATGTGGCTATGCAAAAATATGAAAATAGAGTAAAAGATGGACAAGTGTCCCAGCATTAAAACAATGGGTACTAGATGTCTGCCTCCCGAATGATCTAAAAAAAGAGAAAAAAAGAGAAAGAAAGAAACAGAATAAAGATAGCCCATGTGTTCCTCCAAGTTACAAGGGAGAGTGAATCATTTTCAAAGAGCAAAAGTAGAATTAGGAATAGCCACTAAATACCACATATACACTTATCCACCATATTCCATACACATGCACATCTTGATTTGATTGTATGCCTCGATTCTCTGTGAATCCATTGTTTGACTTTACAACATATGAATTGCAAGTATGCTTAAACCTTGTTATTGCCACTCCTATGAGCTCCACTATAATCCTTAGTTATAGGAAGGCATAACATTAATGCCTTAAGTGAGATCCACAAATACCATATACACTGAGAGACTTGAGGGTGTCATACAATTAAAGCTCTGAGTTTTATTTTGGAAACTTGCAAAACTCCGGGATATTAGTATTGTGAAGAATTTGCATAGTGCAAGACTTGATTGTTCTTTCTTTCAATTACTCAAGACTAAGGCAAGAGCTATAAAGCCCCATAGTTAAAGGTAAAATGGGTAAGTTTAAAAGTTAGAGCAGTTTTGTCTAATCCGGAGGAGAATCTATGTTTGCAGCATGTGTACTTGGGAAGTATGAAAGCATTGTAGCAACTCCTGATCCAATTACATTAGTAAATAGGCTTAATTCATTTGCCAAGGCAGTGGCAAACAGGTAAGCTTGGGGGTGTTGTTGACGGTGGATAACGTCAACTTTTATTAGAACTTTAGACACCAAAGGATATATGAATACACACTAGTCTAGGGTTTTAACTGACAATTTCCACGAGTTTTGCATGTTCTGTATTTTCCAGGGGCTATTCTAGAAAAGCATAAAAGAAGGGTTAAAGAGCATGATTACCACGTAACTTAACCGCCAAGGAAACAATCATCACGAGAACACTAGAAGCATCTGGAACACACCCGAGGCACCGGGACCCGAGACCCACAGGGTGGGGCCGGCCGGCGCCAGGGTGGGGCCGGCCGGCGCCCCCATGCTAGGGTTTCGGCCCACCTTCTAGAGTCTTCTTCTACCGCCTTTGAGGAGTCATCTCAGCCTTTGTTTCAAGTCAGTTTGATGCTACGGTGCACGTGCATCCCACCGGGCTATAAATAAAGGGGCAGACCCCCCTGGAGGCAATCAACCCATCATTCATTCAAGGCATCAAGTCCTCAAGCCATCAAGAGCCTCCTAGTTCATCAAGAGCCTCCTAGTTCATAGTTCTAGCCTAGTTAGATTAGAGAGTAGAGGAGTTCTAGTTCTTTGGCGGATCTGGTGCCCCGGCGTCTGTCTGGAGCACGGAGTTCGGTATAATTCTAGTTCTTTCTCTATTATTGTATTCTTCATTATGATTAGGGAAACATTATTCTTAATAGTTTATATGTTCTTGATTACAATAGTCTTTGTCTACTTTGATTATCTATCTAGTATAGTTGGTTTGATCTTATTGAATTCATGTAATTGCTCGTATAGCGTTTATTCATGAGTACGATGGATAGATGATGAATGATATGTAGACGTGGTGTCTAGGTATTTTGTTTATCTGCGAGTGCACCCTGATGTGCCGAGTCGTGTGGTAGATCGCGTAGGTGACAGCTGCGTTGAGTCCTCTGTAGTCGACCCCCTATATGTAGGCCAGCTGGCACGGTCGCGAAGTTTGGTGATGACTCTATTTCACATCTTTCCTAGATGATGCCCTTTGCGTGTGATTATGATATAGGATTAGTCTAACAATGATTGCTAGATGTAATTGCACTAATTAGAGTTATTCATTGATGTAGTTATAGAATTACCTTTGATATTAATTCCTTAGTTTATCCATTGGCTAGCTATTACTAAGACTAGAGAAGTGCTCTGATGATTATCTTTTATTTATGATGCTTGATCATATTTATCACCTTTATCTTTATCTTTATTTACCTTGTGACCTCTGCCTGTTATAAGTAGAGTAAATGACATCGGTAATGTCACTTATCCATTGTATGCCATCACTATCAATATAATAGATTATAGTTTATCTTAGTCCTTCCCAGTGGTATAAATATAAATCGACAACCTGGTAGAACTCCCTAGGTAAAATGCTACAATGGTATAATTATCTATCTGCTTGCAGAACTGTTCTTAGTTTATATTATTTATATTTATTTCTGCTTAGTCACCTAGATTAATATATAAAACCTTTATTTATTCTTAGCATTATTAATTAGGGATGACAACCTAGTTCTTGCATAAGAATGTTGGTAATAAAAAAGTGGCTAGATGCTAATGACAAGTTAATTAATTACCATTCATCTTCTAATCTCGCCTCTCGCATTAAAAATTATATAGTTATATTTGGCGACGTTAGTAGATGTCAACAGTGGAAAAACACCAACAAAACCAAATCTATCTCTTTATTTATTCTTCTCTAACCTTAGGCACATTGAACAAGACAAAGTTGATGTTGCATAATTTGTTTTACTCATGACATGAGTGGTAAGATCAGACGATTAAGCATTAATGTTGCATTTAAGTTCATATGGTATAAAAAATTTAAATTGCTTAACCAATGGAATTATCGTCTATCTCTACATAATATATAAATTTTCACATGAGTATGACTATCATCTTCCAAAGATAGAATATAATGTTTTAACACATTTGGTTAAGACTGAGATCAAAAGAATGATGCCATGAACAATCTTAAAGGACAAAGCATGTTGAGTTAATTAGGTTAATCAATTAAAGCTGTAACTCTAACATATTTATGTCTTTATTTATCTGCATTCCAAGATCAAGAGGAAAAAAGTGACCACTTACCTTAAGATATTACCTTCATTATTAGAGCGTGATGGCAATAAGTAATGAAGGGTAGATGACTGGTGGTCCTTTCCTTCTCTTGCATCTTGAGTTGTTCATGAGCATCTTGTCTCCTTTGTTGCTTATCCTCTTTACCATCTTTTGCTTCTTTGATCTTATGACACCTTGTCACGCCATTCATTATTATGCTTGCAACCGATTAGTGGACAACACATACCCGAAGGGATGTACAACTTTGGAACATAGGTTGTTTATCCAGAATTTTATCATGTTCCATCTACGCTACTAAAAAGATAGGGTTGATATTATGTTAGCATAGATCATGTTCTATACTGGCATGACTCGAGTCCAAGTAACTTGCAGCTGAAGATAAAGTGGATGAATCATTAATACTCACAGTTCTTCCATCCATAATGAATGAGCTATGTTTTCCTCTGCAAAGTTATTGAAGTTTAGCGTGTACTTTGTCTCATCTCTGATTTGAATTTATCTCGTGACTTACCTAAATTAAATTGGAAGTTTTCTGTAAGGGTTAGTCCAACAGAATATCCAATGTTTACTACAGCATACGAGTGGCTCAAAAATCAACCTAGACACCACGTCCAATTTGACTTAGGAAGGCATTCTAACCTAAGCACCACGCTTAATTCAAAAAGCCTTTGAATGTAAAATCATCACACCTCTTGGTTCATAAATCAAACTAAACACCTTGTCTAATTATGATTCCAGAAAACAGTTTAAACTAAGCATCATGCCTAATTTTAAAAGGTGTATGAAATTTCTCCAAACCTTAAGTATACTATAGCGAACAAAGGTAACATGAATGTTTACAGAGAGTTATGCAAATAGAGATGAAAGAGCATGATCATTGATTAACAATTTGAACATGGATTGACAAGGTAGAGACAACCAATATTAGCAACATAAGATTTTCTAAATAAGCCCATTCCTCCAAGCTTGAATTTTGCAAGGCAAAGTTAAGTTTGGATGGATTAATGTTGCATGATGATTGATTGGACATACCTAATGATGTCATCCTTCTACTTCAAGCCTGGAATGGTTAGTGACAAAAATACCGAGGGAATATTTTTATAATTATAATTCTATGCTCAATTCTCAATGGTATTACATCAAAAGGTACAAGCTCACGTTATTTTTGAATGGTTATTTTAGGACACAAAGTCGTTCTTGGGAGACCTTCTAATTATGACACTTTTAGTTAATAAACTTAGATTAAAAACCTTTGAAAGTAAGATCAAACACTCCTAAACTTGGCACCATGCTTCATTTAAGAGATGTATGGAATTATTCCAGCCATAAACTATAGTAAGTAAAGGTAGCATGAAAGCATTACAAGGATTTATTCAAATAGTGATAAAATAATATGATCATAGTGAGGTATATATATATATTTTTTCTTTTTAATATGCAAGTGGTATGGATGTATGCAAGAACTAAACATGTTATGGATTTGATATGAGGGAATATAAACTAAATGGTGTGAATGCATGGATTAAAATAAATATGCAATGAAATGCAAGAATTAAAAGATAACTACTCAAAAGTTTAAAGTCCATGAGCAAGACTTTCTCACCTTCTTGATCATACTTACCATGACTTGTGTGTAGCATAGCCTCTATATTCCTCGTTTGAGATGTGATTTGAATTGTTGTGACGACGACCTCCTTCTCCAATCTACACAGGGTTAGAAAGAAATATATATATGTGTGGAAACCTGTGAGATGGCAGGGTTCCATTATTGATGAATCTTGAATATTCAGGCACCCTGGGCTCTTCAATGTATCTTCTTGTCTTGTGGAAACTTGCTGGAAGGTCAAAATGGCTTCTACTATCCTGCCTTATTTCACAATTCAATAGAACAGGGGTAATCCTATTAAAGCTAGTGGTACATTAAATTAGAAGACATCAAGATCACTATCAAAATCCTTATGCCAATTGCTTCTCCGGCAACGGCACCAAAAATGTTTGTTGGTATTTATTAAGTGCAAATAGAATATGAAAGATTCCGCAAGCGCACAAAATACCATTGTAGCATTTTATCGGGAGTATTCCAGGTATCGTTATTTATATTTTATCACAGGGAAACAATGGTTAAAGAATCTGATAGCTACCATCATGTATCTACTAACTTAGTAGACCAATTAGACTATAATAGGGGTAAGTGATAAATGATAGGAGTTATGCATAGTAATCACTTATAAGATAAATGAGTAGTCTAGCTAAGTTGAGAGGACAACGGGAGAGTTCGGTTCCTAAATACTTCTCTATTACTTGGGTTCTAAGATAACTAAAGGATAGGTAGGTGAAGCAATCACACAATAGCACTTTGGAGCAACAGTACCTTTCCAATTCTTGAATAGACTGGGAAGGGGTAACCGGGAGAAAGCTGCCAAAAAGCTCTACGAAACACCAACTCCGACATGGTGGAATACGAAGACTGACAGAGCTGTCACCTCTGGGGCTACCACAACTAACCGTAAGAATTGGGCACAATCTCAGGTAAACACTAGCCTAGACACCACATCTACACCAATGAATACTACTCTAATCACACGTGATAACTAGAGCACTCAATACGAACGGAGATCCTATGCCAAAGTATAACAACTATACCAACCAATCACATAATAAAGCATATAAGTAAATAGAGAAGATATATATATATAAAAGCATAAGTCTTACAAAGATGAGATACAAAGATATAGCAGACCCCTGAAGACTTCTCCAGAACCGAAGCATGGCTCCACTCTCCCTAACTCTCAACTAGAACTAATCTACTACATTAGAGAGAGGTTATCCTTCAATGGGCACCTCTCCATCCAATCCCTAACTAGAGAATATGAATTATAATAATGAAAAGGGATGGAGCCTAGGGGGTCCCTAGGCTGTATATATAGGGGCGCCTGGCCTCTCCTCCACCTTGGGCAAGCAATATGGTACCAAACCTTTCCACCATGTGTACATAGGCTTTAATGGGCCAAATTCTGATTTAGGCCCAATTAATCCCGCAGCCTTTAATTAATCCCGCAGCTCAGGTTCTAGAATCTTCCAGTGTTTGCAAAATTCATATCTCTTTATTCTGGACTCCAAAAATAACAAACCATAGGTCCTTCGATCGTCTCGACAAGCTCTATGCAATGGTGAACTCCAATTCCTCATTTGAGATACTTTTAATCGGTGAAAAATTGAATATCCTCTAATACCCTGCAAAACAAGTGAGAACACCAAAACTCGTGGAACTTGTTAGAATCAAACCCTATAACTATGTTGTGGATTGTTTTATGCCCTTGATTCATGTTTAGTTGATCGATAAAAATGATAGATAACTAACGTCAACAGAGGTCTTGGTTGTAAGCCAATCACCGCCAAGTGAAATAGGGAAATATCCCTGTGGGACATCGGTTGAGCTTGAAAGACGCCATCACTTAGCTGGCCGGATAAGTCGTTCCAACCGCGAAGCCGAGTAGCTCTATTTGGGCCGGGAACTGGTTAGCTCAGTGGATATGCTGGACCGCGTAGGGTTTTGGGAGCTAGTTTGGACCATGGGCAGGTGGATTCCTGAGCTTCCTGGCCACTAGTCAGTCCCCCAGAATATCGCTCTCCCAGACCCACGGTTGGTACCCAAATAGTACCAAAAGTGACCTAAGGGACCCCGTACAGGTCTATCTGGGTTTGTGATTGACATTGGACACCAGCTGGTTTGCAATCGATTCGAATCGCCATCTCTCCTAGATAGTGAGAAACTTGACTGATCTTCCCTCATGGTAGAATTGAATAAATTTGAACATGAACATGGTGTTGGCAATTCTAAGGTCACTACCAAGAATAGAGTTATTTCTGATAACGGCATTAGAAAAGCATATTGATAATTCCTATGACTATTGCAGAATTCCGCAAGCGCACAGAATCTATCGATGTAGCACTTCACTTGGGAGTAACCAAGTATCGTATTTATTTTCACAGGGAAGCTTCTTATGGCTAGAGATATCCAATGGTAAACTAAGAACAATCATAATTTATGATAAGAATGAACTAGTGTAGTGATAACTAATCCAAATAATCTAGTTTAAGATAGAGCCAAGCAACGGTGTAGACAGTGATGAGCTCAAGAGTGGAATGCAAGGTAACACGGTAGATTGACTCCAATTAGTACTTCGGGGCGAATGAGCAGTCCCAAAGGATTAGGATTACTCACATCCAGAAAAGCCCTAGGCTGATAAAACTAGACCGAACGTGGTGGAATCCAGAGGATCTTAGGGCTGTCACCACCTGAGACCTACCACTGCTATCCGTGGGTCTAGCCGCAATCCAAGGTAACTTCTAGTCTAAGCATCACGCTTACACTATAGGCTACTACTCTAACCTCGTGCTAAGATTAGAGCACCGTCTAGCGGCGAAGATCCCGCACTAAGTGTATGAAAACCGATAATTAATCCCCTAGTACTACCGCAACTAGAGCACTCAAAGTAATACTTAAAGTAAATACTTGGAAGTAAATACTAAAAGTAAGTACTGAAAGTAATGCGGGAAATGTAAGTACTAGAAAGGAAATTATATTACCGAATCAAAGAGTACCTTACAAAGGAAGCGCCCGAGAGAGAGACCTTTGCAGAGCTCTCCTACTCTTCAGCTTCTCTTCACTCACACTCTCACTACTAGCCTTGCTAGGTGGATTCTCACTAGATGAGCTAGGATGGACTAAACTCCAAATCTCTCTATTCTTCCTAAGCTGATTACAACTAAAGCATTCAGGGTATTTATAGCACTTGAGACCCATGGGGTACTTGTAGAGGTGGTCGGACGTCGGTGGGCCGAAGTTGCAGGGCGGGTGCCCTACTAGGGGGCGGGCGCCCGGTAGATTCCACTGCCTCGCCATCCAACGCTCCAGGAACATCCCCAATGGCGGTTACAAGGTCAATTGAGCACGTTTCGGCGGTTGGAGAGGTGGTTTGTGACCCTTGGAGGATGACATATGGGTCCATGAATCCTTGGCACCACCTTTGATCTCCCTTGGATGAAAAATGACTTTAAATAAATGGCCACAAGTGCTTGGGTGCCTCTCCTCCGGATTGTGGACGTGGCAAGCCATATTGACAGGGCGGGCACCCTGTCCAACAGGGCTACCAGATCCAGGTGAGGTGATTTTGAGCCATTGATGTAGAATCAAGGTGCCAAACTCTGTTTAGGAGGTTGAGGTACGGATCCATGACGTAGCGGAGTGCAGATGGCGCCAAGTGGGGGCGGGCGCCCTGTCCAACAGGGCGGGCACCCTGTGACTTGGCCCCAATGTGGCTCTTGTCACATGTACTGTGCAAATGTGCCTTGGTTTGCTTCATTTTCACCTGTATTTGACCTGCAATCAAAATTCTTCAAGTACAAGTGGAACTACATTAGTTTAAACCAAATTCCTACCTTCTATGTGCCATTTTCTTGCTCAATTTTATCAATGTTGATGGTTAAAATGTGCATTTAGTGAGCATCAACAAACTCCCCCAAACTTACCTTTTGCTCGTCCCTGGGCAAAGACTCAAGATGTTATGCTTATAATTGACTTCTTATTAATGACTCACTTTTGATTCAACATGTTAATGCAACTACCAATGTCCAGTCACTATTACCCATGGAGCTTTTATCTATCCCTTAACCTGAAAAATAGTGCACAGACTAGCTAGAAAGAGGGTTTGTTCTCCATGCCCTTTTTGCCTGATTAAATCTTATGGAGGTTTTTAAATATTTCACAATAATCATGCTTTAGACTCTTCTGTGGCACTCTTAGTCTCTCAAATATGTGTGTGAAATTTTTTATCTCACTCAAAAAGCTTGCAATGCCCTCACATCCTATCTCTAATAGCTTATGTGGAGTTTTAGGAACACAGGAAAATGAGGCATACCATATATAATGTAATATTGTTAAGTCAAACAATTGGATCAAAGGAGCAACAAGTCATAGACTTAGACTGAGAATGTGCATGTGTATGGTGGTGGTACTAATTACTCCTTTCATGGCTTTTCCCCTTTTTAGAAACATGGCTAGCTCTTTCTTTTCTCTCTCTTTTTTCTTTTTTTTTCATCAGAGCACTTGCTCTTTTTTTTACTAGAGACTAGCCATGCCTCTTTTTGAGGAATATTTCAAAGGAATAAATGATAATGCCATGGAGTAGATCCTAACATAAAAGGCATGTTGTGCTTATTCTCAGTGTAAGAATAGCAATATGAAGATGGGTGTTCGTGTTCTCGGTCATGAGAATATGACTAGTTTCTCTACTATGATTCACAAAAGTTTGACAAGGCTCAACATAAATATAGGCAGCAAGTGGAGTTTTCCTATCTAACAAATATGGCTCTGGTAGGTGTTCTCTTTTGCCATAGAAGATCTAAAGCAAGTTTTATCATTATTTTAAAGAAATTCTCCACAGATTAACCTTGCTCATGATAGGATAGAAATTTACTCATTTTTTTGCTAAATCATGATACTCAAATTTTTGAAGCCTTGTTCTAGCATTTGCAACCCACGGAGTTCAAGTTCATGGTATAAGTAAAATCACATTAACAGTCAAATCATCAGCGAATTACTAACTTGAAGTAATTATAAGTAATAAACATTTTCATTCTCTTATTTCTAGTAGTGTGAAAGTGTGGGTGTTTATTTATATTTTTTAAGCATAACAATACTAACATAACCATTACTACTATATAATTATTATTACATTATATATATTTATTTTTTTATTTTTTTAGCATGCTGGAAATAAAATAATTTAAATGCGTAAATAAAAGGATGGGGCTGTGTGTACTTACCTTCGCGGGAGACCTCCCCCAAACTGGTTCTGAAAGCATCACTGGAAATCCCACCCCTGGCGACGATAGAAATCGTCCCTGCGGCGGTCATTGCGACGAGCCAGGTAGTGCATATCCCTTGTCTCCTCCTCATTCTCTTGCATGTATTGCCAGAACTCATATGACAAATCTTGTAACCCTTGATGAAGCTGGTCTTGGCCAATCTGCAGGCCCTCTATCTGATGCTGGAAATAACCAAGGTCTCGCTCCCATCCATGTACTGAAACTGAGTGTCTCGGTGGAGGGTATCCTTCAGTGTTGGATGAGTGTGAGCCTTCCACACCAGTGTATCTGTAAGAGCCACCCAAGTGTTGGGCACTCCCAGAACTACTGATGTGTGCAGATGCTTGTCTATAGGGATCCCATGGGTAAGTCGGCTGGTGCTGCTGCTGCGAGGGTGGCTGGTACCAATTGGAACCTCCTGCTTGTTGAGAGCCAGGAGCCGGCCATGCACCCCACTGACTAGTGTGTGGCATGGCTCCTTGGTGGAATGCTTCTTGTGCCGCCCGTTCTACTTGCTCTTGTGCTGCAGCCTAAGTAGCTCTCGTCTGGGCCCTTGTTCTTTGTTGACACTTCTTAGCGCAACCACCAGAGACAGGGTGTTAAACTATCTCTGATAACGGCGCCAGAAGTGCCCTGAGGGTATTTCTTATGTCTATTGGATAATTCCGCAAGCGCACAGAATATACCGCTGTAACACTTCACCCGGGAGTATTCCAAGGTATCGTTATTTATTTTATCCCAAGGGAAAGCGGTTGCTAGGAATAATTAATAAAAAGAGAGATCCTTAAGTCTATACCAACTTAGTACCAACTAGTGGTAAGGGGTAAATCGATAGGTAGAGGAAAGGGTAATGACACCAACACACAACAAGTATTAAGATAACTAAAAGATAACTAGTAAAGTATAGCTAGGTGGGAGGACAACGAGTGAGTATAAGACTCCTATGACACTTACTTTACTCTTGTGACTTATCCTATCAAATAGATGACTTATACTAAGATAGTACCTTACTACCGGTGTGCAGGGGGTAGTGCGAGACAATAGAGGACAAAACCTCTACCCGAAGAGCCTACACTCTTATGGGAGCCTACCTTTTAAGAACTTGCCTAAAACACGTGGAGGGATACTAAGGCTAGATAGGGCTGTCACCACCTACTAGCACCCACAAACAATCCGTGCGACAAGCGGTAATCAAAGGCAAGATCTAGTCTAAGCACCACGCTTACACGAAGTCTCACTATTCTAGCTGCATACCAACAACTAGAACACCCTATGACAGGCGATGAACTAACACACGTTGAGTTGGGACAAGATCACTATCAAGTATAAGACAAGTATAGAATAAGACAAGACACAACAATACTATAAAGAATAGTAAAGACTAAGTAAGAACTTAGTGAAGTAAAGTAAAGATAATGTTGGCGCAAAAAGTGGTTCCCTAAGCCCAACACACCAGCGAAGCCGGAAACGACCCTTGAGGCAGTAAAGCTCTCGCAGATCCAGCTAGCTTCGAACCCGGTCTGAGAGTGTCAGTAACACCCAAGCGTACCAATCAATTTGACCTGCAGCCGATGTAATGGGAGATCGACTAGAAAGCCGATTCCGTTATGTTATGAACCGATTGTAGCGAAACATGCATTATAACTCAAGTTAACCGATTCAGACATGAATTCAATGACATATACTTGCATTAAACAGAAATATGCTATAAAAGATGTAGTCACAGCAAGCTGACATGATCATAAGATGTCTCAATGTAAAACAAGAAGAAATCGGCTATTTCAGCCGATTTAGTGTATATGAGCAACATACAAGCCTATGAAGCAAACAATGTTTCAACTCTCCGGCTAATAGATCTAAATCACAATCTTGTAACAGTGGAGATCGAGCGGATCGAGGCAGTCATGATGAAGTTGCAACTTAGATCGTTAACCTTTGAATCTAGACAAAGTTTATTTTATTACTTGAGTGCGACCCGTATCTAATCTAGATCCAAAATACAACCGGCTGGTGCAAAGCATTCTATCTTATCAATATAAAACGAATGGCAAACATAATTCGTTGAACATATAGATCTATTAGATATAAGCCGACGCATATGGATCAAGACGGGCAAATTGATGATTGCTTTAAATAATAAACAATAAACATAAGCAACATCGGTAACTTAATGAATCCAGCTAAACTGCCAAATTTAACTAGAGCCGATAACTAATCCATGCATGCAAACCATCTCAATCTATAGCCTGTCTACCGGATGACATTAACTAATACATTAATCAAGCAAACAAACACGAATCGATAACTAATTCGCGCGTGAAAACCGTCCTAATCTGTATCTCGTCCACCGGATGACGGTTAACACAGATTGATCGGGTAAACCAGCGTGAATAATCCTTGACTCACTATGCTTCCCGCGTCCACCGGATGACGCCAAAGAAACAGAGCTTAGCAAGGACCCTGATCCGCCATGCTTCCACGTCCACTGGATGACGCTAAAAAGACAGTTTAACAGGGGGTTGACGATACTTATAAGCAAGCCTGCGTCCACCGGATGACACCCAGCCTGGATGAAGTAACTCGTCGGACTCGACTGACTCTAGGGTTTGTTGGCCGGAGCTGAAAGTTGTGTTGTATTGATGTTGTTGTTGTATATTTTACAATGGCTGAGGGCTTATATTTATACCCTGAGCGTAGCTAGAGTTCTAATCGAATTACAACTCATTAATAGATAAGGAAACCAACAAACTATCCTATATCTAAGGTAACTTGGAGTCCCAACTTCCCTTTCATAACAGACTCCAATCGTGATCGCATCTTGGCAGTGCGGACTCTGGACGACGTCATCAATACCGACGCTGCACGCCTCCTGTCACCTTCGCCCGATAACCGATTCACCGTTCAATCGGCTATTTTCCTTCCTTCCGCTGGACGGAATCTGCTTCCGAGATCGGTTATCCTCCTCCGGTATCGGCTATCGGCTCCCAGCCCAAAATTTGGTGTTAACACATGCCCCCCAATTTTGGAATAAACTGGTTTATTCCGAAATTAGCGCTTGAGCCTTCAAATAGCCAAAACGCAGCTTCCCTCTCGGCACTTCAAACTTTCGCACCAAAATGAAACCCTAAACCGTCGCAACTTCCGCCACAGGCTCTAATCCGCCGCTGTTAGTTTTGATTCGCTGCCGCCAGCTTCGATTCGTCACCGTCAAATCACTCCCGAGCTAATGGCGACTCCTTCTGAGGTCCCTGAGGTATCAATTTCATCGATCCGCCCCCTGATTTGTGAATCCCTCTTCAACCTCACCGAGTACGAGTTTCAAATCCAGGTGCTGAGGAATGATATTCTGATTCCACTGAAGGACATCCCCAATACCTACTATCTGGGCCCGATGGGCGATCCGATCCCCAAAGACTTCGTCATTCAAGAAACCAACCAGCTCCCATTCCGAAGCTCTATGATGGGTGCCTCCTCTTGGGCCAAATCTTTCAGAAACTGGCCAAGCGCACCTGCTGGGTGGAGGAATTGGTTCCGTCGTGTCGCGGCGAAGAAGCGTGTTGACTGGGAGATGCACCACCTAAGCCAATGTCTTGACCTATCATTATCAGAGATGACAAGGAATGAGCCGCTCCGGATCGCTGCCAGTCATTTTTGGTCCAACTCCTTGAATGCTTTCGTGTTCGGAGACGGTCCAAAAACCATTACCCTGGGCGATATCCATATGCTCACTGGTCTTCAGATTACTGGATCATATGATTTCTAGGATCTTTGCTCTAGTGGCAAGAAGGGCCCGTATTTCCCGAAGCTGGACACATACAAAGGATGGAGTGGTTATATTCAACACCACCAGAAAAGCTCCTCTTCTGTCAGTGAGAAAGAACATGTCGCATTCTTGACCATGTGGCTTGAAAGGTTCGTGTTCTGTGGCGCCACTGTCAGGCCAGCATATCCTTATCGGGTCTTAGCAGAGAAACTGGCTCAAGGGCACTCCATCCCCCTGGGCAAACTCTTGTTGGGTGCAGCATACAGGCTTATGAGCCGGGTATTCAGTTCCTTGATCATAGGTGAAGAAGTGCAATGCATAACAGGCCCTTGGTGGCTAGTACAGCTATGGCTCAACCTGTACCTGCATAAGCTGGTAAGGAAACAACTCCAAGGCCTCAACTTTCCATCCACCGAGTATTCAGAGGAGGAAGACCCAAAAACCAGAGGCTGTCAAAGTTTTGGTGAAGCTGCCTCTGTCATAACCATCTCAACCTCAAAGGGCAATATGCTGGAAATATTATACAGGGGCTTGGGACCAAATGCTACTACCTGGTTCCCTTATGAAGATGAAGATGAATTTCCAGCGCCCTCCAGCTTCAAATTCAACAATGGGTGCTCTGATGACGAGGCTATCAGTATCTTGAACGCAATCATCAAACCCTGTGCCTTGCCAGCAGACTTCAAGCACCTTCGGAGCGCAAGCGGCAAGGCAACTAGCTATCCTTCTTATGAATTCTATCATCCAAACATAGCAGCAAGACAGCTAGGTTTCGGCCAATTGCCCCCTCGGCTCCCTTTTTTGAATACATTGAAACCCAGGGAGAACATTACAGAGCACCTTCAGGCTGTCAGAATTTTTCAACTTGAAGCAAACCTGCCCACATTCTCGCCAAAGCCGTGGAATCAAATCTGCATCGCTCATCAGAGTTTTGACGATTGGAGGCAACAATGTCACGCTCACTTGTTCTGCCAAACCGTCCACGACAAATGCACAGCCCTGGATTCAAACTTCCAATCTCCCCGAGCAGTAAGTGTTCTCAGCCGATTCCAATAAAAACGGCTTTATTCAAACATGTTACTTAACAGATATTTCTCGCAGGACCCATCATCCAATCTACCAGAGCGAGTGGAATACTATCCACCTTGTCCAACAGCAAGACTAGGCTCCCGAGCGCCAACGCTGAGACAATTAATGGCAGGCCATGCTGTACTGACCTCCCCTTCTGCTTCAAAACGACCAGCTGCATCTCAGCTCCAAAAGCAAACTCCCAAAAAACGCTGATCGATAAGAAAAATTCAGGTACCCAGTAGCATTTTTCCTTTACTTCAGTACGCCCCGACTCTTAAATCGGCTTTCTACCAGGTGAATCCCCAACCAACTCAAGGTACCTTGGGAGAGAAACAGCCGAAGAACCACCAGAATCTACCGGCCATGAGGAATCAGCTGCTTAAGAAGAAGGGATCCGGGAAGAAGGAGCAAAAACTCAGGTACTACTCACTGGGTTCTTCTTTCTTAAATGTCCTAATTGACCAATCTTCTTTTCAAAAATACAGCCGAACAGCCCTTCCGAAGAAATCTGGGTGAATCTTGAATAAGAGGAGTTGCCCCATGAGAGGAATCCAGGTAACTCCTAATCGGCTGTTAGCAATTAT